>JAJOZX010001323.1:167500-575000 GCA_023014485.1 Bathynomus jamesi
CCAACTCACCCCCTGTCCCGAACTGTCCCAACTCACCCCGCTCGACGCTATATGTTAAACTGCACAGTTGCAGCTACACAGTTCTGTACACTTCCACCTGGCCTTCTTGCAAGCACACCTGGTGCCACATCCACTCTTGCTCTTGCAGCCGCATTTGACCAATTCGCTGCAAGCTTTAGATGCTACTGGTCTTGTGGTCCATTTCGTGAAAACTCATTCATAACTGGCTGAGGGAGATTCTTCATGTCCCGGATGTGGAGTGGAAGCCAACGTCCGTAATTCTGGTGGTCAAGAGCAAAGAACCAGGGAACTACTTTCTTCAAGCTTTCTACATACAATGGAAAGTCTCCTGCACGATGTGATCGTATGAATATGAGGCCGTCTATCTCCATCTGAAGAATTGTCTCCCAGTATTGGAATGTTGGACTGACCTGAACCATCTTCTTCTTCCACTCTTCCTTTGTCTTGTCATCATAGGGACCAACAGTTTCCATAAAGGCTTCATGCTGCAGCTTTGCCAATGTCAAAGCTGTTACCTGGTGAGCATGTCTGGTTCTTATAAGATGAGAGGCTTTAAGAAATGAGTCAACAGTTCCTGCCGAAGCAATGCCTGCTTGTGTCAAGGCATTTGTCCACCCAGATCCTCTAGATAATCTCCATACGTTCTCCACATGGCCATCTCTGTATGTAGACCTCCAAACATGACGATGACCTTGTCTTCTCCGTGGGTGTCTGGCCACTTCCACTGAATGAATTTACCAAGGGCATATAGGGGTGCATCGAATGCAACAACTGGTATTTGCCCGGGGTTAAGGAATTCAGTAGCAGACCGAACAACATTCATTCCATGCTTGATCATCGCTGGAGTAGCGGCCTTTTCATGGAATAAGGGAAGGAGGTAGGAAAGGGTTTTCATTTGATCTTCATCTTGTTCTTGCCTTGTAGCGTGGTATGCTGACCATGATATAACATCACCCTTCCCTATCGTGTCTTTCTCGAAGATCCTGAACGCTTCTTTCATCCACTCCTTTTCCTGGAAACATGCTTCATGGTAGTGTCCCTCAATAGGGTCAGACACATTAGACAACTTCAGGACTTCTACCTTGGTTTTGTCCATTGCAACAGCTGGTACAATTGAGTAGGACATGAGTAACTCCAAGTCCTTTGAACCTAGAGAAGGTAGCACAAGATCACCTTGTTTGGTTCCACAGTTTGAGACAGTTGGGAACTGAAACAGACTAATCCCTGTACCATGAAATGATCCAACGGCAGTTGTACTAGATGGGTTTAATCCAGATTGTCAAGTGCCCCAACAATAAATGGTCCATGACGAAACTGAGCTGGTACAACCACTCCTTTGGTCTTGAAGTTCTGGCACACTGCTGTTGCAAGTTGGCTTTCGACTTGAAGAATTCGGTCATAACTCACACTGAGACCCAATTCATATAGTTGTGTAATTAATGATTTTGACCGAATTTCAGTATGAATTTTCAGACCAAGATACAGAGGCAATGGTGGTTCTCTTTCCAAAGAATGGCGAACCTTAGATGATGATGTATGCTTGTTCCTAAAATTAAAAAGGATAAGTTGCGAGACAGTGAGAGTTGCAGGGGATCTTCTGGTGTTTGGTCCTTCACGTCAGCACCATTTGTGATCATAGATATAAGGGTCTTCAAGGTTGTAGGTACCGATTCCTGTTGACAACCAGATGGAAAGGCACCTGCAAACTTGAATCCAGTAAAGTTGACGATTTCCTTGCGTATGATTCTAGCAGCTTTTGCAAGAATCATAGTATCTCCTTCAAAATTCTGTCTATTTGTCTCTCTGAGCATTTCCTGAATTCCCTGCTGAAAAACTAAGATTTTGTTCTTGCCATCACTCACTTCCTGGGCATATGGGAAATACTCCAGAATCTTCTCTCTGAATCGTCCTCTGTTCATTTCCTTATTAATACCTAAGTCCCGAAGTCTTTTTTGATACAGATCAAATAGCACAGAAAACTTCATTTGAAAGATTCCTTCTTCCACGCAATTTTCTACATGATTAACGACCTCAACTATTGCCTTTGCTTTCATCAAATTTTCTTCATAGCCTTCTTCCTTGCTCTGTTTTTGTCTCAAAAGTGAGCGGTAACGGTTCCGATAAAATGTCAAGCATTGCAGATGATACTTGGCTTCAATGGCCATGAGATCACCACCTCCTATTCTAGACATTAGTTCTGTGTCACTGAGTTCTGTAGCCATCATTCGTAAATTGACGTCAGCGCCAAATGTACTGAATTCGTGAAGATGCCCATGTGTTTGTTGACAAAACACACAAGTTGCTTTGTCCATAGGATGCCGCTGAACCCGCTTCCCCGTAGATGAACTGGTTTCACCTTCATCCGCCCTTTCTCTCTTTTTTGTAGCCCTTTCAAGCTTTTCTTTACTAAATTTAACATGGCATGACTTGTGCCACACAGCTTTATTCTGAACCAGATCTTCAACAGTCACCTCTTCATTGAAAAGAAGAGGAACTGGTAGTCTTCCAAGATTCTTGAATGCGTTGACATTCTCCATAAATGTTGCATATGCTTCAGTTTTTTTACCACTCACAGCATTGAGTGGACATTTAAGAGTCTCACCTTTGCTCTCTTGACAAACCATGCATTTGCTCCAATCCATGTTCACAAATCACCTGCAAAACAGAAAAGCACATATTATATAGTTATATTATTAAATATTTTACATTAAATAAACATTTAAGGGTAATTCTGATTATTTTATAGCAATCCTGGCATCGAAATATGTAGGTTTAGGGACTATTTATTTACAATTACTCCTCACAATAGTTTGTTGATTTCTAGCTGGCAGCCATCTTGGATTTCCAAAATGGCAGCCAAGATAGGGTTGTGCGTCTTGGTTCCGGGGAAAAATTGGTAGCTAAGGTCCTGAACAACATTTGAGCCAAGTTTGGTGCTTTTGTCCAGAATGTCCACTTACTTCAAAAATCAGGGTCTAAGCTACTGCACTATCGGGGCCGATGGTTCGTAAGCAGCAATACTAACCACCACCACACTACCAAAGCCCTATATATTACCAGTACTAAGTATTATATAGGGTTTAATACGGAACGATATAATATATACCCACAAGTCCCATGAATCTTGTAACTGCTATTCTCATAGTCCTTCAAATTCTGCAATCGTTAATTTTAAGATTTGATTTTATAATTATATAATTTTTAATTTAATTTTTAAGTTTTTAGAATTCAGTAATTTGAACTGTACAGTCTCATTGTGGATATATATATATATATATGTTCTTGCATACGGGTTCTTCTTTTACCACAACCGTTTTTATTATTTTTGTATATTTTTTGCATATACTGTTGTGTATATATGTATACATACGTGTGTATATGTTGTATATTTTGTCTGGCCTTTTATTTCTATTAGCGTATTACCCTAATCTTCACACCATGTACAACACTTTGAATGCTCTCAATACTGTACATGAAATTATTGAATCTGGAAAGTAGTCAACTCCGACTATATCTCGGTAGAGAACTTCTTAAACGAGAAATACAACAATGGCAACCTGTCTTTCTTATTAAACTTAATCGCAGTCTCCCGAACCACTGACGAATTGACAGCTAACCTAAAATTGTTACGCAATAAATTCCCGTACATTATATTAACTGAAACCTGGTTAAATATGAAAATAAGATCTTTTTTAACATTCTAGGGTAAAAAAGGTAGCTATCATGTATGTAGGGCTAACAATAGAGGAGGAGGTGTAATTATATTTGTAGACTCAAACTATGAGTAAAAGTATCGAAGATCTGACGAGCATAAACAATACCTCAGAAATATTCTTAATTGAAATGTTTATTCATAACACCCAGTATTCAGTTTTAAGCATTTGCCAACCACCAACTTGTAACGTACCAAATTTTATTACAGATACCGATAAAATTTTAACCTCCAATTATATTGGTAACAACTGTGTTATTGCGAGAGGTTTAAATATTGATCTCGCAAAAGAACTCAAATAATAACGCAAGCTTCCTTCACAACATCATGATTGCAAGTGGTTTCAAATTAGCTATTACAAAGCCAACTAGACTTCACAATGACATTAGAAATTCGACTCTGCTAGATCAGATCTGGGTACGATCCCCTCTTGACTGCATTTCGGGTATAATTCTATTAAATATCACGTAAACCGTGCTAATCACACATTTCTCAGCAAAGGAAACTACAAAAGTTGACTCTAGATATTACAGGTATAATAACAAATTAAAGTTCCTGAGAGAAATAACTTTTGACTGGACTAGAATAACCAAACACACTAATGGATATATTTACTATAAACTTTCCTCTTAAATCAAAAGTAATATCTCAAACTAAATACAACCATCAATGGATCACTCCAACACTCATTGTGAGTATTGAACGCAATCATACTCTCTTTAAATTATGGAAAACTGATATTATTTCCGAAGAGACGTACAAAAATTACTGTAACAAACTTAATGCAGTCAGTAAAAAAGCAAAAGCAGATTATTTCTGTTCAAAAATTGATGAACAAAAATCCAATCCAAAATGAGCATGGAACACGCTGAAAGAGTTAATTAACACGAAGAAGATTAAAACAAATCCTTTGTCCTCCCTCACACAAGGTGAAAATTCTTAGTGATCCAAAGACAGCCAGTTCATTACACAACTCTGCAAATATCGCCTCCAATACTGCAGCCTCGACCCCAATTACACTCACTCACTACCGGACAATACATGCCACAACCAAATCCAAACTCATTTTTCTTTGATCCAATCCAACCAAACGATATCTCTCTAGCAACAAAAATCTTAAAAATAAAGATTGACATTATTACGATCCCGGTAAAAATATAGAAATTTATTAGTATCCGATGAACTTGCAATACCATTCAGTAAGTTAATGAATGAATCAGTAACACAAGATATATTCCCCGACAGTCTAAACTAATATCCTCAGATGAAGATACTGACTTCGAGGCAAGCTCCAATACGTCAACCCATTTCCCCAAACAGAAAGACAGACGATCTAGTCAGGGATATGAACCTTAACGTAAACCAATGCAGAAATTGTGACATCCCGTCTTAAAGACTGGAATGTTTTGGACACAAGTGTCAAGATCTCTTTCTACAGGAATAGGCATTTGCGATACGCTTCTTTCTACTCCTGTTTTGCATCGAGCTTTCTTTGCTACTGCTGTGATGTGAATGGCCTTTTTGCTGAGATAGGAATTGAATACAGCCCTGCTGATTGGCGTTTGTTTATTGACAATTCAACTAGAAGTTTAAAAGGCGTCCTACTACATAATGGAAACATGTTTCCATCTATTCTTGTAGCTCATTCGGTTGAATTGAAGGAAGAAACTACAGTGAACATAGATAGGATATATGTGGAGACTTCAAAATGCTAGGATTCCTGCTTGGACTACAGGGCGGTTACACTAAATATTCGTGTTTCCTCTGCCTTTGGGACATCAGAGTAGATGGTGAGCACTTTGTCAGGAAGGAATGGCCCGTGAGAAATGAGCTTAATCCAGGCATACACAATGTTCTTAACGAAGCCCTTGTTCCAACAGACAAAAATTTTGCTACCCCCGCTGCATATCAAGCTTGGTCTTATTAAGCAATTCATCAAAGCTTTGGATGCTGAAAGTGATGCTCTTTATCATATACGTTCAATGTTTCCCAAACTTTCTGAAGCTAAAATCAAGGGAGGCATATTTGTTGGACCTCAAGCCAGACGCAAGTAGTATGCCCGCAAAATGGGCAAGTGCAATATCGCAAGATGGTGCGAAGGGATTATGCAACAAGGGGAGGGGGGGTGTTGCAAGTTATGCAACAAGGGGAGGGGGGATGTTGCAAGTTATGCAACAAGGGGAGGGGGTGTTGCAAGTTGTTACGTAACACGGGGGAATGTTGCAATGTTTTGCACCAAAGGGGAAGGAGGAATGTTGCAAGAGCAACAAGGGTTTATGCAACTTGGAGGCGGAGTTATCCCCCAAGAGAAAGAGAGAGGAGAGAAAGGAAGAGAGGTGTTCGCCTGGCAGGAGCCAAGCGCATATTAAGATCAGCCGAGCGGTCGTTGTCTTATAGGGCCCCTAGTCAGCCAGCTGGCTTATCTGGCTGAGTTGCCAGTTTGCGCTATTTATTTAAAGCATATATTCTGGCTTAATTCGCCAGTTGGCGTATCTGGCTGAGTTGCCAGTTTGCGCTATTTAATTAAAGCATATATTCTGGCTTAATCCGCCAGTTGATTTAGAAGGCGTAAATGGCTTGTTCAGGCGTACAGGTTGAGTTGCCAGATAGCACTATTTATGTAATTAATGCATATATTATGGTTTACAAATCCGCTTTAGAAGCCAGCCAATTTATATAATTAAATGCCGTGTACAACCAAAAGAATTAAATGAAACACCATTACGTCATTCTTTATTTAGGCGAATTAATGGAAATATATAGAAAATAAATATACAACGGAATATATATGATCAAAAATAATAATAGCATACGGACGATGAATATATAATATACAGTGGAATATATATATATATATATATATATATATATTATCAAAAGTAATAATAGCATAAGAAACACGAACGGGAAATATATAATAAAAAAATATACAAAACGTTGTATTATCAATATATTAGTACGGGAAATATATAATAAAAAAATATACAAAACGTTGTATTATCAATATATTAGTACAGGAAAAATATATATATACACAGCTATATTAAGTAATTAAATATATTTAAAATAATAATATACGAACGTATAATCAAATGCATATTAGTAGAGGATATATATATATATATATACACACACGCAGTTGAATAAATAAATATACATCCTTTATGTTCTACTGCGCAAAACGCTAAACTCTCACGTAATCGAGTCTACGTCCACATCGTTATTACTTTGTACTACGCGGTAAAACCGTCCAAGCAACACTTCACCGTTTAACTTGTACGGATGCCTATACTCAACATAAATGGGTTTCATATCGTTGAATACTATTTTTGTGCCCACTTTACATTCTGTTGGCAAGTTATCTTTAAACACGGCTAGAATACAATCGAAAGCACGCACAAAGAGGTCATCGTTAACCACAACATCATTATTAAATAAAAGTTTATAAACGCCTTTCCAATCGAGGGTTTTTTCTTACCGTCCCGAGCTTTTCAATCGTTAACTCTTCTTCACTGCATAGCGGCAATTGAAATAATCTTCCAAGTCGTAACGACAGCTATTCATTATATAGAGGTACAGCTCTTCAGGGTGAACAGTATAGACAAGCTCTGCCCTGTACCACTCAAGTGCTTTGTACCAAAGTTCAGGATATTTCGAAGAATCTAAACCTTTTAAATATGCATTCAGCTCTAGACCATTCTCGCCTTGTTCATTCCTACATTCGATAAATCCGTCGAGCAGAGCGGTGTATGCGTATTCAAGAACCGTGTCAAAATAAATATCCGTAACACGAGCGTCTAATATAGGCTTCAGCTTGCGGAATCTAACGATTTCAAACATTTTGTTGAGGATGAAACGGTTTCGCGTAGGGACAAGAACGTTATCAGATGTATTCTTCCACATCAGCCGTATATCAATGCATGGCGGTTCGTTATTTATACACAACGTGCAAACAACGGCATATGAGGGGCGTCAGTAATCTGCTCTCTTGTATTTACACCTGCAGGTATTTTATAACGGTCCTCTACCCACTTCTCAACTATCACGAAGATTCTATTCATCTCCTCAACACTTAAATAAATAAATAACATCACGTTTATCAGAGTTTGCTTGCCTGCAAATCGTTTCACGTACATAGTTAATGGTGCCGGTTTCACGCCTGAACACGTGCAATGACTTCGTCACGGAGACATCGTACGAGGCGTTGAGAATGCTTCTCAAAAGAAGTTCCAGTGTATTCGCACGTCCACACGGTTCAAGCTCTTGAGATGACTATGAGCCGTAGGTGGACGGAACGGCTCGACGGAGAGTCACGCTGGTGAAACGTGTACGGGTTTGTTCGAATTCGTGTGTTTCGTGAGGTACACGGGTGGGCGGCTCGCTGGGGGGTAGCGAGTCACCATAAACTGCTTAAGCGTGTACAGGCTTGTTCGAACACTTGCGCCCTTGGACAAACAGAATTTTCCGCTACATGAAACAATACCGACTGTAATGTTTTATCACTCACCAGACGTTAATTTCCACAAACTAAACATCTTCACAATCCGGTGCACTATTTGAGAGAAACATATGCCCATATTTATCCTTTTTGTTTAACATGCGAGACACGTCTCTAAAGTCTGTTAAAAACTCTCACAGCTCATTAGCCACAACCTCACTACAAACCTCGTCATGATATATATTAATATAGTGGTAAAAATACTTAAGATTCTCCATGATGACAAGATTTACATTCTCAACCGTAAGGTACGAGTAGTCAGTATGGTGTAACATGACATAATATCGCTTGTCACACCACTCATCAACAAGACACTATCCATAGCCGTTGCTTATCTTCTGAACGTGTTGCTTCTACTTAGCGGTATATGTGAGCCTTTATAAAGGTTAGGTCTACAACATACTTCAATACATAGTTTGTACTACGAAATCCTACAATGCCCTCGCCAGAATACCCGTAGAGTATTTGAACATCTTGGTCCTTCGCGCGGCTCAATGTAGCCTTAAAAGTATCAAAGGAGGGGGGAATAGGGAGTTTTTCAGTATCCACCACATCTTGACACTTTGCCGAATACCACTTCATAAACGTTGAACACGCAATATTAAAGGTAGCCATTACTATTTTTTCTACGCGGGAGAACACACGTCTGAGTTCAAGGGTACGCAGAGGTCAACTGAGCACGCAGGGATAGAGATATGCTCAAGTAGCAGCAGGACTCACGTTGCCGATCTTTTTACTATACACACACACGCACGCACGCAAAGGAGGAAATGAAACCTTAATTGAAACAAATACGTGATAAATAAACATATCAATACACATATATATAAATACAATCAAGGATTGAAGTAGCCAAAGGGTACGGTATCATAGGTACCAGGCACCTGGACGCTTCCTATAGGTGTTACGGCATACCTTCGTGCCCGCTAAGTTCCTTCACACACCCCAGTTTCTGCGCCCGAAAATTGTGCGTCCCCACAGTCAGTTGGGGTAGCTGGTCACCCTCATCATCATCCAAGCACACTAGATCCTTCAACCAGTCAAAGTTAACGACTCGACGGTTCGCATGGTTAAGCGTGATACCCGTAGCCTTCACGATATACTTCATATCACTCCCTACCCTCACCTGTATCCCATAGGTTTTTGGCCCTGTTGAGACAAGAGAGGGCGTATGCGATGTCTCCATACTCATCCTTGATCTCATCAGTCAACTCTCCGAGGAATTCACCAATAGGAGGCATGTATTCACCTTCCCTCGCTGTGAATATCACGCTATCTGTGTCAGTGTACAACACCCTCCGTCCAAGAGTGCAATAGGCCCCAAAGTTTGATGCGGGCGTAGGCCGTTGTGAAACGCTACGGGTATGTTTGTAACCCGTGAGGTATCTGTGGCCACTTCGGTATTGTACTTTATTATGTAAATATTACCTACATTTACGATCTCCATAACCTCTTTATCGGGGGCGTTGGCATAATCGCAGACTTCACTATAACTTTGTGCCAAATGGACTCCTTTTGCCGGTATTCTGCGCAAACATTCCCCAAAGACTGTTTAGACAACTTTGCACAAAAGCGCTTGCCAGGATTCTTAACAATTTGGGATCGGTCAAGCTGTATACCTTCATGGGCACGGTAACGCTGAATATAAGCCTTTTTTTCATCTTCGGTATCAACCCCTCGCGGATATCCTGACGCCTCAACCTTATCCTTCAAAAAAGCGTTTATATATATGGTGTGAAAAGGTTGGGTAGCTTCTGAAAACTCCACACCTTATGTATCTTCATTATTCTATACCCATGGCGAACGGCTAGGGCCAGCTCAGGGCTTGTATATACACCCCTGATGTCACGCTGGTGGGTTGTATGGTCACAAGCACCGTTGTTCTCTTCTGCGCAATTCACGCACAGGGGAAACATGAGCTTGTGATCTATAACGACGTGTAAGATCGGCATCCATAAATCGCGAGGGGGGGAGCACGTCTACGAAAAAGTCCAAAGTAGCCCTCATTCAAGTTAGCTGGAAACTCCTCGATGGTTGGTATGGTGGGGCCCACCATTTTTTCAGGTGCACCTACGGAGTACGGATTGTTCATCATCACCTAGGGGTATAAAGAGCAGAAGTCGTAGTAATGGAGTTTCACGCCCTCCGTAGACGGAAGTATAGCTTGAAGGGATTTGTACCCCCTCCGAACAAGCTATCACCGCATTTGAGAGGATCCAGCACCATTGAACGTTTGATCGTGTTTATTTCTTCACGGTACTGTCCATCTGTTTCCATCCGTGCATCATACTCATGCTTCCACAAGACTTTGTGAGTGAACTGGGATCCTATAAGTTGATCGCGGGTACGGGTCCACGCAAGACTGTCGGCAGGAGATCTACAGTGGATATCTCCTACGATTCCACACTCATAACGGGGGCATCCGTGCCACCATCAACCGTTAAAGGAGTACGCAGTTCTCACCAGTGGCACGGTTTTCTCTTAGACCATCAACCCAAAAAACACGACCATTAACCTTAATGGGTACTTCACCCGTGTTGCGGGCATGCTTTATGTATACACCTGTCTGCTGCTGTAGGTGTATGAGCCAGTAAATAGCCTTGTGCCCATAACTGCGGGGATTGTTTCTGTGGATAACGGCTAAGGTGTCTTTAGGCATGAAGTTATTCTTGAACACCGTAAAACATAATGAGGCGATGGTGGTTGCGACTTGCAACGGATCGCATTTGAAACGATCTATGTACATCCTTCTAAAGGCCTGGAAACATACTCTAAGCACGCGCACATCATTCACGCAATAACGCTCACATTCATCAGCTATATTATAAGGATTACATTCATTAAAACTGTTGTAGTATCGGTCAAAATCTTCACGTTCATCTGTACTCATACATTCATAGTTAAAGTAATGTTTGGGTGGAGGTAGTCCTACGTAATTTAAAGTTTCGCTAGTGAGGAATGTGTAAGGGAAATATCCTTTTGAAACTTCAGCGGCTACGCCCATCACCTTGGGTAGCTTTGCTAATTTACAAGGTGTGAATAATAAAGTGTCTTTAAACTGTACATTACCTCTTATTTGCATCTGTATTAGTTTGTTGCCTCTTTTCAAGGGATCACCTGTAAATATCTCAGATGACTCGTGCTCAAGCAACTCCTTATAAAGGAACTGTGTGTCAAATTTTGCCCCGTTATGGGCGAGAATATACACAGTCATTTTTTTGAACTTGTCCGCTAACTTGACAATATAGGACAAAGAGTTTCACAGGGCTATCGTGGGCATTCGTTTTAAAAACGTTTGTCCGTTTACCACATTTGTGACACTCATCACACTCGCTCTCCATACACTCATCACAGATAGTCTGGCTTACAAGTAAATGTGGAATAACCTCTTTGGTTTCAGCATTCGTATATGTTTCTATATCGTAGTACACAGTTATACAAGGTCTGTTTTTAGGCTTGGCGTCTTTCATATAACATACATGCTTTACTCCAACCGCCTTATATTTCTCATGGCATGTAGAACAGTGAATTTCATCACATTTGTGCTCAAACTTTCCCCAATTATCCATCATATGAAACATACCACATTCACAGATTCTCATTTTCCTGCACGTGCCAATTGATTTATGGAGCTCAAAACAGTTATTGAAAAATGTGCGTCTACACACATCACAATCCCTCTTCTCAGCTTCAACTACACGGCTTTCACATTTGGAGCTTTTACACTGCTCACATACCATGTGGCAATCTTTACAATGTTTCACTATATCATCCGCAAACTCGATACATCCCTTACACAAATCATGATGTCCATATTTTCGACTTTTATCATAACTCGCGTAAAGGTCCCTTATATTACGGATGGGTAGATATGTTGTTCCTGACAGCCCTAAAACAAGTAGGGGTCTTGTACGATCTCTCACACTGCTTTTAAAAACATACACAGTCCTACGACGATCATCCATTCCAAATACAACTATACGAGCATTCATTTCCTGTTCTCAGCTCTTCAGGACCCATATTACAGTCAAATTCAAGTTTACAGTCTACAGCTAGTTTACGGGCACGCTCCACTACCGTAGGCAACCAAATGTTTTTGACCCATGTATTTAGTACAGTAAACATACGGGCCAAGACTACTGCTATAAAGCCGCAACCACGATCGGCGTTTATATGCCGTCTATAAATAGCCTGAGAATTGAAGTTAAGAGTATAAGGTGTGGCACTATGACCCGCAACACGGAATACACGGTCAATATTTACCGTGAAGTTGTCCATATTGAAGGCTATACTACTTTGAGAGGCCTGCATTATACGGCTAATATATACTCTATATCTTCAGCTGCCAAGCGTCTGAACGGTATTACTACCCAAAAATCATCTACATCTCCGTCATCTGACCCGAATCCGAAGGACAGCCTCGTCCTGACTTCACGTTCGTCGCGGTTCTGAAGGGCAAACTCTACAATACGTTCAACTATGCGCCGTAGTCCGTGTTCAACACCATTGCTATACATGGATCTAGGATCAACCCTGACTATATACCGATTTCTAGTCAAGGCCGGGGTGGGGGTAGCGGTGCGCACCAACTCGAATGTTATGCCATCCTCAACAGAACGAGAAGCTGCTGTGGAGGATGTACCCGGAATTGAACGAATAAGGGGGTATATTTGAGGAAGGTACTATTGTGGGGGTTGTGTCGTAAGACGTAGAAGGTTGGGGCTCTATTACTGGTGGTCTAACAACCGGCTCAATCCTGGCGCGCTTTATACCTGACGTGGTGGGCTCTTCATCATGCCTCCGCTTTGAACTGACGCGTGCTACAGGTATCGCTGGTGAGGATTCGTCAGCGGGGATGGATTCTGTGATCACAACTGCACGGTCAACGGGTTCGTCTGTGATATCGATGATGGGGTGCTGTACATCGTCGTCATTCACGGTTCTGTGGAAGAAAACAAAATATAAGGAGCAGCACTCAAAATTTGTAATATTTTGTAAATGACCCACTTAGGGTGTGACGTGTTAGAGATGGAATCTGTAGAAAAATTCAGGTTCACAAGCCCTCCACATGTATTATATCTGGCCCTACAGGATGTAAAAACTGTGTTTATGCTTAAAATCATTAAAGATAAGGGGAGATGTTCTCAAATTTGTGCATAAAGTATATGGTGCTATTCGACGTATCAGTCAGTGTTCAACGAGTACCAAGATGAAATTTTGTTCCACAAGGGGTCTATGACGTTAATTCGTTAAAAGGTAATGACATACAGTTATTGTAATTGACGATCTCATGTTGGAAATGGATAAAACGTTTGCCGAGACATTTACAGTGTTCTCCCACCATCTTAACATAAGCGTATTCTTCATCAACCAGAATCTATTTTTCAAAAATAGATACATGCGCGATGTGTCGCTAAATACACAATATCTAGTCTTATTCGCACAACGTAGAGATGTGTCACAAATTGGGGTATTAGCCAATCAAATGTTCCCGAATCAGCGTAAGGAGTTTTTGGAGGTTTATAAAGAGGCCACAAACCAGCGTTATGGATATTTGCTTTGTGACCTTCACCCGCGAAACACGTTTAGGGTGCTTCTAAGAACGAATATATTCCCAAGCGAACCTGAAACGGTGTATATTCCAGAATGACAAATAGGCTAAAGAAATACCGTGAATTAATAAAAATCTATCAACGATTGCCCCGGACGCTGCAACAGATGTTTGTTAAAAATATGCATCTGTGAAATCTGTCTTAGTTATAAAATGTAATGTGCCAATGAAACCCTCTCAGAAGGCTCGCCTACATCGTTACAAGAACATAATACGAGGGCTCGCTCATAAAAGTCAAACTGTGGGTAAGAAAAAGCGAATTATTGTACAAAGAGGAGGATCATTCCTACCCATCTTATTTTCAGTTTTGGGTCCTTTACTGACTAGATTAATATAATGAAGAAGGTGGTTGTGATTCCGCACGAGGTGTATGCTTCATTGCAAAGTTCAAAGATTCCAGACACGGCTCTAGAACCCCGTAAAAGTAGGCTTAAAAGAATGGAAAGCGAGTTGCTACCCTATTAAACAGTGAAAAGTCACCTGATGAGAAAAGGATCTTGTACCAAGAGGCTTTGCAGAAATTTCTTCATGAGTACGAAGATTATAAGAATCCTACAGAGCTCCCCGTGGTTATTAGGCACAGCGCGAGTAGTGCTGAGCATGGCGACACAGGACCTGGCCCCGACGTTAGAGATGACCAACCAAAGAACAACGGAACACAACACATCGAACATGTGCTAAAAAACAGCCTCCCACATACATTGAGGAATAAAGGCTTAAGTCTTTATAATCTATTGAGTGAGGACCCCATCATACAGTGGGCCGATACAGGCGAGGTCATTGTTGAAGGAACAAGGGTACAAGGATCCAATATCGTTGATATTGTTCATGATCTGGTGAGAAAGTGGGACAGACCCTCGCCAACAGGATGGAAGCATATTAAAGCAAGACTACAACAAATAAATGTCCCCAAAACATTGATAGGTAATCTGAATAGGTTAAAAGACTTGGATCAAGTCTCGCATGTGTCACAACTGAGTACGCCATCGCCCCCAGCAGCAGCGTCTCTGAAGAGGAGAAAGAAGAGAACAAACGGCCAACCTTATCCACGTGTCTCTAAAATACGCAAATGGCTAACATATTAAGTAAACGCTATTATGACATTTCTAACCCCGTCCTATGGTGGCGTTAATAGACTGTACAGAGGTGTTTACGGTGTAAGGAAAAAAGATGTTGAGCGGTTTTTGCGGGAACAGGATGCTTATACACTTCATAAACCGGAGAGAAAAAGGTTTTTTACGGCCAAGACAACAGCTGCTTCGATTGACTCTATTTGGCAGGCGGATTTAACAGACATGCAAAGATATTCAGTGTATAACGATGGTTACCGCTACATCCTATTCATAATAGATGTATTCTCTAGATATCTGTGGCTAATTCCCCTGAAAAATAAATCGCCTGAAACAGTTGCTAAAGCGACCAAAACGTTGATGTTGAAAGAAGAAAGGTTCCTGGCTATTTTTGTACGGATATGGGGAAAGAATTTATAGGTCGCGCTTTTCAGAACATGCTGACAGAGTTTAATATCAGTTACTACACTAGCAGTTCTATACATAAGGCCTCTTTAGCTGAAAGAGTTCAACGTACCATAAAGGAGCGCATGCATCGCTATTTTACACATAAAAACACATACATATATATAAACGTTCTCGGTTCATTGGCTTCATCATACAACCGTTCACACCATCGTACGATTGGCACAACGCCTAACGAAGTTTTAGAAAGAGGTGCGCTGCCAGAGGTGAGAAGAGATGGAACACCACCACCACACTCTACACATTTCAAAATCAATGATTATGTTAGGCTATCACGTTCGGGAAATAAATTCGCGAAGGGATTTCAGCAAGGATGAACACGTGATGTATTACGTTGAAGATTTGAATGGGGAAGAGATCGCTGGAGGCTTTTACCGCGAGGAGTTGCAGAAAGTGACATTAATTTAGGAAAAAGTGTGTTTAAAATTGAAAAAATTTTAGGCAGCAAAGGTTCAATAAAGAGAAAAATGTACTTCGTGAAATGGCTGGGTTACCCAGAAAGTTTCAACACGTATATAAAAGCTGCTGCAATAATGAAGCTTAATTAGTATGCAACATGGTGCCTAGCCACTTCTATGTCACACTCCCGTCCTCTTCTCTGTCTGTACATTACGGTGGCCCAAAAATTAACTGAAAAAATAAAAGTTTGAATTGCTATTCTCCACAAGGCTATTCCTGTTCCATATCACAAAAGAAGCCTTCATGCAAAAAATCAGGAAGATCGCCCAATATTTAGAGGTCGCGACCTCAAGGTAAAAATATCTAAATTCCGTAATTTCAATAATTTTGGGTCACCATTATGTTCTACAATATTATTTGCCGAGCAACGCCACTGTAGACTGTAAACTATATCCAAAGAATCACTATATGATAGCAATGCACTCTTCCCACTAGCTCAGTTGGTCGCCAAGTCTCGGCAGGTGTAGACGTGTTTTTGTTGTGTTCCTGCCATCTGGGTTACCCCGCGCAGTGAATCACACCAATAAGGCGTTAAACTTTCACCAGTGAGTGGCGGACACTATGCTTAGTTTTTCTCTCATTCATTTACTGCACTGACCTTGATAAGCAATTTGGAACAATGAATTGTTTATTAAAATTGTTAAAAATTTAAAAAAAATTTAAATTTATAAAAGTTTATTAAAATTGTTAAAATTGTTTGTTTTATATTCTACATAAAACATATGTATAGGTTCTTTAACTCTAATTTCCATTTTATCTTCCATTCCACAGGCCAAGACCATGACAACGACAAGGAGCAGTCTTGGGATCTGGCCTGCCAACAAACGGGGCTATTCTCAGGAACTTCATGTTTCACCACCAGAAGGGATCCACAATCGGTGACAGTGCTAAGGCCACCATAGACAGAGCGCTGACAATCTGGGACAAGGCACGAATTCCGACCCAGCGGGTGGACTCCGGCGTGCGCAAGCTTCGGAAGCTCTATGAAGAATATTGTGGGTTGAAGAAAGACCTAATGAAACCGAAAGACGGGTGCCGAATCAAAGAAAGAAAATTCAAGGAGAATCTCACCAAACTATTTGACATCTCACGAAAAGAAGTCCTCAGTATTATGACGGACGAAGAAGACAAACAGTTCCTGCGGATGCAACAGCAGGATCCCTCGAGCGTGAGTCTGTCCGGGATCGGCAAGACCTTGACGAACAAGGAGACTCGCAAGCGCCTCAGGAGTGATCAGGCCAGTGCTCGAAAGGAAAAAAGCATGTTGAGCGCCAAACAGGCGAATACGGCTGTTCCGTCTAGTTCCGCCATTGCTGACATCTGTAGCTCCTCCACATCGACGGAGTCCGAAGATGATTTCCAAGCTCCGACAGCATCCAGTCAAGATCGGCCAAGGAATAAGAAATCGAAGCAAACCATTGTGACCAAGGAAGTAGCTGCCGCGCTCGACCGAGTGAAACTCCCTGACCGCGCTGCCATGTTCGTCGTAGGAGCCGTCACGCAAGCGCTCGGTCATGGCCTGGAGTCTGTGGCCCTATCCCGGAACACCATTCAGCGAGCGCGGGTCACCACTCGTGAGGCGGTAGCAACTGCGTCTCCACTGGGACGGTAAACTGCTTCCAAATATCGCCGGCAATAAAAAGCTTGTGGATCGCGTCACCATCTTGGTGACTGGTGGTGAAACAGAGCAACTTCTTGCCGTCCCTAAGATCGGCCGCGGCACGGGAGAGGAGCAGTGTAATGCATGTGTCCAAACGCTGGAGGAATGGAACCTCAAACCCATGATCCAGGGACTAGTCTTCGACATGACGGCAACCAATACTGGGCTGAATATGGGCGCGTGCACCCAAATTGAGAAAGCTCTGGACAAGGAGCTCATCTGGATCGCGTGCCGTCATCACGTGTTCGAGGTAATGTTGTCGGCCGTATTTTCTGTCGCCTTGACACCAACCGGTGGGTCTGAAGTGGGAATCTTCAAACGCTTCCAGAAGACCTGGCCTGATATTAATATAGTTGATTTCCGTTCTGCTGGAGACGAGCTCTTCGTTGGCATGCCGGATGGCCTACGAGAAGAGATGATGTCATTTTACTCGGAGGCAGTAAAGAGCCAGCTCCCACGGGATGACTATGGAGAGTTGCTTCAGCTCTGTCATATATTCCTAGGGGGATCCTCCGACGGAGAACCGTCCTTTCATGCGCCAGGCGCTATGCACAACGCGCGGTGGATGGCTAAGGCAATATTCTCGCTGAAGATCTTCCTTTTCAGGAGCCAGATTCGTTTCTCTTATTTACGCTCGCTACTGGCACGAGGCCCCTCTCCCAGAGAGGGCTCCCCCTCAACGACTTAAACTTAATTGCTCTCCTCCATGAATATTCTGACCGTGCCATCAGAGAGGCGGCTGTTAAGGCCTTCTATCGCCATTTGTGGTACTTCTCTGAGCACCTCGCGCCTCTAGCCCTCTTCGACGATCGCGTCGACGAGATCACCAAAGCAGCTATGGTTGACAACTTCTTACGTCCCTCAAACCAAAAATCTTGAGACGTCTGGACGGGACTGTGTTCGATCATCGTTCTTCATTGGCGTCGTCCATCACTAGCCGGTCTTTGAAGATATTCGATATACTCTCCATGAAAGGACAAGATGAAGCCAAGACATTCTTGTCAAAACCTCCCTCCCTCTGGCTGACAGACCCCATTTACCAGTTACTTAAGGTTAAGTGCAGGCTCCTCAAGGTCGTCAACGACTGTGCCGAACGAGGAGTCGCTCTTATTCAGTCCTATAATACCGCGCTGACGAAAGACGAGACCCAGAAACAATACCTACTGCGACTCGTCGACAGCCACCGAAAAAGATTGCCAGTTCCGACGAAGTTGGCTTTGACGAAGAAAAAGTAACGGGTGCGACGTTGTTTGTTTGATATACAAGGATTTAGTGCGGTCGTATTAACTGCTATGACATGTGTGTTCTAGTATATTTTTGCAAAACTCTGTGCTGTTGATTTTAAATTTTGAAATAAACATTGATATTGTATTTTTGTGTCAAATCCTAAAAATATAGGAACTGGTCGCGACCTCTAAATATTGTATGGTCTGTCTAATTTTTGGCATGAGTTCTTACATTTTGATATGGAACACGGATGACCTTGTGGAGAAAGATATTTTCAACTTTCATTTTTTGGGCCACCCTACTGTACATCCTAACAACACCCTCGCCAACTTTGTAACAGAACTCCACGGACCCATTGAATTGGAACGTGATTCGTATGAGGTGGGGTTATGTGAACTCCAGTTAGCCACCAAATTTTTAACTCTTGAAAATGAGCAAATCATATTTCTGATCATTAGAAGATTCGATGAGTGCGAAAAATTTGGCATAACCTTAGACAACACTATGCGTTCAGTCCTGTTCAGTGAGGAACGGTACTATAGCACAAATGTATCGCTAGGAATCGGGCATTATGATACAGCCATGGACATTGTGACGGGATTAAACAAGAATCTTGAAAGGTCGTACCTGACATACGATTTACTTTTTGAAGTCGTAAACATAGACACGCTTGCATGCACTTTGAAGTTAAAGTCAACGCTTAGTAGAAATATTAAAGATAAAGAGCTGTTCACAGTTGTGGCTGAGGGCCGATATAGCGCAGCTCTCCAAAGAGATGCCTTTCACGAGGCACAGCATGACTTCTCCAGCTTAATGTGTCAATTGAAGATGGAGAAATTGGGTGAAAGCTCTCCGCCCCCAGACATGTGCTATATTTACAGCAATATCGTAGAGCACCAATTTGTTGGGGGACACCCAGGCGCGCCTGCTGCGCATTGCACACATCCCCAACCATAGAGGGAAAAGTTTGAGCATTACATATGACAAGCCCCATTATGCGAATGCTGCGACTAATCAATTAACCAACATCTCGATATATATAAGAACGATTGAGGAAAAAAATTTCCCATTCGATGATGGGAGCTTAACAGTGAGACTACACTTTCGCCGTTTATAATAACTCAAAGGTCATTCACAGTCTACCGAGGTGTAAGATACAGCTTGGGAGTGGAATTGGATCCATTTTTTCATCCACACTACACACCGCTGTCCCACTGTTGAAGAGAGGTGCCAGGTACCTAGGGCGGAAGGCGTTACAAACAGGTTTTAACGCGGAAGAAGACATAATGGGCGGAACTAAGCCTAAAGAAGCTCTAAAAAAAACATTTAAAACGTACACGGGACGAAATCATCAAAGATGCAAAGAGAAAAATGCGTGGTGGCGGAAAGAAGAGATCTGCCAGGAAGAAGGGGTTACCATTATATGGCGCTAAACGTAAAAGGAAATAAAAAACGAAGTGCTCTAAGCGTATGAAACCTACGGCTGATCATTTTTTTAACTGATGTAAGCTGAGGACACTACTCTCACGAATCATAGGCTGACTAATACTTGTCGAGAGAGGTGGCACTATTTCTGACTCGTCATGGCGCGTTTCAGCCATCCGTGTAGTTCACAATGCTGTAAATCGTAACTGACCCTCTTTGATATGCCCCCCACTCAGGTCTCTATTGAACATAACGACTTTATTACAATTAACCAATTAGACACAATTAGTTCGCCGAGTGCCGCTCTAGAATTCGTGATACTCAGCTCAGGCCCTTACTTTTTTGACCCGAGCTGCACGAGCTGCATGCACATGTACGGTAAACTGCGTATAGCCCATTCTGATGGAACGGACAGCGATGATAGTTACTCTGCCTACCCTGAAACCAACTTTTTACACTCCATATTCAGCCAGTGTGAGGTGTATTTAAACCAGGTTAACATGTCGGCAGGAACGGAGTACTACCACCTACGAGCCTATCTGTAAAATGTCATCAACCTTTCAAAAGAAGCGAAGGACACCATTTTAACCGCCGAGGGGTATTACCATACTAAAGATGAAAATGGTATAAAGGATAAATTTAAAAATTCTAAAAAAAAGATACACGAATGTTTTGAACGTCTTCATACAGATTTCACATTCCAGGAGACACTGCTTTTGAACGGGGTGAATATGAAGTTGAAGCTTACCCGCACGATTCCTGAGATCTGCATAAATCTGGAGTCTAATCAAGAAGAGGGCGCGAAACCCGTGTGATTCACATCATGGAGACGAATTTGCGTATACGCCGATTGAAATTAAGTTCCCCGAAACAAATAGAAATTGAGGAAGACTTAATACACGCCGCAGTAAAATACCTAATTAACAGGGTACAGATCAAACTTTACACGGTCCCCTCCGGGTTGGCCTCGAAGCAACTAGAAAACGTGGCCCTTGGAGTCCTACCTAAAAGGATATTAATTGGAATGCAGGACCACGCCTCGACGAATGGAAAATATAAAAAGAGTGCCTTTAAATTCGAGAATTTCGGCCTTAAAAATATTACTCTATACGTAAATGACCTCGCTTTGGGTGGGACCATGATTACGGACTATTCATCAGACGCTGTTTCCCCGCTCTGCGCGAGAGCATATAGTAGTCTAGCTCATAATACAGGCGCCTGTGACGAACTTGGGTTTGGCGTAACGCAGAAAGAATTTGTCGAAGAATTTAACGTTTATTCATTTGATATTACGCCTGACTTGTCTGCTGGCGCAAATAGCATTTAAGTCCATAACAGAGTGGGAATATCTCAGTCAGGTTAGAATTTGCCAAGCCTATAGACGCGCCTATAAGTGTACTCGTGTACCTCGAATCACAGGCACTAATAGTAATTGATCGTTTCAGGAACGTGGTCACAGGCTTTTAAAATGGATGCGAATACACTCCAGAGAGTAATGAAAAGTGACCGTTTCACACGCTCAAAATTTATCGGTGTGTTTGCGAAGAATGAAATATTGAATCTGCCAAGTACGAGAAACTGGTACGGGATTATCGTTAACACCGACATTGTGGGGGGTGAGGGGATTCATTGGTTTGCAATCTATTTAAAAATAGGGAAAGAATGTACTATTTTGATTCACTCGGATTTCAGCCCTGGAATGATTCGGTGATTGTGCAGTTCATCGCTCAATTACATGTACCTGAGATTGTTTGAACCCATATCGTTTTCAAGGATATTATAGTGAAACGTGCGGCATGTACTGCATTTCATTTCTCCTGCACATGTCACGTGGGAAGGGATTTATAAATTTTTTTTATATTGTATAAAGTTGTATATACATTTGTAACTGTAAAATGTAGCCATTAAGACTTATTTAACGGACACTGGTTCCGCTTTGTACATGTTTTCTGTCATTTAATAAATGAAAATACAGTGTTTTGTTCTTAACCTCAAAAATACTCACATTAGTTCCTCGATGATCTGACACACGCTGGACCGAATGTGAGCCAATACCTCAACTTCTGTATTCAGGTCACTGGGTTGGCTGTGCGGAGAAGCATCCATATCATTTATTCCCCTTTCATCAAAAGTAGTTATAACACGATCAAGTTCCGCATCGGTCCTATAAGGTTAAGTAAAAATAAAGAGCTACAACAAGAGAAAACGCAACGAATTTAAATGCAGATAATTCTTAAAAGTTTTGGTAATTTAAAAATCCTACTGCGGTGCTGAATTATCGACAAAAATATTATTAAAGCTCCACCATATATATATATGCCTAAATAATCACGATGGAAACAGACAATAATTAAAAACATAATGGGATTAATTTTTACGTTGTAGAAAATTCAGAATAAAGCTAGGTTAGACTAACAGCAAATTGTAACCATAAGCAGATGTCCTGACAGTTTTCAAAAGTAAGATTAGCTGGGTGTGCTATGCTCCGTATGCCTGCAACGGGTCTCGAACCCGCAGCCAAATCTTAATAGTTTTTAATATTTCTAAAATCGTACCTGTACAAGAAATGTACAAATAAAAACACACCACACACAGACACACATATGTATATATATATACACACCGAAATAACCCGAAGGAAACAGAGAGTTAAAAATATTTTTGAAAACGCGTTTATTGCGACCTTTTACAGTTAGACACTGGTTCCGCTTTGTACATGTTTTCCACCATTTAATAAATGAAAATACAATGTGTTTTGTTCTTAACCTCAAAAATACTCACATTAGTTCCTCGATGATCTGACACTCGCTATACCGGATGTGAGCCAATACCTCGACTTCTGCATTCAGGTCACTGGGTTGACTGTGCGGAGAAGCATCCATATCATTTATTCCCCTTTCATCAAAAGTAGCTATTACACGATCAAGTTCCGCATCGGTCCTATAAGGTTAAGTAAAAATAAAGAGCTACAACATGAGAAATGCCACGAATTTAAATGCAGATATTTCTTAAAAGTTTTGGTAATTTAAAAATCCTACTGCGGTGCTGAATTATCGAGAAAAATATTATTAAATCTCCACCATATATATACAGTATATGCCGAAATAATCACGATGGAAACAGGCAATAATCAAAAACATGATGGGATTAATTTTTACGTTGTAGAAAATTCAGAATAAAGCTAGGTTAGACTAACAGCAAATTGTAACCATAAGCAGATATACTGACAGTTTTTAAAAGTAAGATTAGCTGGTTGTGCTATGCTCCATCTACCTGCAACGGGTCTCGAACCCGCAGCCAAATCTTAATAGTTTTTAATATTTCTATTGTAAGTTTTTAATATTTCTAAAATCGTACCTGTACCTGTGTGTGTATATATATATATATATATATATAATATAATACACACACATGTATATATATATATATAATATATATATATATATATATATATATATATATATATGTGTATATACACACACACATATATAACCAATCGTTAGGTTAACTGTACGCCCTTGACGATTGGTTAGGTTAGGTCATGATATTTTCGTTAGTTAGCCTTATAAAGCTAACTAAAGAAGGCTGGGGTCCCTATTCTTCAATAGCTCTAAGAAATGTCGTTCTTTACATTAATTATACTGTGTGGTGTTTGCAGTTAAACTGTATATATGTACGGCATGCGAAGGTGCCCCCTCAGGGCATTGGTTTCTGCTCGTATGTAGGAGAATTACGACTTCTGATTGATCGAGGTCCTTGGTGTAGTGTAGTGGATAGCATATCTGGCCGGCAATCGGATGAACCCGGGTTCGATTCCCGGGAGGTACCTCATTTTTCATTTGTTCGTACTCCCTCCTCATCTTGTGTGGAACGCTCTTCTACACAAGCGTCGTTCTTTACATATATATATATATACACACACATGTGTATGTATATATATATACACACACACATATATATATATCCATACATATATATATATATATATATATATACATATACATAATATACATATGCATATATATATATATATATATATATATATATATATGAGAAAAGTTCAGAATGGAAGGGCGTTTATAGCCCTGTAATTAATTTTTTTTTCGTTGTAGAAAAAAAGAAAAACTGATTAGCAGAGATATATTGGGTGCAATTCGCGTATGTTTGAGAGATACACTAAACGACGAATCAATTGCTGATGAAGTTTTAATCTTTATGTTTAATATATATATATATATATATATATATATATATATATATATATATTATTATTTTCCATAAATATTTATGTCCTTCTATTGTTCAGCTAATTACATCGTTTAATTAGATGTTTGCTTATATCGCTTTCACCTTTCTTCATTTCCCTCCTTTATATAGGCACGCCTTTGCTTTCCGTCTGAATGGTTCATTCTGGTGAAGATCAAACTTTACACTCCACCTTAGACCTACTTTTAGACGGGTATATATAATATATATATATATATATATATAATATATATATGATGAATCAAACCACGAAGGAAAGGAAACACAGATGGTGCTCAAGTGCTTTCGTCTAATGACATCCTCAGGAACACTGAAGTACATAAAGAATTACAGCCTATATATAGGCTGTACAGAAAAAAAATATGTATATATATATATATATATATATATATATACAATAAACGGAGAAACGAAATTAAAGGATTGTGGAAGGGGGCACACAAATTTATAAGGAAAAACTATCGATTTTTAGCACAAGATTAAGATTTGTTTCCAAACAATGTTAAAAAAAATATATATATATATATATATATATATATATATATATATATACACAAATTTATACTGGAAATCTGCCCGAGTTTTAGCACTCTGCTCTTTTTGTATATAAAAATTGAACAATTATCGATTTTTAGCACAAGATTAAAAGATTTGTTTCGAAACAATGTTAGAGATAAAAAAAAAAATAACATTGTTTCGAAACAAATCTTTTAATCTTGTGCTAAAAATCGATTATTGTTCAATTTTTATATACAAAAAGAGCAGAGTGCTAAAACTTGGGCAGATTTCCAGTATAAATTTGTATAATTTTTTTTTTTTTTTTTTATAACATTGTTTGGAAACAAATCTTAATCTTGTGCTAAAAATCGATAGTTTTTCCTTATAAATTTGTGTGCCCCGTTCCACAATCCTTTAATTTCGTTTCTCCGTTTATTGTATATATATATATATTTTTTTTCTGTAACCTATATATAGGCTGTAATTCTTTATGTACTTCAGTGTTCCTGAGGATGTCATTAGACGAAAGCGCTTGAGCACCATCTGTGTTTCCTTTCCTTCGTGGTTTGATTCATAAATATTTTTCGTGTTACTTTCGTGAAATAATTTTCATGTGTATATATATATATATATATATGAGAGAGAAACGTGGAAAGATGTTTACACGAATTTTTAGATGAACTTTTTCCGGAAATGTACATATATAGGCTCGCCTTGTTGCCCCCGAATTGTTCATTCTGGTGAAATTCAAGCTTTACACTCCACCTTAGACCTACTTTTAAACGGGGAAATATATATGTTTATTTCCCTCTCTCTCTCTCTCTCATATATATATATATATATATATATATATATGAGAGAGAGAGAGAGAGAGAGAGAGGGAAATAAACAAACTGATAAACAACATGATCGAGTGTTGCAATAACGGGATCCCCTGGTTGCCCCTACGAACCGTGGAAGGATGTTTACACTTCACCTTAGACCTCCGGTTTAACACGGATCATTAGGTCACCCTGGCTAGCAACCGCGGAAGGACGCGCCGCCGCCGGGTCTCGAGCCCGCCTATACTCCACCTTAGACCTACAGTTTAATGCGGTCGCCGGAGCCCGACGCATATAATCGTAATATTTTATGGGCGTATAGACAGGTGTGTACGTGCCAAACGAAGTATACACGGTGCGAACTGGCTGATGATGCCTGGCGGCACTGGCTGATTAAGCCGACTGGCTGATTAGAGGCCCTATAAAGTAACGGCCATTGGGCTGAAGTCTTAATATGCGCTTGGCTCCTGTGAAGCGAACACTCTCTCTCTCTCTCTCTCTCTCTCTCTCTCTCTCTCTCTTAAGTTAGGTATACCCCTTTGGGGGATGAGGCCGTCCCACTTTATCCCCCAAAGAGGTCTCCCCCAGCGGGGGTTCATTGCAACTTGGGAGATAACTCCGCCTCCAAATTGCATAACCCCTTGTTGCTCTTGCTGCAACCCCCTCCCCCATTTAGGGGGTGCCTTGCAACAAGGGGAAAGAGGGTTGGCACTATGGCTGCCTTGCAACATAGGGGAGGGGTTGGCACTATGGGTGTCTTGCGACAAGGGGAGTTTGCACTCTTGCAACAATGATCAATATTTGCAATGGCATTGCACTCGTCCATTTTGCGCCCATACTACTGCCATTAATCAAATGTAGGTCATACGTAGGCTGACCATACGTACCGTTTTGAACGGGACAGTACCGTTTTGTATGGGTTTTTGTATGGGTTCTGTCACTGAAGAATAATTGTAAGCTCAATATGTTTATGTACTTACTTTTTCATGAATACAGAATATTACATAACCCCCGTCCCTTTTTTGCCATCCCAATGTCCCGTGTTGCTTTCAGTGTTATTCGTTCATAAAGCACAGCAAACCATTAATTTGTGGAACCGGATGAGTACAAAGTCCTAATTCTTTATTACTCCGTTTAGTGTAAGGCAAACGTTCGTGAATGGGCTACGTCATTATCAATTCATTTTGAGTAAAATGTATAACAGAAAATAAACTTTATATTAATTATAATGCAATTTAAACACGATGATTCGAATAAACGTAACAATAGTGAACAAAGAGTAAAATGAAGGGTTAAATAAGGAGTTGAAAGTGATACTTAGAAAATTAAATTTTGTACAAAAGCTCTTTTCTTCTATTCTTCCAGGTTACATTTATTTACATAATAATAATAATAATAATAATAATAATAATAATAATAATCATAATCGGTTATAGAAAATATCATATATTTCATATAGACTAAACGATAATGAAAAAAGAATTAATTAATTTTTTAGAGAGAGACACTCTCTCTCTCTCTCTCTCTCTCTCTCTGTATACATTATAGTAAAAGATAAAAAAAATAAAAAGTTGAAAAATATATTATTTTAGAAGGTTTTCCTCTCTGTTTTCCACTTTGAAAACATTCCCATTTCAGAAATGGATTCCGTTACATCGATTTAATTAGTTTTAAAAAGAAAATACTTTAAACTTGGGAAGGAAATTAGGAAAAAAGGGATGAAAATAAACCTTTATTGACCAGACCTGTTTTCAAGAAGAAAAAAGAAAAAAAGAGAGCAGATACGACGCAGTTTGAGATGACTGGTTTACGCTTAACCACTGATAATTCAATTTATGCTTGAAATAATAATTTAATTATCGAAAGAAAGATAAATTCTTTATCGTTAAAATAAATGTTACGATAATTTTGTCAGTGCCAAAACTCTAAATTAATGTAAATCTCGAAACTGTTTCGGTCTTCCTCCTTTAATTAATTTACAACAATCAAAAAGTAATATTTAGTAAATAGCACTTACATTTAGCATGGCATACATCGTGGACACGTGTTTATTTCTCTTCCCGCAAGAACAGAGAAGTTAATTAACCGACGTTCGATCCAATTTGCAATTGGATGAGTAGCCGATCGCATACCCTCAGATGGTAAAGCGACGAGCGGTTCGGATTCCACGTTGAGCCGTAGATTCGGAGGAATCTCAGTTCCAAGACGGTTATCACGGGACAAAATAAAATATTGTTACCGTACATTGAAATATATACTTTACTTTCTACTTAAGAATCAGGTTCTCCTCCAAGATTGAAAAGTGCTTCTTGTATTTTGACGCTGCACGGCTACATAAGCACTGTGTATACCCATCTAAGTGTATATAGTAAAGGAACTTTTGAAATAGTATACGTTTTTCTCCATAAGAACCCAGACTAAAATTGCGCCGTTTAACTTACGATCACTCATTTTATATATATATAATATATATACAGGGTGGTGCAAAAGTCTGGACCCATAGGCAATTTACTATATAAAAAATATCTTTCGCTTTTTATAATCAGTGGTTTACGTTAACAAACCAAGAACAATACAAGCGCTAAAGGATAACATCACAACAGAAATTGAAGCCATAAGAACGAATATTACTATGCTTACAAATGTGCAAAGGTCTTGTGTCAACCGAGTAGAAAAGTGTTTGGAAGATGGACATCAATTCGAAAACTTATTGTAAATTCTGAACTAGAACGTTAAATTTAACATAATTTAGTCACTGGTGTATGGTTAATTAAATTTCATTTCATAATAAACTTCCTGCAGGCCACACTTTTTTCCCATATAAACCGCCTATGGGTCCAGACTTTTGCACCACCCTGTATATATACCGTATATACTCGCGTATCATGCGACTTTCTGAGACCTAATTTTTACCCTAATATCAGGGGGTCGCACCATACGCGAAGTACAAATCGTGTGTGTGTGACATGTGTGTCATTTCACCGTTTTGTCATCGTCGTGTGTGTGATCTTAATGTACGATCGTCATATTATCGTCAAAGGAATTAGATAAGTTAGTTATACAATAATTAAAAATACTTAGATTTACTCTTCTATTTTTCGTGGTTATGAAGTTGTTAGTCTGCATTGGATTTTTTTTTTATACTTTCCTTAATGTATTTGTGTTGGCCATTGAAGATACGTTCGTGTACAGTGCATAACAGTTGATCTTTAGGATGATATATTTCAGGAATTTGTATTTATTTTCCTATTTTTATTCTTTTTGAAAAACATTCCCTATTTTGTATTGGATTAAATTTCTATATACCGTATTTCTTGCGAGGTTATTAACTTATCTTGTTGGAGTTGTGAATTTAGGCAATAGATGGCGTTGCCTGCAACGCACATCAGCTGACCTTGCATATTTTCGGTCGTACGGGTAATAACAAACAACAAACAGCTGTTTCAAATGTGTTGCGTGTTTATATTTATTTAGAAATACAGTAAATTAAAAACCGGTATACCAAAATAAAATAACATTTATTACGGTACATTAAAAACCATCAAAATCACTTTCGCTGCTAGCAGAATCTGGAAATAATGTTTGCAATTCATCTGAGTCAACGCCGTCATCGTACTGATCATCTACCAAGTCTTCAATATTGTCATCATCGTCCTCTCCCGAATCTTCGTATAAAATATCATCTTCAGTTCCATCCATAGCGTTTGATATTCCACATCTCTTAAATGATTTAATTACCAAATCTGCATCGATTTCATTCCATGATTCTTTCACCCACGTACACAGTATCGGCAACGCTGGAGCTCTCATGTTTCCTCCTTTCGAAAACGTTTTCTCACCTTCTCTCATCCAGTCAGTCCATTTTTTCCGCATTATATCTTTAAATGGTTTATTAAGTGAGACATCAAGAGGTTGAAGAACACTAGTCAATCCACCAGGGATAACTGCTATATCAGTGTTTGATTCCCGAACGGATTTTACAACACTATCCACTTGATGCGACCTGAACATATATCCCAAACAAGCAAACTTTTTTCTCGTCTTGAACCGCCTGGTCTCGATCCCCAAACTTTCTTCAGCCAAATCTTGCAGCCACCTTCATCCATCCATCCTTTTGGATGAACATGAACAATAATCCCGCCAGGGAATTTTTCTTTGGGCATTAATTTTCGTTTAAAGATAACCATGGGAGGAAGTTTGGTGCCGTCTGCCATGCACGTTAAAATAACAGTAAAATGAGCTTTTTCGTGTCCTGTAGTTTTAATGAAAATAGTTTTCTCTCCACTCTTGTTAACTGTGGAATTTGAAGGCATATCGAAGTTCATGGGTGTTTCATCCATGTTGCCGATGCACGATAACTTGTATTCGTTAGCTTTGCGATGCTTCAGGATGAATGTAAGGAAATTCGTCACTTTTTCTTCCAATTCCTTTGGCAGTTTTTGAGCAATTTTTGTTTTTCTTCGTATCACAAAGTCATGCCTTCTCATAAAAAGGGTGCACTATCCAGCGCTTGCTATGAATTCAGGAATTCCTTCTTTCCGTGCTTCTTTAAGGGCATAAAGCCTTATTGCAGCTCTCGTTATGATATATCCACTCTCTCGATTTTCGGACACCCACTTTGCCACTTTCTCATCCAAATGCGGCCACTTACATTTAGATCCCCGATGTGCACATTTATAAGAAGGTGTTTTCTTTAATTTCTCCTTTTGCTTTCGCCAGTTTCGGACGTTGCTTTCGCCTATACCGAAATGCTTTGCAGCCTGCACGTTCTTCGTTTCTTCAGCTGCAGCTACAACCTGCAGCTTAAATTTAGCTGTAAACTTTCTGACTGTCTTTTTCTCCATTGGGTGAACAAGGAATGAACATTTATTATCTTTTACTAATGGAAGTTACCGTGGAGTATTAAATCTATTAGGTGGTTGTTTAATTTAGGTGGTTGTTAATTTTTTAAGATAAATAGTACGCTGCCTAGGTGGTTGTTAATTTTAAGATAAATAGTACGCTGCCTGTGAATATTTTTAAATAGATAACTTTTTGTATGCCGTAAGCTTGGTAAGCCTAGCCTAGTCTAATCTATACCGAAAATGGAACTCGCACGATACACGGGATATATGATGAAATCATCTATTGGAGACAAAATTTGAAGGGTCGCACAATACGCGAGATCGGCTGATATGCGAGTATATATATATATATATATATATATATATATATATATATGCGTAAATCCCTATATATATATATATATATATATATATATATATATATATATATATATATATATATATATATATATATATGTTAACCCCTCCGTCTATGGCCCTGGGTTGGTTCGGATCGACGGGGGTTCTAGTTACGGAGGCAAGCAACGGATATTTCTTCTATATACTTTTCTTCTATAACTTTCTAATTCTTTTCTCTCGCTTTATGGGGTCGACACTCTGTTAATTCTTTTCTTTCAATAATACTCTGATACTTCTACTTTCTTGACTAAATTCCTCTGAAGATAGCCCAACTCGAGGGGGAAAATAAAAAAGTTTCTCTTACTGTAATTTTCTTCTTAAAAATTTACAGGTCGTGGTCTGAATTTTACAGGGGTAGAGGTTCGACCTCTTTCGACCATAGCTCAGGCCGGAATCTAAAAATATTAAGGAGGCAAGGGGCCTCTGCCCCCTCCCCGCAGCGAGGCTGCTAACAAGGGGAGTCTCTTAGCAGTGACCAAAGCAGAGAGCCGTAATGAAGTGTCCCTCATTTTACAAATACATGTATAAAATATGCCTGAATGTTGGGGGATGGCAGTTGGAGGTTAATTTTCCCCCCTTTTAAACACGATCAGGTGTTTGAAAGTTTCCAAATAAAAAAAAAATAAATAAATAAAAATAAAAACTAATCTTTTTTTTTTTTGCCACGTCTTCATTTCTGAAGGCGATATCATTTCACGACTGAGTACATTTTTGTTTGGGTTTATTACAATTATGATTTCGATTATGGATTACTTCCCATTCGCTTATGATTGTCCCTTACAGTTCTATTAAAGTACATTCTTACATTATATATAAAGTCATTACATTCAATTATAGTTTCATTGAAGTACATTACGTCGTTACCATTCTTACAGTGTTTTTATATATATATATATGGTTAGATTATATGGTTAGATTATATGGTTAGATTATATGGTTAGATTATATGGTCAGATTATATGGTCAGATTATATATGGTTATTAGTACAGCACAAGTACATGAGACATGACAAGATAATTTATATACAACATAATATGTTATATTACATTTTTAATATGTTATGAATTTGGATCAGAGCAAAAGATGTTGTTTATCTTAGAAACGTTCAATTCTGCTGTGATTCGCGAATTCGACCACTCAACTACTGTAAGCCTAATGAATGTCTTGTGAGGGTGAACGCACTTAAAATAAAAAAAAATAAAAATACATGTGGACGTATTTTACATCTAAGTAACAGAATAGGTTGTGTGCGTAATATAGACGCGCGTAAAATATGGACTGATAGGTTGATAGGTATCAGTATTATTATTATGATTAAAGAATTTACCATACATTCAATACGGAAGATGTCCAAATACTAAACACGTGATTCAGTGTTCAAGGTATGGAAAACGTGAAGAGAATTAAGTTACTTTATGACGTCATAGTTATTGAATTTTGTACGTATAATACAAATCATTATTAGGAAGATTTACAAGAACGAATTAGAGGCAAAGAGTGGGCATTAATGACTAAGAAGTACAACTACGGGTTCCAATCCTGTTATATGCAATTTGTATGCATAATCTAGGGACGAGGGTGAGATGCAAGACAATCATAATTAATTAATAACTTCTATAACAAATAAAAATGGATACGACTAAACCATAGGTATGGTAGATCGTAGGGTTTTGACACGAACAAAAATAGGAAGCCACAAGTAAAATTATTATCCAAACTCGCGTTAAGCGATTTTGGTTCTTATGTAAAAATGAATATTGATTATTCATTTCATTTTTACATTGCTCTCCCTTTTAAAAAAATGATATTTATACAATAATCTAATAGGGTACCATTAATACAATACAAATGAGAAAATAACATCCTAACTACTACAAGTTAGATGACGAATTTTTCTTTACATTACAAATTTTTATACAGAACAAGTGAGTTCGGTGGTTGCGTACAATGGAGAGTAATCAAATCTTTAAATGACACTTGCTTATAAAATATAAAAAATTCAAAGATTAATACTTTAATTTATGTAAACAGAATAAAAGGATTAATACATTAATTTGGACAAACAATTAAGTTAGACAAAGAATGATATTGTTAATTTAAAAAAAAAATTCTGTGGAGAAAATTACATACATAATGAATAGTAGGTAAAAGGGAAAAATATATTATTTTCCAAAGTTACCCTGATCGTGCAGTCTATAACTAATTTTTATTGACTATTGTAGGTAAAAAATCGAATTACGTAATGGATGATGTATAGACCTGTGGTCTAGTGTGTATGTGTGTGTATTAGATACATAGTGTGTATCTTATAAATTTGAGGGACAGATTAGCTGAGGATTTTTAAATTAACTGAATAAACGCCTGAGCAAAAATTTATATATAGTAAGCAAAAATGCGTAGGACTATATAAATAGCATAGTTAGCACTTACACGCTATGAAATAGTTTATTGTGACATCCAATGATTTTAGCATAAGGTTTGTATATATATATATATATATATATATAGTGCGCATACATGCGTGTGTATGTGTAGGGATTTGGGAGGTTTTTGAATTAACAAAGTTTAAAAATAATGTATAATAATTTAAGATGGGTTTAGGGTTATAAAATCTTTTGAGTCAATTATTGTTGTTTATTATTATTATATCATAAAATCCTTTAAGTTCAAGGTAGTATTTAAGTATTTAATTAAATCAGTTACACGTATTAAGGTAATAAAAAGAAATGTACTTAGAGGACTTACAATTGATGAAAGTAAATCTCACGGTTTAAAAATTGAATTTTGAAGATGGAATTAAATTCGACTAGTAACATTCCTAGCTATATATGAACTATATAACCATTAACATTAACCCGAAGTATCGGTACGATAATTGAATTAAGAAAATTAAGAATACAAATTAACAATAGAAACCAATTTATGCATTTTAATGAGCTAAACATAATTTTATAATATTCTTAAAAATAAAAGTAAATCGAACCTTAGATGAGTTTCGGCCAAGAATAAAAAGTGTTATTGAAATGGAAGGAAAGCATTTCGAACAATCTTTTCTTTTAATAATTTCAGGTAAATTTTACATTAAAAATTATTTTTTATATACTAAAAAAAATATTAAAAAGGTTTAATAATTTTTGCATGTTAAGTAGAAAAATTATACTCTTTCGTTAAATGTTGATAGACTGAATTATTTCATATTTTAGTCTGAAAACTTGTTTGCATATGATAAATACATATGTTTTATTGTGTAGAAGTTTTATTAAAATTAAATGACAAAAAAGAATAAACACAACTGAAATTTAGGGTATGTGCGGTCCTACGGGTAAATTTCCCGACCATACAGAGCAAGATAAATTAGGTACATGATCGATTAATTATTACACTATTTCTGTCATCATATAATCGCAATAATTATAAAACTCGTTACCAACATTTGTAAAAACGGTTTTGGTTGCCAACAATAAAATATGTCATTTTACCTATATATTTTTATACGCAACAATGGCATGAAAAAGAAAAGACAAATCGGTCCATTTCCTTCTTACAACAAAACAAAGAAAGGTTAACTAAAGACGCAGCCCGGTCAATTCAGGTTGAATTAAATTCTCTTTACAACACAAAAAAAGGTTGAATTAAATTCTTAAATTACATTTTCTTAAATTAAATTCTCTTAACTTACAAAGAAAAAGTTGAATTCAATTGACTGCATTGAAATGACTTGGGACTTAAAAACTAACTTCTTAAAAACTAACTTCTTAAAAACTAACTGCTTCAAAACTAACTGCTTCAAAACTAACTGCTTCAAAACTAACTGCTTCAAAACTAACTGCTTAAAACTGGCTTCTTCAAAACTGGCTTCTTCAAAACTGACTTCTGTAATCTCTGGGGCGGTTGTCCCTCTTGGCGCAACCTTCTGACTTGACCTCTTGTCAAGTATTTCTATAAATCTCTGGGGACGGTTGTCCATCTTGGCGCAACCTTCTGACTTGACCTCTTGCCAAGTATTTCTATAAGTCTCTGGGGGCGGTTGTCCATCTTGGCGCAACCTTCTGACTTGACCTCTTGTCAAGTATTTCTATAAATCTCTGGGGGCGGTTGTCCATCTTGGCGCAACCTTCTGACTTGACCTCTTGTCAAGTATTTCTATAAATCTCTGGGGGCGGTTGTCCATCTTGGCGCAACCTTCTGACTTGACCTCTTGTCAAGTATTTCTATAAATCTCTGGGGGCGGTTGTCCATCTTGGCGCAACGTTCTGACTTGACCTCTTGTCAAGTATTTCTATAAATCTCTGGGGCGGTTGTCCCTTTTGGATGCAACCAACTGAAAACTGATTTGCAACTTATTTGCAAATAAAACTAACTCGAAACTACCTCGAGTATCTTTATAAATCTCTGGGGTTTGGTTATCCCTTTTGGATGCAACCAACTGAAAACTGATTTGCAACTTATTTGCAAATAAAACTGACTCGAAACTACTTCGAGTATCTTTATAAATCTCTGGGGTTTGGTTATCCCTTTTGGATGCAACCAACTGAAAACTGATTTGCAACTTATTTGCAAATAAAACTGACTCGAAACTACTTCGAGTATCTTTATAAATCTCTGGGGTTTGGTTGTCCCTCTTGGCGCAACCAACTGAAAACTGATTTGCAACTTATTTGCAAATAAAACTGACTTCAAAACTGACTTGCAACTTCTTTGCAACGAAAACTGACTTAAAAACTGACTTGCAACTTCTTTGCAACTAAAACTGACTTCAAAACTGACTTCAAAACTGACTTGCAACTTCTTTGCAACTAAAACTGACTTCAAAACTGACTTCAAAACTGACTTGCAACTTCTTTGCAACTAAAACTGACTTCAAAACTTCTTTGCAACTTCTTTGCAACTAAAACTGACTTCAAAACTGACTTGCAACTTCTTTGCAACTAAAACTGACTTGCAACTTATTTGCAACGAAAACTGACTTCAAAACTGACTTGCAACTTCTTTGCAACTAAAACTGACTTCAAAACTTCTTTGCAACTAAAACTGACTTCAAAACTGACTTCAAATATCTCTCTAAATCTATAAACTCTCTATAAACACTCTCTCTCTTAATTTGCAAGTCAATTCAATTCAATAAATTGAAAAAAATTGTAAACAAAAATAAAAAATGTAAACAACATTTCACTCGAACGTACGTGAAGGTACGGTACTATTATGTTTGATACATAAATAAAATTATTCTATACTGAATATAATAGTGAAAATAACTCTGAAATTAACTCTCTCTGAAATTAACTCTCTCTGAAATTAACTCTCTCTGAAATTAACTCTCTCTGAAATTAACTCTCTCTGAAATTAACTCTCTCTGAAATTAACTCTCTTTGAAATTAACTCTCTTTGAAATTAACTCTCTCTTACATTTAACTCTCTCTTACATTTAACTCTCTCTTACATTTAACTCTCTCTTACATTTAACTCTGTTACAATTACTGTTTCACTAAAAAAATGTACCACTGGTGTCTGAAATGTTCACTGTGTTTTGTGTAAATTCTGACTTGATACTCATTATTAACTGTTAATAATACTGACTTTTCAAGTGTTTATAAATTACTTAAAAAAACAAAATGTACTTAACAAAAGTTCTACTGGCAAAATCCTCAGAGACGTGTCCTGAAGACGTCTTGCTGGTTACTTCTTCTTGGATGAAAACTAGGGGTGGAGAACTTGGAGTCGTGACACACCGGTCAAGGGTGGATGTTACGAACTAGAAGTCGTGACACGCCGGTCAAATGGTTTTATCCTGATGCAGGGTAATTTCTATCTTGGCCAAAGAGTGGCCTCTTCTTAAAATCATCTTCTTCTTAAAATAATCTTCTCATCCTGATGCAGGGTAATTTCTATCTTGGCCAAAGAGTGGCCTCTTCTTAAAATAATCTTCTTAAAATCTTTTTATCCTGATGCAGGGTAATTTCTATCTTGGCCAAAGAGTGGCCTCTTCTTAAAATAATCTTCTTAAAATCTTCTTTTTATCCTGATGCAGGGTCGCCAGCTGTTAACCCCTCCGTCTATGGCCCTGGGTTGGTTCGGATCGACGGGGGTTCTAGTTACGGAGGCAAGCAACGGATATTTCTTCTATATACTTTTCTTCTATAACTTTCTAATTCTTTTCTCTCGCTTTATGGGGTCGACACTCTGTTAATTCTTTTCTTTCAATAATACTCTGATACTTCTACTTTCTTGACTAAATTCCTCTGAAGATAGCCCAACTCGAGGGGGAAAATAAAAAAGTTTCTCTTACAGTAATTTTCTTCTTAAAAATTTACAGGTAGTGGTCTGAATTTTACAGGGATAGAGGTTCGACCTCTTTCGACCATAGCTCAGGCCGGAATCTAAAAATATTAAGGAGGCAAGGGGCCTCTGCCCCCTCCCCGCAGCGAGGCTGCTAACAAGGGGAGTCTCTTAGCAGTGACCAAAGCAGAGAGCCGTAATGAAGTGTCCCTCATTTTACAAATACATGTATAAAATATGCCTGAATGTTGGGGGATGGCTGTTGGAGGTTAAGTTTCCCCCCTTTTAAACACGATCAGGTGTTTGAAAGTTTCCAAATAAAAAAAAAATAAATAAATAAAAATAAAAACTAATCTTATTTTTTTTTGCCACGTCTTCATTTCTGAAGGCGATATCATTTCACGACTGAGTACATTTTTGTTTGGGTTTATTACAATTATGATTTCGATTATGGATTACTTCCCATTCGCTTATGATTGTCCCTTACAGTTCTATTAAAGTACATTCTTACATTATATATAGTTTCATTGAAGTACATTACGTCGTTACCATTCTTACAGTGTTTTATATATATATATATGGTTAGATTATATGGTTAGATTATATGGTTAGATTATATGGTTAGATTATATGGTCAGATTATATGGTCAGATTATATATGGTTATTAGTACAGCACAAGTACATGAGACATGACAAGATAATTTATATACAACATAATATGTTATATTACATTTTTAATATGTTATGAATTTGGATCAGAGCGAAAGATGTTGTTTATCTTAGAAACGTTCAATTCTGCTGTGATTCGCGAATTCGACCACTCAACTACTGTAAGCTTAATGAATGTCTTGTGAGGGTGAACGCACTTAAAAGAAAAAAAAACAAAAACATGTGGACGTATTTTACATCTAAGTAACAGAATAGGTTGTGTGCGTAATATAGACGCGCGTAAAATATGGACTGATAGGTTGATAGGTATCAGTATTATTATTATGATTAAAGAATTTACCATACATTCAATACGGAAGATGTCCAAATACTAAACACGTGATTCAGTGTTCAAGGTATGGAAAACGTGAAGAGAATTAAGTTACTTTATGACGTCATAGTTATTGAATTTTGTACGTATAATACAAATCATTATTAGGAAGATTTACAAGAACGAATTAGAGGCAAAGAGTGGGCATTAATGACTAAGAAGTACAACTACGGGTTCCAATCCTGTTATATGCAATTTGTATGCATAATCTAGGGACGAGGGTGAGATGCAAGACAATCATAATTAATTAATAACTTCTATAACAAATAAAAATGGATACGACTAAACCATAGGTATGGTAGATCGTAGGGTTTTGACACGAACAAAAATAGGAAGCCACAAGTAAAATTATTATCCAAACTCGCGTTAAGCGATTTTGGTTCTTATGTAAAAATGAATATTGATTATTCATATATATATATATATATATATATATATATATATATATATATATATATGGATTTACGCATAGGCAGAGTAGGCACCTGACTCGGGCGCAAATTTTCTCTCTATGATTTGTCGTATTTCAACCTAAATAGGGCAAAGCAAACAAAAATAGAAAATAAATAAGTTACAATATAAGCACTAACAAATTAAATAGATTCACAAATAAGTTTTAAAATAAAAAAGAACACCAGCCTCTAATAGCAAACTAGCGATATCAAATGGCACAACTATAAGCCACTGTGGTGACAATTTCCCTCTCTAGTGGCGGCAAAATGCTATGTACGTCTCTGTATATATATATTGCGAGCTTTGCCATTGGCCTCTTTTTCCTGCATAAAAAGATATATATATATATATATATATATATATTATATATATATATATATATAGAGAGAGAGAGAGAGAGAGAGAGAGAGAGAGAGAGAGAGAGAGTTAATCAAAAGCCCTGCCTCAAAAATAATGATTCAATAAATACCGTTGGAGCAGGACTTTTGACTCACCCTGTAAGTATTTAGTTTCAATAACAATAAATATACTTTTTGGTTTAAATAAAAAATATTCGTGAACAAAAGGGTTGACAGAGATTCGGGGTATTAGGGACTTCATTTCAGTTGGACTTTTTTAATTCTTTAACGAAGGATAAATATTTCTTTAAACGTAAAAGAAAAAAAAAAAAGAGCATAAGAATTATTATTTGGGACTAAAATTTTTTGTAACTTGTCAATCAGATGGCGCATTTTGGAGTTCCTTTTCTGACATTGTGGTACAATTTATATTATTATATTCCGGTCTACAATTCCAGTCAGTGAGTCAAAAAGTTAAATTAAATTTGCGGGAAACTTTATTAATGCAGCGACAGTGGCGAATTTAATTTTCAGCTCGGGAGATTATTTGCGATACACAATTCGAAAACGAAACTGGAATCGTTGAGGGATGGTTCCTTACTGAATTATTGAGGATGTACAAAGATTCCAGTATACGGAGGTCGGTTGGTTGGTTTGATGGATCGATAATTTTGTTGCTGATGGGATAAATAAAAATAAATTACTCTTTTTTTCTACAAAACATTCATTTAAATCCACAAAAAAAAAATAAAATAGTTTTAATATAGAATAAAACAAAGAGTCACCGAAACAATCGTGGAATAAACGTATTAAAATTAGTTTTCTAACAAAGTCTATAAATATAATATGAATATAAATAAAAGTTGAATTAAAAGTCTTATTTTGGTCGATTTATATAATGGTAACGCATTTCTAGGATATATATACTGGACAGAATAATGGAAACACTCCCATTTTCGGTGCTGTATTTTCTGCCATCATTAATAGTGTCATATACTTTACTAAATGGATATATAAATATATACTCTACTAAAATAATCTGCTACTTTAATACGCTGATATTGATTTTTCATATTCTTGTAAAATAAGTAAAACATGGCACTTGGAAAAGATGTCACTAACTGTGAACGGGGCATGATAGTAGGAACCCCTCTGGTTGGTGTATCAGTGACTAAGATCGCTAAAATTGTCCATGTATCTCGAGGAAAAGTTCCAATGGTGATGTGCATAGAATGAAATGAAGAAAATACATAAAATAAGCGAAGCGGGAATCAAAGTCTGCTGCATCAAAATTTTGTTCAGAACTTAACAATAGTCTGCAAAGACCAATATCAATCAAAACTATTTTACGGGAACTGTAGCGAAGTCCTCATAACATCAACAGGTACAAAAGCTCGAATGGGGAAAGCTATTGACTTATGAGGTGTAGTTTCTCTCATTTCCTTCCATGTATTCATGTTCCTCGAAATTCATAGGCAATTCCAGCGACTTTTGTCACTGATACACCAACCAAACGGGCTCCTATAGTCATGCCCTTTTAACAATCATCTTTTCCAAGCAGCATTTTTTATTTATTCTGCAAAAATAGGAAAATATCAATACCATCATATTAAAATGAAGATGTTCTTAATACTATATACATTCTTACATCAACTTCGTAAAATATATAACCCTCATTGATGATACCAGAAAATATAACAGCAAGACTTTAAATTTCTTTCCTTCTTTTCAACGTCCTTTCTTTGCTTTGTTTTAAAACTTTCACGTCTTTTAAATTTTTTTACAGCTTTTAACCTTCCTTCTTAAACATGCAGACAGCCTCGTAGGGACTAGCCAGTCTGTTGCTGTTTAGTGTCCTTTGTACTCCTTTGTATTCTGTTTAACCTCTCTCTCTCTCTCTCTCTCTCTCTCTCTCTCTCTCTATATATATATATATATACATATATATATATATACACACACACACATTAGAATTTGAGATTAAGGCAAAACAATTTTTACTTTTCTTAAAAAGATTCTTTGGAAGAAGAAGCTGACATGTGTGCTTTGAATGCACCCATGCAACACTGATCTGAAATCGTTATAAAATTGAATAATTGTGGAGAATGTGTGTGTGTGTGTGTGTGTGAGAGAGAGAGAGAGAGAGATTTACATAACACAACGATCCCATGACTTACCATCGCAAACAACTCTGAATCCTTTTCAATCTCCACTAAACGATACATCGCATCTATTTTACTCACAAATGTCTCTGTTTGAGCGATATTCACAGATTTTAATTAAACGTTCGTCGCTGTTATTCCTTACACATCGAGTAATCTTATCCCGGTTACTATTACTATTACTACTGTTACTTTTATTTCATTCCAGCGTTCTTACTAATATATATATATATACACACACAACGATAATAATCTTTATTGGCAGGATAGAAATTACATGAAACATGCAATATACATGAGGTAATAAATGATATGCAATTAATTATACAATAATAAAATAAAATAAAATATATTACAAAATTATTATTATTATTATTATTGGTAGAATAATACAGTCAATATTTCATTTTATATATATATATATATATATTTTTTTTTGCAGGAAGGAGGGGCTAATGGCGAATGCCCGCAAAAGCGCCCCCCCCCCACTCCCTATAGAAGACACGAGCCAAAATTAAGGTCCGGGGTTTTCGAGTTGCCTAGACATTCTGTGTTTGAAGATTGGGGGTCATAGACAGGGAGAAAGATGGATTCAGGAAGATTGTCCCAGAGTTGACCGGTTGAGTAGATGAAAGATTGAAAATACCGATTAACACTTGCGTTAGAGAGTTGGACAGAAAATGAATGAGAAAGTGTCGAAAGTCTGGTGCTGCGTGCTCTCCTTAAAGGAGGCGGCATGCAGTTAAAGAGTTCAGAAGAACAGTGTCCGTTATAATAGCGATAGTAAAGAGAGAGTGAGGCAAAATTGCGGTGAAGAGAGAGGGATTGAAGACAATCAGTAAGAGGCGGGGAATTGATGAGACGAAAAGCCTTTGATTCCACCCGGTCAAGTACGGCTGTGTGGGTAGAGCTACCCCATACATGAGAGGACAAAACCCCTATAGAGAGAGAGAGCAACTGAGCGGGGGGAAGAAACTGCGGAGGCGGTACAGCACACCTAACTTCTTAGAAGCTGTTTTGGTAAGAGAATATATGTGATCATTCCAGAAAATATCGCGAGAAAAGGAAACGCCAAGAATGTTAAGAGAAGAAAAAGGATTGAGTTGTGTGTTGTTGAAGGTAAGGGGATAGTTGTGTGGAAGATTGTGGCAATAGACAGATGGAGGAACTGAGTTTTTGAAGCATTGAAAGCCACGAGGTTTGCTCTGCCCCAATCAGAAATAGTAAAAAGATCAGAGGTCAGGTACTCCATAGCCGTACTATGCGAATCATGAAGTGACTGTTGAGAGGGACGCTTTGCGAATTGGGTGGAGAAGTGAAGAATTGAATCATCGGCATAGAAGGAAATAGAACAGGAAGTGCGAATTAAAAGATCATTAATAAATAAAAAGAAAAGAGTGGATGACAGGACAGAACCCTGAGGAACACCACTGCTGATAGCTTTAGGGGAAGAACAGTGGACATCTACAACCGCAGCTATAGATCAACCACAAATAAAATTAGAGATAAAGGCACAGAGAGAAGAATAGCAACCGAAGAGGGCAGTCTGGAAATTAAAGATTTGTGCTACACTCTATCAAAAGCTTTCCACATGTACAGCGCAATAGCAAAAGTTTCACCGAAATCCCGAAAGGAAGATGACCAAGAGTCAGAGAGAGATATGCAAGAACATTGCCAGTAGAGCGTCCTTTGCGGAACCCACACTGACGATCTGAAAGAAGACTGTGAGAAGAGAGGTGTTTAAGAATCTTCCTATTAAAGATAGATTCAAAAACTTTAGAAATCAAAGCAATTGTATGATAGCTGGAGGGTTGAGAGCGGCCACCCTTCATTGGAACAGGCTGAATGAAAGCTGACTTCCAGCAGGAAAGAAAAGTACCAGATAAGAGACAAAGACGAAATAGTTTGCTTAGGCAGGGTGTCAGCACCGAAGCACAGTTCTTAAGAACAACAGGAGGAACACTATCAGGACCGTACCCCTTCCTAGAGTTGAGCCCAGATAGGGCAGAAAAAACATCATTGGAAGAGATTCTAATTTCAGACATAATAAAGTCGGAGGGAGGAGTATATGGAGGAACAGCACCGCAATCGTCCAGGGATGAGTTCGAAGTGAAAGATTGAGCGAAGAGTTCAGAAGAAGAGACGGCAACTAAATCGTCGGAATGGAAAAGAGGAGGGAAAGAAGAGGAAGTAAAGTTGTTGAAGAGGTTCTTAGCTAGATGCCAGAAAGATCGAGAAGAATTAGAATTAGATGGGTTTTCACATTTTTGTTGGATGAAGGAATTTTTGGCGAGTCGAAGAACAGATTTTGCACGATTCCGGGCACAAATTTAAGCTGAGTGAGAGTCAGGAGTTAGATAGCGAAGTTACCTTCTGAAAGATTCCTCTCTGATGCGAATAGCATTAGAACAAGTAAAGTTAAACCAAGGTTTTTACATTAGTAGTACGAATAGAATATGGAATGTACGCCTCCATGCCCGAGAGAATCACCTCCGTGATGCGCTCAGCACATTCGAAAGCGCCCCGGACACGGAAGCAGTAATCATTCCATAGGAAATCACAGAAGTACTACCTAAGGGCCTCCCATTAGCAGCGCCAAAGTGCCAAAGGCGCCTCCTCTTGGGAGGATCCAAAGCCCGAATTGGCGATAGGACGGGAAACAGATATAAGATTGTGATCGGAAGAGTTAGAATGTTGGGATTATTCACTTTTACATACATATTAATATATATTATTTAATATATTTCGTCGCTGGGTTCAAATCACGTTTTAAAATTAGTTGCTATTAGAATCATAATCTGACGCCCGAATTACAGTGTCCTTCGAATTTTGGGATTATTCGTGATGCCATACTTTTTGTCATATCGTGATTCGATATTAACACTTACAAGTAAGTTTTGTATTCTTCTACATCATCATGATTAATTTCAGCTATTGTGCGATTCTATGTAAACGGTTTGATCTAAAAGAGAAACAAGATTATTGATATACACGAACATTTTCGGAAGCTGTTAATATATTTTGCAGTGTTTATATAGGAAGTGTTAGTAAAAATTAAATACGTGAGTGGATGAGATAGTCAGTTATTATGTAAAAGGGGATGGATTAGGAGGGGAAGGTAAAAAGTAAAGAAACAAAAACACAAATGACAGAATTAGTTGATAGGGAGGGAGGAATGAGAGACATGTGAGAAGGTAATAATCGGGGAGGAGGGGGAGAAAGAGAAGGGTTATGTTTTAGTATGAGGTGAAAGAGAAGGAAAAAAGAAAATAAGAATGAAGGCATATCGAAAGAAAATAACAAGGAGGCTGGAGGAGGGAACAGAGAGAAAGAGGGAGTAGGTTGGGATAGCGGAAGGAGCGGGTTAGGACGAGATGGGGGGATAGCGAGAGGGAGACGGGGAGGAGGAGAGGGATGGAGCGAAGGTTGGGGAGAAAGAGGGACTGCGTTATTTCCATATCTCGGAGAGGGTGGAGCTGAACTATTGCAGGAGACTGTACATTTGATTATTGAAAATGAAATACGAGTCCAGTGTAGAAAATTCCAGTAATTTGTTGAAAGAGGCCTTATCAAAATCGTGATAGGCTGTATTAGGATTCAAAAACATATTTGGTCCTATAGTGATCAGCTTCACTTTACTGATTTTGTTCTGGTTAACGCCAGACGATTTTAGTCAATCTCGGAAAAGACCTCCGGCCACTAAAGGGTTAATATGATGTCTAGACTATAGTCATTTGTAATGGAACGTTGGTAAAGAGAGAAGTGAAGTGAAGATATATATATATATATATGCGCCTCGGTGGTGTAGTGGTTAGCGTCGCTGACTACGAATCCATCGGCCCAGGGTTCGAGACCCGACGGTAGCCGGCGCGCAGCAAAACCCACCTGTTCATACTTCCATACAATAAAGAAAGTGGTTGGTAGATAAATGGGTACCCTAGGTATATATATATATATATATCTTCTTCCGCAGCCTTATTAGCCAACTTCTATGTGGGGTCGCTGTTGCAGATCCTTCTTCTCCATTCACTTCTGTCTTGAGCCATCTCTTCCTCCAGTCCCTTTTCACTCATATCTTTCTTCAGTCTATCCCGCCACCTCATCTTAGGTCTACCTCTTCTCCTCGTGCCTGGAATTTCCATCCTCAGCATCCGTCGTCCCACATACTCCTCCTCCCTCTTCTGGACATGCCCATACCATCTCAATCTCCTTTCTTGTGCCTTCTTGGAACTCTTGTTGTTCCTCTTATTAAATCATTCCTTACTCTATCCCTCCTAGTCACTCCACACATCCATCGGAGCATCTTCATTTCTGCCACTTCCATTTTCTTTTCCAGGCTTCTTTTCATCGGCCATGTTTCTGCCCCATATAGGAGTGCTGGTCTTACTACTGTCTTGAACAGTTTTCCCTTCATCCCCACATTCACCTTCTTATCACACAATACTCCCGATACCTCTCTCCAATTTTTCCAGCCAGCTTGAATTCTGTCGTTTATTTCTCCTTCCAAGTCTCCCTTCTCCTCTATGATTGATCCCAGATACTTGAAACTTTCAACTTTCTTTATAATAAATTCCTGGACCATGACACTTCCTATTTGTTCGTCTCCAGGTGCACATTTCATACACTCGGTCTTTTCTCTGCTTATTTTTAGTCCTCTAGTTTTCAGAGCTACTCTCCACCTTTCTAATTTCTCTTGCACTCCTTCTCTTGTTTCTGAGCACAACACAATCTCATTAGCAAACATCATGGTCGATGGAGCCTCCTCTACCACGTCTTTGCTGAACACATCCATCCCAATATCAAAAATCAGCGGACTCAGCGCTGATCCCTGGTGTAGTCCAACTAGTACCTCAAATTTCTCGGTCTCTCCCATACTACTTCGCACCCTTGTAATAGCTCCCTCATACATATCTTAGATCAGTCTGACATACTTCTCAGGTACCCGCCTGTCTCTTAAACATCTCCACACTTCCTGCCTTGGGACTCTATCATACGCTTTTTCTAGGTCTACAAACACTAGATGTAGCTCCTTTCTTCCTTCTCCGTACCTTTCTAATAATTGTCGAAGTGTAAATATTGCATCCGTTGTTCCTCTTCCTGGCATAAAACCAAACTGCTCATCAGAGATCGCTACTTCCTCTCTCAGTCTCGCTTCCACAATTCTTTCCCAGATCTTCATGGTATAAGATATAAGCGTTATTCCTCTGTAATTTTTACACTCTTGGATGTCTCCTTTCTGCTTGTAAATTGGTACCAATGTACTTTCCTTCCATTCCTCTGGAGGAAACTGCAGACATCATCAGTGTCATGGCACTTGCATGCTGCTGTGCATAGAAGGCGAGCAATTCTGCATTTGCAGCGAACACTTGTACATTTCTTGCTGCATCCATAGAAGATGAGGTCAGCACACGCATCAGAGACTGAAGGGCGAGACTTAAGAACTGGTACCAAGACATTGTCTTCAAGCCTCCATCCCATGGCCTCAGGTTGAGGGAGATGTAGGTATTGCAGATGAGCTTGTTGCCAAACTGCTGCCTGGTAGTGGGCCCGCTTGATGTGAAAAGAGAGTGCGTCACTTGTTGGGGGCAAAGTTTCTGGTGCGTGGGCTCTGCGAAACATGATTGACCGGACCTTGTCGACAATTTCACAGTTTTGCACACTGTACAGTTTGCTAATGAAGAGTTCTGCATTTCTTGAAATGTCATCAGTCAGAATGCCTTTTCCCAATGATTTCAACAGATCAATGTGATGCTGGAAAACTTTCCAGCAAGATTTCTTGCTTTGCCCTGCCAAGAAAGAGATCGAATCACAACCAGTAACGGCATGAAATCCAGCCAAGCTCTGAAGTTGATCCCTTTGTATGCCTGACTGAGTGATTCACAATGGTGTGAATAGGAACATATTTTCTCTTTTTGGCTGTGCCAGTCTTCATCCAAATTTGTTGACATTTCATTTTGTCAAAATGTACCAGAAGCAACACAGCGACATCTGTGTCTTGTGAAGCAACAATAATGCTGCATGCTTCGCTGTTCACACAGTGGAGGACCATCCTCGTATCTGCCTCCTCATGAGAGGCCTCCAAATGACTTGTGTCTGTATCAGGGTTGGAAGACTCAACTCGAGTGGCATCACTGAAACCATCAGCAGCTACAATAGTTTTGTCAACTGGCGCCTGCAGTATGAGTTGCTGGGACAAAAATCTGGCAAGATCAGCTTTGTTGTCAGGATGAGATAAGAAGTTTTCCCATTTGGCTGGCAAGGAGATGTCTCGACTTTCAATCACTCTTCTGATTGGCTGAGAACCTTTGTCGCGTCTCTTCCTTGTTCCACTCTTGATGGAGGTCTCATAATATCTGTCAAACACGATGCCGATGCGCTTGAAAGCACGCCCGGCTTGCAGGAAAGATTTGATAAAAGCATCAGCCAGATCTCCAAATGTTGTTGCGTGCTGAGGTTTCCCAATGGCAAAAACAAGTGCTTGTCCATCGGCAACAAGTGTCGCACTGTCGCCAAGATCAGTAGCGTCAAGGCTCTGTGGACAGGGTAATTCATGTGTAAGGATGTGAAGCAAAACTGCCTTTGAACCCTGAACGCAGGCTGCCGTTTGTTTCTGCAAGAGAGGGAGGGACAAGCATCAGTTCATGCTTCAAGATCATGGCAAGGTCCACTTTGCGTCCTGCTTCATATGCGGGTTGGGTACGATTCGATGTGGCCGACTCGATGCGACCCAACTCGATGTGGCCGACTCGATGTCAGGACAACTCGATGTGATATCCCTAAGGGATATTTTCGTTAGTTTTAACGAAAATATCACAACTTAACCTAACCAATCGTCAAGGGTGTACAGTTGACCTAACCGGGCATTCAGTTAACCTACATTAAATATATAAAGAAAATGAAATCGACTTGGCCTGGCATCGACTTCGCTTGACATCGAGTTGTCCTGACATCGAGTCGGCCACATCGAGTTGGGTCGCATCGAGTCGGCCACGTCGAATTGTCCCTGCCCCTCATATGCAGTGATCAGTCTCTAAAGAATCTTCCTGTCTGCCTTGATTGTTTTCTGTGCTCCGCTGTGCACCATTACTCCTGACATCATTCACCGTGTGCTTGCTGACTGGGTATCACGTCTGAATTTGTGTACTGAAAACAATGGTGGACATATTGAGCACGTTCTGTAAATAAAGCTTTTGTTTTGCCTTTTTTTATTATTTTTCCTATGATGCCGGACTTATGGGACACCCTCTATATATAAAATATTATATATATAAAAATATATATAAAAAATATTTTATATATGTATATATATATGAATAGAAACGATATAAGTGTTAAGGAACGTTTCTGCACACGAGGAGGAGAGATAACGAATAAGTGAAAAATGAGGCGAACCGCCTGGGAATCGAACCCAGGGCCTTCCAATTGCCGGTTGGACGCTCTACCATTATACCATTATACTCTACCATTACACTTATATCGTTTCTATTCATTTATATACTGCGCGGTCATTGCAGTTATATGCGTATATATATATATATATATAATATTATATATATTTAATTATTTTTGAGCATATTTAATTGTATTTTTATATAAAAATTTAAGTTGTTGGAGTGAATACTTTAATTTTTTACTTTAGCGTCATCTATAAAGCATTTTTTACTATTAGAACGCCAGCAATGTTATATTTATTTAGTCAATTAAACCATATTTAGTTAGGCTGGTTAGTCTGTTTTTGGAGTTGAACTGTAGTTCTTGTACTGTAATTATGTATGCTATTTATTTTGCGGGATTGCTACATTTGCAATAGTTATTTTGTTTAATAATTTTTACTTCAAGAACTTAACTTTATTATCATTATATTATATTGACAGATCAAATTTATACGAAAAAGTTTTACAAAGTTATGCAAAAAAATTCTACACACTTTCAGTACTAAGATTGTATGTTTTTGCACCTCTGATAGTGTTTTTCAGGTATATTGTCAGTCATGTTGAATATCGCACTATACCATTCAAAGTAGACACTTTTGACTTTGGCAGACAACAGAAATGGATTTAGCATATCCAAATCCGCTAGAAAACGTTCTCTGACAGCTTCTACCTCAAAATGCCTGGATGTGTTTGATTTTCTGAAATTTGGCCCAGTCTATTTGATTTGCACAAGAAAAGATCATTTTCTTTAGTAATTTTTAACGAGAATTCAGAATATATTAATATTTTTTAATGGTTTGGTGTGGTGTTAAAACGAATACTGTATTATCATATATATATATATATATATATATATATATATATATATATATATGGCGTCCCAAAAAAATGTATACACACTTTAAATACGTATAAAGGCAGTGTTTATTAAAATACATTTCATTTTCAAAATGTAATAGAATCTACAGACATTATTTAATTGTTTTGTCAACGCCTGTTTTCAAACTGACGTCCGTTCTGGTCCAGGCACTGCTGATAACGCGAAGCAATGGAATCGCAAACATCACGAAACATTTCGTTTGGTATTTGTGTGCATTCTCGTTCAATGGCTGCTCTCAATTCAGCGACTGTTGCAGGTTTTATAGCGTAGACTTTGTCTTTTAAGTATCCCCATAAAAAAAAGTCTAGTGGTGTGAGGTCTGGTGAACGCGGAGGGTATTCTACGAAACCCCTTCGTCCAATCCACATCCACATCGTGCCAAGTACCACTCGCAATACTCCACTCTTCGGTCCGGATCATCTTCATTAATAGCATGGACTAATCTTGGAATGTAACTTTTTTGACAGCGCTTCAAAATGCGTTGGACAGACGATTCTGAAATTCCTACCTCACGACTCGCTTGCCGCACAGATTTTCTTGGACTTTGGTGATACGTTTCCAGTACTCTTTCTTGCTTTGTGGGGCTTGTCGATGTCCGTGGTCTTCCGGAACGCTTCTTGTGGACATTCTGAACAGTTCCATCGGCTTCAAACTTATCTCTAATTCGAGTGATGGTAAGTCGCGTTGGTGGATCTGTTTGAAACTCCCTCCTAAACTGTCTTTGCACTTCAACTGCGTTTTCACACTTCCAGTAGCATTTTAGAATGAATTTCCTTTGTTCAAAGCTTATTCTGACTGCCATTATTAATTCTAATGGGTTTAACTTGGAAAGAAAGAAACATCAATTGAGCTATCAGCTGTTAAAGTGTGTATACATTTTTTTGGGACGCCCTGTATATATATATATATATATATATATATATATATATATATATATATATATATATATTTATATTATATATATATATATATATATATATATATATATATATATATATATATATATATATATATATATATATATATATATATACTTTCTCCCTATCATTTTAGGTAGGTCAGACTTATGACGCCGAGCATTCATATCGTCTGTGCTCCTATTAGAAATTAAAAATTTTAATGGGTGTTGAAATTTTTAAGTAAGGTGCAAAGTGCATAATTATGAGACTCCGCACTTCGAAGAGAGAGAGAGAGAGAGAGAGAGAGAGAGAGAGAGAGAGAGAGAGAGAATTTATAACATGCGACTCAGACATTTTCATGAAATACAACTCATATTTTAAAATTCAGAATCAGTCGCTCATATTCTTAAACGGAAAACGTCTCTTGGAGTTCTATTCCGCAATCCGATTCTGGTTAGAAGTTAGAAAGAATAATTTCGTTGATGAACAATTGTAAAGTGCCTGACCCTCAGTTATTTAGCAAATCTCTTTTTGGACTTTATCGAGTCAACATTTAGGTGTTGAGAACAATATAGTTATGAAAGGGAAGAGGTTGATAAAAATAAGTTTGAAGAATATAAACCGGGAATATATTTGTCTTTATTACAAATTTTAAATAATATTATATAAGGAAGAGCGAATTTCCTTTGTGGAGACCTTTCTTTTATAAAAGCAACTCGCACACAACAAACACAAATTCATTAATTATATAGTCATATTATCCAGGAAATTTTAAACCCACATACGCCCTCGAAAGTAATGGTATTAAAATGATTAATATGTGCAGTTGTTCAAATAAATATATTTACATTGCATATCTAAACAAAAATTAAATAAATTCATATACAAGACGATTCTTTAATTAAGCGACTTTCAAAAAATAATGCAAAATCATTAGATTAACTTAAGTTCATGAAATTTAACACAATTATAGGAGGACCTTTTTTTTAATATATAAGCACACAACATGGTCAAATTGTCCTCCTGTTTGCAAAATTATGTGACAGATCCAGGCACTGTAAATTATCACGTTGTCCGGTGTTTCGATAGGTGTGGAATGGATTTCACGTTCAGTTATTGTATTTAGAGCTTCCAATGTCCTGGGATCTTATTTGAAGACCCTGTCGTTTAGATCACTGATTTTCAAAGTACGGGTCGCGAAATATTAATCACTAGGTCACTTGGTGTAGAAGATTTTTTCTACAAAACAGTTATTTAAAATTGGTACGTAAAACGAACTGCCTCACTTTTATTTACTGTATTTATACTACATTTAAAATGTTCTTCAAGTAACTTCAATGTCTAGTTATTACAGTACTTGAAGTGAAGTGGTTAAAGTTATCGTGTGTTGCCTTTTATTGTCACTTTATGAAAACACTTGTCACAAAATATTATTGTTTTGGATCGCCAGGATAACTGTTTTTCTTCCATTGTGTCGCGAGAAAAAAGTTTGAAAAACTCTGGTTTAGATATTCCCATAAGAAATCACAGGGGTTGAGGTCAGGTAACAGAGAAGACTGTGCATGGTAACAGTCTTGAAGGGGTGGGGTTGGCCGTTAAGCAAGACTCTCGGGCAAAATCTTTTATGCATAAAGTCCAAAACAATATTTGCTGTATGTGGTCTTGCGCCGTCTTGCTAAAAACAAATTATGTTCATGTCCATATCAGTGTTTTTGTCAATATGAAAGAGAGTGAGGTGTTTCTGAAGGATGCAAAGTTAAATATTTGGTACCACCGTTGTGTCATTAATTGTGTCATTAAAGACTGGGCCAAAGATCATACTTGATAACATCTGACACCAAACTGACACGTAGTGTGGTGGATAAAGGGATTATCCACTGCTACATCAAGAGTTTCCAAGGGCCAAATCATAAATTCTGTTTTATGACATGCCCATTGAGGCATATCATACTTTTCCGAGTCCGAATTTCACTCTGGCTAATATGTATTTTTATGTAAAATTTAATTCTAAGAGGGGTTTCTTTTCTGCAACGTTTCACAAAAATCGCGTTATCATGTTCAAAATTGCGGTTTTCTGTTTTATGTTGAAATACCAAATATTCAATTGAACACAACCTCATATTTTTAACCCTTTGTCGTAATTTGTTGCCATTTAGACACATTAACTTTGCTTAAGAGGAGGCTACTAATGAGGAGCTTCTCATGAAAGACTTTGAGGAGGACGAAGAGCCAAACTTGGAAGAAGCTGCAAAAGAAGCCTCTGGCAATGCTGAGGCTACTGAAGCTCCTATGGACGTTCCCGCTGAAGTACCTGTCGAAACTCCAACTTCTGCTACACGAAACTACATGAAGATCCAAGGGACAGCTTCAGCAGCTTTGAGGTACAGGGTGGCAAATGTTCCGGCAGCTGCAGTTGCCACTGGCTTCCTGAACGACCTCAGTAAGGCCGGTCATCTTTCCAAAGACAAGGCTTACTTGGCCATAGATGGTATGAAAGGCTGGAGGGCCATGGAAGAAGTAATGGCCTCATCAGTTGAAGCTCTCACGCAGAGGTCAGAGGAGGAGAAGATCTCTGGGATATGCTTTGATGGCAAGCAGGATAGAAACACAAAGGTGTTGAAATATGACGAAGTGACAGGGAGATTTCATCCTGGCAAAGTGATCGAGGAGCATTACACTATCACGTGGGAGCCTCAAGGAAAGTACCTCTTCCATTTCACTCCCGAGGAACCTGAGGAAGGAGAAAAGCCTGCTCATAAGATCGCTCAGGGCCTGCATGAGTGGCTTCTGGATCACGGAGCTGACGAGAGCCTTGTAATGATTGGAGGAGACTCTACCAACACCAACACGGGGTGGTCTGGAGGGGCCATAGCCCTATTGGAGAAGATGCTGGGTCGCAAGTGCCACTGAATCATCTGTCAGCTCCATGTGAACGAGCTTCCCCTGAGGAACTTAGTCATCAAGCTGAACGGCCCTGTAACTCCCCGGTCAGGCTTCAGTGGGCCTATTGGAAAACTTCTTGAGAAAATGAATGAACTTGAGGTCAACTTCAGCTTCAAACCAGTGGAAGGAACTGAAGATATCATAGAGCTGCCAGTAGAGATAGTCAAATCTCTCCACAGACCAGCACAACTGCTATCTTCTGATCAAAGCCATCAAGTCTGGAAGTCTCAGTCCACAGTTGGCTGGTCTCAAGTGCGGACCTCTGAACCAATCCAGGTGGCTCACTACTGCACAGGCCATCTTGCTGTTGTGGATGAGGGAGCACGGACTGAAGGGGGAGGTGTTGAGGAGGCTCGAGGTCCTCGTGAAGTTCTACCTTAACTTCTACTTCAAAATGTACTACGACATCAAAGTGAAGCACCACCTCAAATTTGGTCCTGCACACATTTTTTCAAGCCTGAGGCTGCTGAGGAACCAGACTACCGAGGTCAGGAACATCATCTCTGCTGCAGTGATAAGAGGAGCTTACCACACACATCCTGACAACATCCTGACTTTATTCCTGTGCAGTGAGGATGAGCATCAGAGAGCTTTTGCTGTAAGCCAGATAGAGAAGATCAGAGAAGGAAGAGACTTTGGTGATACGACAGTGAGGCCCCATAAAAATCCCAAAGTCAATCTGCAAACCACTTCACCTGAGGATCTCATCAACTGGGAATCAGAGAATATTTACGAGCCTATTTTCACCTGCAAGATGACCTTGACTGAGCTCGAGGATCTCAGGAAAACTCCACTCAAAGTGGACGCTTTCTCTGTTCATACTCAGTCCTGCGAGAGAGCTGTACAGAAAGTCTCAACTGCTTCCCAAGCTGTGTACGGTCACGAGAGGAGAGATGGGTGAGTGAGAGCCAGGACAGACCATTGAGAAATGCTCCCAGTGTTCAGATCGAAGCAGGACATACTTAAGAGCTTTTCAGGTTCGAGTGGCTGATGAAGAGGCTGAAGCCATCGTTAATGCTCATAAGAGTTGAAAGTCCTCATAAGATCATAATATAAGATCTTATGAGGCCACGCTTTTCAGGGTTCCAGGAACAACAGGCGCGGAAACCTACACGTGGAAGTGGCAAGTCTCCCGCTACTCGATCAGAGTCTAGCTGGTGAGCCGCGCCTATTCTTTGAAGAAAAACTTAAAATTCTTAAGTTTTACATGAAATCTAAACATTTTTTCAGCACCCAGAGGTGTTGAAACACGCAAGAAAGCAAGGATGAGGTCAGAAAAGCAGCTTTTAGACTAAATCATATGCAGAACAGCTGCGCGCTTTGGTTTGGGTGCCCTGAGGCTGCGTTAGGCAGCCTTCAAATCAGGAAATCGCGATTTTGACCATGAAAATGAGACCTTTTGGAAAAGTTGCAAATAATAAGCCCATCTTAGAATTAATTTTTACATAGGAATACACATTAGCCACTTTTTTTTTTCCAAAATTTCAACCCTGAACCCAGAATATGATATGCCCTAATGCCCATCCAGAGAAAAATGGTCTTCATCATAATAGTGGTGAATCATTCTCAGCTCGGTCAGATTGTTTATTTGTGAACAGCAAAGACTTGCCTTTGCCTTCGACGTTCTCTCAAGCTTATTGAACTGTATCTTGTAGGAAAATGCCATCAAGCAATTTCAGTAGATGCTTTTTACTATGCTGTAGCGCAGATACAGCTGCCCGACAGACAGCGAAGACTCTTGCTACAGTTTCTCTGCATGCAGCATAACTTCCGCGTCTCTGAAAACTCCTGATGTTTGTCTCTTTAGCCGGCATTCGTTGCTTTTTCTAAGGTTGAAAACGTCCATTTTCATAATTTTTTTTAGGTACGCTAAATTATCTTTCTTTTAAAAGCGTCGGCGTAAAGAAAAATGATTTTCAAATTCCTTTTCATGAGAATTACATAAGTATGACTTACCGCTACCTGTACACATTGTTTTGGAACTCATTAAATTTTGCAGCAAAGATTGCAAGTTCACGTTCAGTGGTCAATATTATTAGCAGATTTTTGGAATGGCCATGGGGAATAATACTTTGTTTCCCCTCCTCTCGAATACTAATATAGAGTTTTTGAGAATCCTGGGGTGTTGGCATCCCATGGTTGCGGTACGTCGATGATATTTTGTGTATCTGGCCATGAGGTGTGACTTGAATGACTTCCTCCATTAGTTAAATAATCAAGTCCCCTCCCTTAAGTTTACTTTGGAAGTGGAACAAAACAACTCGATCCCGTTCATAGATGTGCTTGTACACAGAGAAAGACCAGGTTTTAAGTTTTGTATCTATCAGAAAAACAAACAATTTGTCCTATGTACACCCCCATCAAGAAAGTCAAATTCTCTGTTTCGCCGTGCTCTTAGGATCGCAGGCCCAAAATACATGGGTGCTGAGTTAGAAAAATCAACAATAGTGGAAGTGGTCTGTGTTACCACCTGCTTTTATGGAATCTTGCTTTAACAAGGCAAAACGGATATTCTATCGTGTGACGGTGTGAGTAATAACCCTCGCACTTTGTCGAAGAATATTTTAATACTTCCATTTTTCCTAGGCTTTTTAGACATTGCTAATGTACTTAAACTTTTGAACATAAATGTAGTATTTTCATATGACATTATTGTGAAAAATATCATAATAAAGAGTAGTCCTACCAATAATTCAGGTATTATCTGTAAAATTGGTTGGAAACAATGTGATTCCTTCTACACTGGACAGACGGGAAAAGATTTGAACACACTTGTAAAACAACACCAATATTCCGTTACAACGGGAGAGTCGTCGAACGCCCTTTTTGTGCATTTATCAGAGTTGTCCCACTGTATTGATTGGAATAATTCTTCAATTTTGTTTCACTCAATGAACATTGTTAATAGAAACATTCTTGGGTCTGCTATCAATCAACTCGCAAACAATTTCAACCTTAGTCAGGGCCTTTTTTCGCTCGATCTTGTTATTTTGAATTCTTTCAGATCAGATTTAAATAAGAAGTGCAAGGCGCTAAAACTCTGGTAGCTTTTCCACGTGGATTGTATACTACCCCTTCAATATTCTCTGCACCAATTATGTAACACTGGTCAACAAACTTTTTGTCACAGATATTTTTACTTGAACTATATGTATTTTTTTATGTTAATTGCGGAAATGAAAACAATTTTTCTATCACCCGCAGTTTTAGTGACACGAATTTTACTTAGGATTTGAGTCAGAATAGGAAGGGGGCGATGTCTGTCCCTTGCTCCTCCTCTGCTTATAAGTTGCTGCACGTTACTGTTGACTTTCATTTGTCAGCTACTCACTTGATTTCGCTCAGTGAACATCGCGCATTTTAGTCGTGGTTGTCCGTAATCATTTTTTGCCAGTGCATTCGTATTGTTTCATGACAGAATGCCACGTAAGTGTGTCAACCACCCAAAGTGTTTCTGTTATGTGTGCGGAGAGTTCACTTTTAAATCTAAAAGGCGAAATTTCATCCCTCTCGTCAAAAAAACATAAGAACTTTATTTTGGTTGCAAGAAAGGGGATCAAGACAAAGCGTGAGCACCTCATATATGTTGTATTACGTGTTTAAGACTTCTGACAGGCTGGCTAAATGGGTCTCGTCAAATGCCGTTTGCTGTTCTGATGATATGGATGGAGCCGAAAGACCATTTAACGGATTGTTATTTCTGCTTAACAAATACAGTATACTAGGCATTACTGCACAATCTAAACATACGGTACAATACCCAAATTTACCATCAGTCATAAAACCTGTTTTACATAATAAACATTTGCCAGTACCAAGGCCACCGGAAACCTGGAGTTTAGATGATGAAAATGAAATTGATGTACAATGTAATGACGAAGCTCAACATGGTTTACTGACGGACGATGTTGATCCAATGTTTGAACCCTCTTGTTCATCGACAGAGGCTCACTTAATATCTCAAGCAGACCTGAGCGATCTTGTTGCACTAAGATATCTTTTTACCACAAGCGTCAAAGAGACTTTCTACCCTTTTTTCCTCAGGAAGGCAATTTAGTATACTGTAATAATGTGGACTCTCTCATGGAAACCGTTGGCCAACAACATGATCCAAACGAATGGTGCCTATTTTTTGATTTCTCGAAGCTGAGTTTGAAAGCTGTGTTACCTCCATAATGGAAATAAATACCCTTCATTTCCAATAGCCCATGCCGTTCATATGAAGGAATCATACGACACCTGCTTGTGAAACATATCCAATATGATAAATACTTTTGGCATATCTGTGGAGACTTGAAAGTGATTGCACTTCTCCTTGGTTCACAACTGGGTTATACGAAATTCTGCTGTTTCCTCTGTGAATGGGACAGCCGAGCACGGGAAAGCCATTACTCAAAGAAATAATGGCTACCTCGACAAGCGTTGATTCCAGGGCATAAAAATGTCACTAGTCCACCTCTGGTTAATCCAAAAAGTTTTTTTGCCACCACTACATATTAAGCTTGGTTTAATGAAAAATTTTGTTAAGGCTATGGATCAAAATGGCAGTGGGTTTCTCTACTTGAAACAGAAATTTTAGAGGATCAGCGAGGTCAAAATCAGAGATATTTGTGGGCCCGCAAATTAGAGAAATTATGAGAGACAGCGCGTTTGATGAAACTTTAAGTGAAGTTGAAAGAGTAGCTTGGAGAGCATTTAAAGCAGTGACCACAAATTTCCTCGGAAACTTCAAGGCCGAAAATTACGAGTCACTTGTTGAAGAACTTCTCAAGGCCTACAAAGTTAATATGTCGTTGAAAATTAATTTTCTTGACTCACACCTCGACTTCTTCCCGACAAACTTAGGCGATGTTAGTGATAAGCATGGGGAACGCTTTCATCAACAAATATCCAGATTGGAGAAGCGATACCAGGGAAAGTGGAGCCCCAACATGTTGGCTGACTACTGCTGGTCATTGTCAAGGGATGGCCCAGAGGCAAAATACAAGCGTAAATCATCAGTAGCTAGATTTTAGGTGAGTTTAAGATGCATTTTCTATTTTGATATTGCTATTACGTCTATAAATTAGTCCAAGTTTCATTTTCGATTCAGTCAGTACTGGTGAGTGATAGACAGATTTTGAGGTCATTTTTTAACTCAGCAGTAAAAACCTATAAGATCTACCCATTTTTGTTCATGTAATAAAAAAAAAGTTATTTTTTTGTCATCCAGTGTAATTATTGTTTTTCTTTATGAACTGTATATTCTGTCTCGATCTTGTTATTCTTTTCAGTGTTCCTGAGGATGTCATTAGACGAAAGCGCTTTCGTGTTTTAATTTTACTTCGTGGTTATTTTCATTATAAATATTACTCGCGTGTTACATTCGTGAAATAATTTTCACGTATATTATTGTGTACCGCTCGCATCTTCTTTCCAAGGTCTTTACCTTTCGTTTCCTCTATCTTAGATTTAAAAGCCCTTTGAATGAAGGGTTTGTTCTTGGGGAACCGCAACTTAGTAAGGAATAAGAGGACGAGAAGGTGGTACATGTTTATTAGCCAGACGTTTCGGAAATTCAATTTCCATCATCAGTGCTAAAACATAAAAAATAAAAAAGTGAACAAATACGGTAAAAGATTTTATACAATATCTTTGTAGGTTTTTTTTTTAACTTTAAATTATTATCATAAGAATGTACAACTATATTGTATAAAATCTTTTACCGTATTTGTTGACTTTTTATTTTTCAGCACTGATGATGGAAATTGAATTTCCGAAACGTCTGACTAACAAACATGTACCACTTTCTCGTCCTCTTATTCCTTAATATATATATAAATTATTTATTATAAAAATCACTCTTCAGTACATAAACTTAATTTGAAATTTATCACAGAAACCGTGGCCGGTCGATTCGCCGACGGACGTTTTGCCGACGGACGTTTCGCCGAACGGACGATTCGCCGACGGCTGTTTCGCCGAACGGACGATTCGCCGAACGGACGATTCGCCGAACGGACGATTCGCCGAACGGACGATTCGCCGAATGGACTGTCATTAATATTTCTATGACAAAATACACACGTTGCCTATCTTAACCTGGACACTCAATTCAAAAGACAAGAGTATTTTAGCACTTTATGAACTTATTTTTATATTATATTACATTTCATTTGGAAGACATGAACCTACTTGGGTGAAGGGGTCTGTCAAGTTTATTCAAGGTTATTCAGTTGAACTCCAAATCTAAATTCCATAACTCTTTATTCGGAGCTATTGAAGAATAGGGACCCCAGCCTTCTTTAGTTAGGCTTATAAGGCTAACTAACGAAAATATCACAACCTAACCTAACCAGTCGTTAGGTTAACTGTACGCCCTTGACGATTGGTTAGGTTAGGTCATGATATTTTCGTTAGTTAGCCTTATAAAGCTAACTAAAGAAGGCTGGGGTCCCTATTCTTCAATAGCTCCGAATAAAGAGTTATGGAATTTAGATTTGGAGTTCAACTGAATAACCTTGAATAAACTTGACAGACCCCTTCACCCAAGTGGGTTCATGTCTTCCAAATGAAATGTAATATAATATAAAAATAAGTTCATAAAGTGCTAAAACACTCTTGTCTTTTGAATTGAGTGTCCAGGTTAAGATAGGCAACGTGTGTATTTTGTCATAGAAATATTAATGACAGTCCGTTCGGCGAATCGTCCGTTCGGCGAATCGTCCGTTCGGCGAAACGTCCGTCGGCAAAATGTCTGTCGGCAAAACGTCCGTCGGCGAATCGACCGGGTACCACAGAAACAGAGATAAGATATATATTAAATTTGAGCATCAAAATTTATCTCATTAAGTTTTAATTAATCTCTCAGAGTGACGCACATTTGAAGAATCACGTTATATTTATCAAACATATGTAGTAAAACGGGGGTAAATATTCTTGCCTGATATATACATGTCCCCCATAAAATGTCCCTATTTTTAAATAAATTTCTTAAGCTAAAAAAAAGGGAATCTAGACAAAGATAAACGCAATAGATACGTAAAACATAGAGATTTATTAACCTTAATTAACAACATGTTCAATGAAATAGCCATTTTTTTCGAACACAATATTCAACCGTAAACAATTGTTTGACATAATTTTTGGAAATAGCTCAGCTGGGATGTTGTTCATTACCTCATAGACTTTGGTCTTTAGGTTAAGTGTCTTAGACTTGGTTGGTAGAATAGATCCTATCTTTTATGTAACCCCACAAAAAAAAGTCAGGGGTGTGGAGTCAAATGAGTATGGGGACCATTCCGCTGGCTAATGAAGGGAGATTAGTCGCCCGGAAAATGCTTCCCCATTACTGTTATAACTTATGTAATACTGTGTAATATGATGCGATTTTTGGATGGTAATTCTTAATTTGGCTCTTTTCCGTTCTACCCCTGCAACAAAAAATGAAATTATATATTATTTTCTACTGTAGTTTTACTTGCTGAATTCAATAATATATATCTTATTTTGGAGAAATTAATAACAAAAGAGTTATAGTCCGTTTATTTTATTTAAAAGTAGAGATTGCATTCAAGATTTCAATAAAAATGTCCTTTCCTTTTTGTCTTCTCCTCCACAGAAATTCACATAAATAAGAATCTATCATATTTCTAGATGTTCCCCAATGTCTCTTGTTCCTTTGTTTAGCTAAATCAACTGTACGCCCTTGACGATTGGCTAGGTTAGGTCGTGATATTTTCGTTAGTTAGCCTTATAAGGTTAACTAAAGAAGGCTGGGGTAGAACGTTATTTCCTTAACTATGTTTATGAAATTCCATTTATCATCCATAACAATATCTACAAAAGAGAGAAATAAATTAATAATTATAACCATAAGTAATTAAAGCACGAATACTTTCTCCAAAATGAAATATATATTATTGAATTCAGCAAGTAAAACTACACTAGAAATTGTTGCTGGGGTAGAACGGAAAAGATCCCTCAATTTTATTTATAATTTTATTTATAAGTTTATTTATTTATTTATAATTTTATTTATAAAATTATGAATGTTGTAACATTACCATCCAAAACTCAGCAGGCAACACAATCCAACACATGTATATCCATTAGATCAAAGCTGTGTCGGAACGGTCACTTAACTATCTCCTGGTAAGAGGTGGAAAGGTTCAGTCAGCTAATTCCTGATAATTAACTTCCAGGTGTACATAAACTCTGTTCTCTGTTTATGCGGTTATTACCAATTGACAAGGGCTCGCGAGGAGCGGAAACTGTGTTGGTGTTAAAGAAATAAAAATTTAAGGTTTCCTCAAGAGTGGTTTGCTTCTATATATATATATATATATTATATATATATATTCATTACAAGACTTCATAAAAGGTTACAGAGTGGATCCAAAACTTGTTAGTTTGCTTTTCAGTTTAAATTATCCTAAAGTTTAGCTTTAATAGTCTAAATCCTTTGTGTATATATATATATATATATATATATATATATATATATATATATATATGATGAATAAAACCACGAAGGAAAGGAAACACAGAATGGTGCTCAAGCGCTTTCGTCTAATGACATCCTCAGGAACACTGAAGTACATAAAGAGTTACAGCCTATGTATATAGGTTACAGAAAAAAAAATATATATATATATATATATATATATATATATATATATATATATATACAATAAACGGAGAAATAAAATTCAAAATTAAAGGATTGTGGGAGGGGCATGCAAATTTGTAAGAAAAAACTATCGATTTTTAGCACAAGATCAAATGAATTGTTTCCAACCAATGTTATAAAAAAAAAATATACAAATTTATACTGGAAATCTGCCCGGGTTTTAGCACTCTGACCTTTTTGTATATAAAAATAAATTGAAAAATAAAAGTTATTCGAGTGGTATACAAGTTTACCAAAGATTTAGCGTTCTACCCTTCTTATCTAAATCTGTTCTGAAGGAATTCAAAACAACAGGATCGAGTTGAAAAAGACCTTTGCTTATGTTGAAGTTATTTGTAAGTTGGATAATGGCAGACTCAAGAATATTTCTATTAACAATGTTGCTAGAGTGAAATTAAATTGAAGCATTATTCCAATCAATACAGTGGGATAACTGACAAATGGACAAAAAGGGCACTGGACGACTGTCCTGTTCTAACGGAATATTGATGCTGTTTTATACGTGTGTGCAAATCCTTTCCCGTCTGACCTATGTAAAAGGAATCACATTGTTTACAACCAATTTTATAGATAATGCCTGAATTATTGGCAGTGCTATTTTTTACTATGATATTTTTCACAATATTGTTATATGAAAATACTACATTAATATCCAAAAGTTTAAGTACATTAGCAATGCCTAAAAAGCCCGGGAAAAATGGAAGTACTAAAATATTTTTTGACAAAGTACGAGTGTTATTAGTGACACGATAGAAAGTTTGTTTTGCTTTGTTGAGACAAGATTCCATAAACGCAGATGGATAACACAGATCACTTCCAATACCGTTGATTTTTTCTAATTCGGCATCGATGTATTCCGGACTGGCGATCCTAAGGGCGCGGAGAAACATTGAAGAAAAAATGGCCTTCTTAGTGGGGGTGTCATGTCCCGAGTAAAAGTGTACGTAGGACAAATTGTTTTTTTTTTTCAGATAGATACTAAACTTAAAACCTGGGCTTTCCCTATGTACACGCACATCCAAAAACGGGATTGAATTGTCTTGTTCCACTTCTAAAGTAAACTTAATGGAGGGGACTTGATCATTTAACTGAAGGAGGAAGTTATCCAGGTCACGATTCATGGGCCAGATACACAAAATATCGTCGACGTACCGCAACCAAGGGATGCCAACCCCCAGGATTCTCGGAATGTAAGTAATTTCGAAAAACTCCATATAAATATTGGAGAGGAGGGGCGACAAGGGGTTGCCCATGGCCATCCCAAAAACTTGTTGATAATACTCGTTATTGAAAGTGAATTTACAGTCTTTGATGCAAAGCTTAATAAGTTCCAAAACAATGTGTGAAGGTAGTGGCAGGTCATACTTATGTAATTCTCGGGAGAGAAAGTCAAGCATATCGTCAATCGGCACTTTTGTAAACAATGAACAAACGTCAAAACTGATCAATCTATCGTTAGTTTCAGTACGTGCATTATTCAATTTTTCAGTAAGATCCATGGAATTTTTTACATGTGAATCAGAGATAGTTCCGAGAATGGGGGACAAGACTTTGACAAGCCATTTGGAGAGTTTATAAGTAATAGAGCCCACCGAGCTAATAATAGGGCGCATAGGGTTGCCAGGTTTGTGGGTTTTAATAAGACCGTAAAGGTAGGGCAGAGAAGGTGAAGTGGACATGAAAAGCGGAATTAAGTCCTTATGATCTTTGAGAATGCGTTTCAAGCCACTATTAAATGATTTGATGACGTCATCCTGCGGGTTCTTCCTAAGTTTGCTGTATGTGGCGGGGTCCTGGAGAAGCTCGTTTATCTTTCTGATGTAGTCCACTTTGTCCATAATAACTATGGTGTTAGCCGTCTGCTTTAGTAATATGGAGCTCCCCATCTTTTTTTAATTGTAAGAGGCTATTGCGAAAACGTTTAGGAAAGTTACCTTCGTAACTACTATTCGCCGCACTATAAACAAGGTCTTTAACTATGTTAAACAAATACTGAGGGAGATTACACTGTTTTTCAAAACAAGCGAGACTGTAACAAATTTGTAAAGCCGAAGGTTTTTTAACAATAAAAAAAGACATACCATATCCAAGGGCACTTTTTGCATCGTCACTAATGTTTTTCGAAGAAAGGTTCAAAACACACTTTGAGCTTGCTTTTTTACTCCACTGACTATTTCGAATGAGACTTTTAATTTTTCGATCCAAAATGTTACGAAATGGAGAAGTTCTCCGACGCAACTAGTTGTAAATTTCATCAAACAAAGGTTGGATCCACAGTTGGGGAATAACGGTTACAAAATTACGTTTGGCAATGTTTAAATTTTTGAAGGCGGACCACTCATTTTATCTGGTGACTTCAATATGTGTCTTTAAAATTAATCTGCCGAAGTTGTTGAACGGATGGTCGTCAATTATTATTGGCTCGGTGGGCTCTATTACTTATAATCTCTCCAAATGGCTTGTCAAAGTCTTGTCCCCCATTCTCGGAACTATCTCTGATTCACATGTAAAAAATTCCATGGATCTTACTGAAAAATTGAATAATGCACGTACTGAAACTAACGATAGATTGATCAGTTCTGACGTTTGTTCATTGTTTACAAAAGTGCCGATTGACGATATACTTAACTTTCTCTCCCGAGAATTACATAAGTATGACCTGCCACTACCTTCACACATTGTTTTGGAACTTATTAAGCTTTGCATCAAAGACTGTAAATTCACTTTCAATAACGAGTATTATCAACAAGTGTTTGGGATGGCCATGGACAACCCCTTGTAGTGAATACTCTTATTTTAGTTTCAAGATAAATGTTAATTTTACCGTCTTGAATTTCGGAATAGCTATAAATTCATTTTAAATTAGTTACCCATCATAATTCAATTGTAAACCACATTAATACTAATTTTATGTATACTGTATTATTTTATTGTATGTAAACATAATTAATTATATATCACAATTGTCAGTTAATTATTTATATTCAAATAATTATTTTAATCTAATACCATGTCCATTTTGCAAATAAATAATAGAAATCCAAGGGTTATATTTTCCATCCTTGGTACTGTCGCAGTTTCGCCTAACGGACTCAATACGGCTAGTGAGATAATCACTGGTTGGCACTTAACCAGCGGCAGTGCTTATGGCTACATCATCCAGGTTAACCTATACCGGATAGATGCGCTACGGTCCCAAGCCGTAGCTTGCCTAGGCCCAACGACGACGACGACGAAAACCAACAATTGGTGACCCCGGAGTTGGATTCCCCCTTTTTACCCGAACGACTAGGACTAGACTGTAACGTCGTTCGTGCCCATCACCCCCTTCACCCGAGCGACTAGGACCAGACTGTAACGTCGCTCGTGCCCTCTGCCCCTCACCCCTGCCCGTGCGCTCTGTGCCTGCGCTCGTCTCAACCTCCACTCCTTCGTTGGTAACTTGTCGTCTTGCTTGTACGTCAGCAAGCATAGGAGAAGATGCCTGACGACGCTGGTGCCATCTCCCACTTGAGCGTAAAGCTCCCCGTCTTCTGGCCGGGTGATCCATTTATTTGGTTCCACCAAGTGGAATCACAATTCAACTTGGGAAGGATCACCGCTCGCAGGACAAAATACGATCATGTTTTGTCCTCTCTACCAGCGAGCATCATCTCTGAAGTCCGTGACGTCATCGTGTCTACTTCCACGAGTGACGACCCATACAACGATCTGAAGTCTGCCATCCTGTGCCGCACCACTGTCTCCGAGCGTGAGAAACTACATCAGTTAATCTCAAAAGAAGAACTTGGAGACCGTAAGCCCACTCAAATGCTGAGGGCTATGCAGTGCGCTCTAGGCGAACGCGCACAAACCTTCGATAAGGACATCTTTAGACAGTTGTTCTTGCAGAAACTTCCTCCATCAGCTCAGCGTGTCTTGGCCACTATGGATCCTGCTACTCCAGTTGATAAACTAGCAGAAACTGCCGACAAAGTAGTGGAGATTGACACAGCTCCGGTCAACAACGTGAACACACAATCGGAACTGGAGTTGAAAGTGGAAGAGTTAAGTCAACAACTCAACCACGTTTGTTCTCTGCTACAAAATCAACGGCAAAGAAGCCATTCTCGGTCAAGATTTACGAAGAGGCATCGTTCGAGTTCCGGGAAGATCTGCTTCTACCACTCTAAATTTGGAAAGAAGGCTAGGAAGTGCATCTCCCCTTGCAATTTTTCGTCGGAAAACCCCAGCAGCGAGTCCTAATGGCGTCTAGTACTCGCACTGCCAACCTGTTATTCATAAAGGACAGGAACTCTGGTGTCAATTTCTTGGTCGATACCGGAGCGTCAGTCAGTGTATTCCCTCAAAAATCTGGTCATACGCACTCGGAATCTCCGCCTCTATACGCTGCTAACGGTTCACGCATACCCACGTACTGTACTCAGTCGCGTGAACTAAACTTGGGCCTTCACCGATCCTTCAAGTGGATTTTCATCTGTGCTCAAGTGCAGCATCCCATAATCGGCGCTGACTTCCTCCAGCATTTCAAACTCCTGGTGGATCTTGACAAGCGACGCTTATGCGACCAGGCCACACTGCTTTCTGTTCTTGCCAAACAGGTTGCCCTTCCGGACGCCTCGAACTCTGCACTTTCCCTCGTTCCTCCTAATTCCATGTACCAGTGCCTTTTCCAGCGATATCCAGGAATTATTCAACCGATGCAGATGGGTGATACCATTAAGCACACCATTACCCATCACATTACAACAAAAGGTCCCCCTGTGTTTGCAAAACCCAGACGTCTTGCCCCGGACAAACTGAAAGCTGCCAAATCGGAATTCCAGCTTATGATAGATCTTGGGATAATAAGACCTTCCAAAAGCAGTTGGTCCTCTCCCCTACACCTGGTCCAGAAGAAGTCAGGAGACTGGAGACCATGTGGGGATTACCGGTTTTTGAATTCGACAACCATCCCGGACCGATATCCGGTACCAAATGTCCAAGACTTTACTTCTCTTCTCCACGGCAAATCTATCTTCAGTAAAATAGACCTCGTTAAGGCTTTCCACCACATTCCCGTAGAGCCTTCGAATATTCCCAAGACTGCAGTTTGTACACCATTTGGGTTATTCGAATTTGTGAAGATGCCGTTCGGGCTACGGAATGCTGCGCAAACCTCTCAGAGGTTTATAGATGAGGTCACCAGAGGCTTAGACTTTGTTTATGCCTACATCGATGATTTGCTTGTGGCCAGCTCAACGGAAGAGGAACATAAGGAACATCTTTCACTCCTCTTTCAACGCTTAGAACAATACGGTGTTACTATTAATGCATCTAAGTGTGTGTTTGCACAGCCAACCTTGGAATTTCTTGGTCACACGATTTCGCAGCACGGAATTACCCCCCTTCAGGACAAGTGTGAAGTGATAAAAATTACCCTATGCCAAATAATCAGCGTGAGTTACGTCGGTTTCTAGGTTTGGTAAATTATTACCACAAGTTCATTAAAAACTGTGCCAGTGTTCTTGCTCCTCTACACGCTATGATCACACAAACGCAAGGTAACGAAATTGGTATGGTGTAGCGATAGTTTACATGCGTTCGACAATGCCAAAAATGCTATCAATAGTGCATTGTCTCTGTCATTTCCTATCAGTGATGCCCCCCTAACTCTGACGGTCGATGCATCAGATGTTGCGATCGGTGGGGTGTTGGAACAAACCATTAACGGTCAACAAGCACCCATCGCGTTTTACTCGAAAAAGCTGCAGCCAGCCCAAACGCGTTATAGTGCTTTCGGACGTGAACTTCTTGCTATTTACTTAAACGTGAATCATTTTCAACATTTCCTTGAAGGCCGAGAGTTTTGTGTTTTTACCGACCACAAACCTTTGGTCACTGTCTTCAATAAAAACAGCTGTAACCACTCTCCCAGAGTCATCAGGCAACTCGATTATATCTCGCAATTTACCACAGATATCCGCCACATCAAAGGTGTCTTGAACACTCCAGCGGATGCACTTTCAAGAATAGAGATTACTTCTGTTACCCTCAGCTCTACACTGTGGAATGCTATTGCACAGGATCAAGATAAGGATACGGAACTACAAGACCTGCTCAGAGAAGACTCCACTCACTCACTTTCCCTCAAGAAAATGAGTATGCCAGGATTGTCTGTGCCCCTCTATTGCGACGTATCAACAGCTGCTATTCGCCCTTATGTCCCTCCATGTCACAGACAAGCAGTCTTCACGGATCTTCATAAGCCCTCCCATCCTGGTATCCGTGCTTCGCAACACCTGGTTACCTCTCGCTTTGTTTGGCCCTCGATGCGGAAGGATGTCAAACATTGGACCAAAACGTGCCTTGCCTGCCAGCGTGCCAAAGTCCAAAGGCACACCAGGTCCCCCTTTGACGCATTTCCGCCCCCATCCCAGCGATTTGAGGTAATTCATGTAGACATTGTTGGCCCTCTTCCAGTGATTCAAGGCCAACGTTATCTGCTCACCTGTCTCGACCGCTTTTCCAGATGGCCTGAAGCCATCCCACTTCCTGATATCCAAGCGGACACTGTTGCAAGAGCCTTTCTTCATGGATGGGTATCAAGATTTGGATTGCCGACAAAAGTCATCACTGACCAAGGTCGCCAATTTGAGTCTTCGCTTTGGAAGAAGTTTACCAGCTTGTTGGGTACAGTACATGCGCATACCTGTGCGTATCATCCGCAAGCTAACGGCCTCGTCGAACGCTTCCATCGCCAGCTGAAGTCATCCCTTATGTGTCACGAAGACTCCCATTGGATGGATAAGCTTCCACTCGTGTTGCTTGGTATTCGCTCTGCATTTAAGAGTGATCTGAAGACTACAGCGGCTGAACTAGTCTATGGAACAACACTGCGGCTACCAGGTGGCTACTTCACTGCAGGGGATAAGTCATGTGATCCTACGGAATTCGCTCAAACACTTTCCTCTCACATGCAGTCCCTTCAGCCTGTTCCCCCTCGATTGACCAGCCAACAGAACATCTTTGTTTCCCCAGCCCTCCAGTCTTGCACCCACGTTTTCGTTCGTGTACCTGTCCCAAAACGGCCTCTCCAATGTCCATATGACGGGCCCTATGAAGTTCTCCGACGTACGCGCAAATCATTTCTCATCCAGCGCGGTTCCAAGGTCGACAAGGTTTCTATCGATCGTCTTAAGCCTGCGTTTTTGGAATCAACCTTAAGCGAGGTACATGTAGCTACCAAAAAGGTCCAGGGGAAATCTGTGTCGTTCGGAACTCTTTGAACTTCCTCTCTGGTGGGGGAGTGTGTAGTGAATACTCTTATTTTAGTTTCAAGATAAATGTTAATTTTACCGTCTTGAATTTCGGAATAGCTATAAATTCATTTTAAATTAGTTACCCATCATAATTCAATTGTAAACCACATTAATACTAATTTTATGTATACTGTATTATTTTATTGTATGTAAACATAATTAATTATATATCACAATTGTCAGTTAATTATTTATATTCAAATAATTATTTTAATCTAATACCATGTCCATTTTGCAAATAAATAATAGAAATCCAAGGGTTATATTTTCCATCCTTGGTACTGTCGCAGTTTCGCCTAACGGACTCAATACGGCTAGTGAGATAATCACTGGTTGGCACTTAACCAGCGGCAGTGCTTATGGCTACATCATCCAGGTTAACCTATACCGGATAGATGCGCTACGGTCCCAAGCCGTAGCTTGCCTAGGCCCAACGACGACGACGACGAAAACCAACACCCTTATCGCCCCTCCTCTCCAATATTTATATGGAGTTTTTCGAAATTACTTACATTCCGAGAATCCTGGGGGTTGGCATCCCTTGGTTGCGGTACGTCGACGATATTTTGTGTATCTGGCCCATGAATCGTGACCTGGATAACTTCCTCCTTCAGTTAAATGATCAAGTCCCCTCCATTAAGTTTACTTTAGAAGTGGAACAAGACAATTCAATCCCGTTTTTGGATGTGCGTGTACATAGGGAAAGCCCAGGTTTTAAGTTTAGTATCTATCTGAAAAAAACAAACAATTTGTCCTACGTACACTTTTACTCGGGACATGACACCCCCACTAAGAAGGCCATTTTTTCTTCAATGTTTCTCCGCGCCCTTAGGATCGCCAGTCCTGAATTCATTGATGCCGAATTAGAAAAAATCAACGGTATTGGAAGTGATCTGTGTTATCCATCTGCGTTTATGGAATCTTGTCTCAACAAAGCAAAACAAACTTTCTATCGTGTCACTAATAACACTCGTACTTTGTCCAAAAATATTTTAGTACTTCCATTTTTCCCGGGCTTTTTAGGCATTGCTAATGTACTTAAACTTTTGGATATTAATGTAGTATTTTCATATAACAATATTGTGAAAAATATTGTAGTAAAAAATAGCCCTACCAATAATTCAGGCATTATCTATAAAATTGGTTGTAAACACTGTGATTCCTTTTACATAGGTCAGACGGGAAAGGATTTGCACACACGTATAAAACAGCATCAATATTCCGTTAGAACAGAACAGTCGTCCAGTGCCCTTTTGGTCCATTTGTCAGAGTTATCCCACTGTATTGTTTGGAATAATGCTTCAGTTTAATTTCACTCTAGCAACATTGTTAATAGAAATATTCTTGAGTCTGCCATTATCCAACTTACAAGTAACTTCAACACAAGCAAAGGTCTTTTTCAACTCGATCCTGTTGTTTTGAATTCCTTCAGAACAGATTTAGATAAGAAGGGTAGAACGCTAAATCTTTGGTAAACTTGTATACCACTCGAATAACTTTTATTTTTCAATTTATTTTTATATACAAAAAGGTCAGAGTGCTAAAACCCGGGCAGATTTCCAGTATAAATTTGTATATTTTTTTTTTATAACATTGGTTGGAAACAATTCATTTGATCTTGTGCTAAAAATCGATAGTTTTTCTTACAAATTTGTATGCCCCTCCCACAATCCTTTAATTTTGAATTTTATTTCTCCGTTTATTGTATATATATATATATATATATATATTTTTTTTTTTCTGTAACCTATATATAGGCTGTAACTCTTTATGTACTTCAGTGTTCCTGAGGATGTCATTAGACGAAAGCGCTTGAGCACCATTCTGTGTTTCCTTTCCTTCGTCGTTTTATTCATCATAAATATTTTTCACGAGTTACTTTCGTGAAATAATTTTCATATATATATATATTAGGGTGTCCCAAACTCATAGGGGGCCAAATCTTTTTTCGGGATACAAATCCGCTCGTGTTGAGCTCTTTTGATGTTTCCCATTAGAAGTCTTCCTGTAAAATGTCAGAGAGATCGAAGGAAATTTAAAGGTCCCGAACTTTGAACACTTTATTTCTCCTCTTAACTGAAAGGCAAATTAACTGAAATATTTCCCTCAAAAGTTCCATCACAAAGATGATTATACAAAATAAACATGGATTTTAATCTTAACACACCAACAACAATTTCAAAGCATCACATTTATGCATTTTAACTAAATACGTGTTTCATGAGATCCGTTTTTGTTCCCTTCTGGCTCACATTCCGTCTGTGTGAGTGGACATTTCGAAGGAGGAACTGGAGGTCTTCTTCATCACAGCACAGAGGTTTGCTTGTGTATTTCTCAATGAGGGCGATGCCTCGCTCTGCTGCATCATTGACCACCATCAGTTCTGCAGCTCGGCTCTTTGCCAGACGGTAGTTTTCGTCAGTAGGCCATGTTTCAGGGTCTTTGGTGAGGAACGTGGGCTCAACTTGGAGAAACTGGAAGAGTGTGGTGGATCGACTCGTCACCCACGGACTTAAACGGCCATCCACTTGCAGTCCCTTGCCTTGGACCCGTTTGAGTCCTTTCCCAGGGCGCTTTTTCAGGTTAGCCGTCATGTTACGCTTTTCATTGTCGTCAACTCTGTCATCAAACAGTGCAAGACAGATTAAGTCCTCCGAGATATACCACAGATGACGGAGCACAGCCCGGTAAGCTGTGTTTCCAACGTCCTTGTCAGGGTAACCTACAAGAAGATTGCACAGCCTAACGTCATTTTTGGGAGATTTGATGGCGATGGGAGCCTCGTGCCAGTGACGCACGTATACAAGGCTCACGAAGAGAGCCATACGGCGAACCCCTTGCAGTTCTTGGAGACGAAGTTCGGAGAACTGGGACTGCAGTAATGCTATTTTCAGGCAGTAAATAGCTTTGGCCATCCATCTGGCCTGATGGTAAGCCCTTGGAGGCCGAAGCTTGTAACGTCCTACGTCGTCTCCGAGGTACAAGAGGCTCAGTCGAAGAAGTTCTTCATAATCCTCTCGAGGATGATTACCACTTCTTAGGGCATCGCGGAGATAGTCTATTACCTCAAGTCGCATTTGTGAAAGGCAAGCATTGTCATTTATGAAGGCTTTAGCCACCTCGTCCTTGTCAAATGCATCCAACTGACAGTGGTTCATTGATGGCCAGGCCTCCTTGAATCTCCTGAAAAGTGGGATTTGAGGACTTGGTTGTGTTCCTAGGCACACGACGAAGACATCCTTGAGAATCACTTCGTGAACGTGATGACGGCAAGCAAACCATAAAAGAGATCTTCCCAATACCGCTTCCAAACGCGCACACGCACCTTGCACTATCCCTGTGTTTGATGCCGTCGTGTCAAACACCATGCCTATGATCTTGTCCTCAATTCCGACTAGGGTGAGCGCTTGATGGACTGCGCTTGCCATTTGCTCTCCTGTGCCGTCTATTATTTTCGGTGCTCCTAATAGCTCTTCCACACCATCCCCAGTCACCACAACAGCAATCCGATCGACTGACTTACCCTCCTGTTCGATGTCAGTGAGTATCTTTGTGTCCCAGTGGATCTGCAGTCGAGGTGGAAGCTGCTCGAGGTGGCCAATAACATTGGTCCCTATCATTGTACGGGCCTTTTGTCGGAAGCGGTGAACCGTGCTCTTTGATGGAACACTGTCAGGACCGAGAGCTAGGGATTTTGCAGTCGCAGCAAACGCTGATGTTGCCTGTCGAACAGAAAGGCCATCGCGATCCCAAGTTGCTGCCAGGTCAAGATCACTCAGACTTTCTTTTAGTCTGTCATGTTTGGGAGCTTTCGAAGGTTTAAGTCCACAAGTGACGGCTTCGTTTCCACTGTCAGCTGACGATGTGCTAGAACTGCTGTCGGTAGCCTCTTCTGTGACTTCTACAGCTAGAGCCTCCTCCGTTTGACGCCGGTGTGCCCGCTCAAGAGCTCTTTCCCTTTCCTGTCTTTTCATTGTGGCTGCATTATATTTTCTATCTTCACCTCCCATGTAACTCGTATGTCGATCTGCCCTTTGGGAAATGAGGAATTCCTTGTCTTCAAGAGGGATATCTCCCCGATCCAGAACGTCTGAGCGGGCGACATCAAAAATATCTTCCATATCAGCCAAGAATACATCCCGCTGCATATTGTAAGTCATTCCAGTCTTGTTCTTGTTTTTATGCAAATTTCGATACCTCTGAACCAAAGCTTTCAGTTTAGTCGAGGCATGAACGGAGGTTGTTGCCCAGATTTCTAATACAGCCGATATTACAGCCTTGACACTGTTGGAATCTGTCTTCTTTTGGTCGCGGTGATGGTAGAAGAAAAGGAGCAACACGTCCATATTACTTGGTAATCGAGATTTACCCAGCTCTGCTATCGGAGACCTCTCAAGAAGCCACAACTTGATGTTTGATCTTGTCAACGCCATAATGATCAATTCTGAAAACCAAAAAAAAGTCATCAAACGTCGGGACCTCTAAATATCATCTGATCGAGTTGAAAATCACACAGCCAATGCTTTAGCCCAAACCACATCCGGGCATGACACGAGTGGTCAGGTCGTGTTAAGAAAAAAAATTGGGACACCCTATATATATATATATATATATATATATATATATATATATATATATATATATATATATATATTGGCATGGCAGGTTTTGTGTCCTTACCTAATTAACTTCAAGTTCAACACAGACATGAAATCATATCATATACAGTATAATTGAGGGGTCCCGCGTCTTAAGGTACCTAAGCACCAAAATTACAATTCGCCAGAAATCGCCTCCAAAGTTCAGCAGTATTCTCGCAATAGTATCTGTTATTAATTGAGCTAGAACGTTCATTTTTGGCTAAATTAGAGTTCTAAGTATGCTAATGAAGATGTTGATGAGTTTTTGGAATAGATTTTCATATTTTATATTTTATATATATTTTTTTAAATTTTTTTATTTTTTTATTATGCCAAACTTTGGGTGAACTTTTGGCTGGCGATAGAGGTGAAAAAAGTAGTTCGCTTCATAAGGTTTTCAACCATACTTCTAGTGTCGTAAGGTCATTATAACCCAAACCACGCGATAGAGGAAGGGTGAAAATAGTGATATCCATCAAAAACACATTTTCGCCTGTGGTGGCGCTTAGGTACCTTAAGACGCGCGACCCCTCATATATACGTATCATGGATATACATAAATGAGCTTTAACGTCGATAAGTGCAAAATTTTACATATAGGTTCGCGTAACGGTAATTTTGCATATACTATGTCAGGGAATTAGTTGGCAAGCGTAGGTCAGGAAAAAGATTTAGGAGTTATAGTCACTGGTGATTTAAAAGTAGCGAAACAAAGTACAGGAACGGTAAATAAGGCGAACAAAGTGCTAGGTTTTATAGCTTGGAATGTTTAGTACAAATCGCGTGATATTATTGTTCTTCTTTATAAATCATTAGTTAGACCCCATTTGGACTACGCGATCCAATTTTGGAATCCGCATATGTGCAAAGATATAGGCAAAATCGAAAGAGCTCAAAGACGAGCAACTAAGATAATCCCGTCGCTTAGGTCAAAATCGTACGACTACACTCGAGACTAGGAGGCTAAGGGGTGATCTCATCCAGGTTTTTAAAATTATGAATGGGTTCGATAACGTAAATAGAGATAGCTTTTTCGAAATAGCACAATATAGTAGAACTAGAAATAAGGGGTGTAAGCTGACAAGTAGAAGGTTCGAGACAGCAGTTTCTAAAAACTTTTTTACGCATAGAATAGTAAATAGTTGGAATAGTTTGCCGGTAGAAATAATTAGTAGCACGTCTATAGGCTAAACATATTTAAAAATCAATTAGACGCATATGTTGACAGATTGGGTATAGTTTAAGGTAGTAAAATTAAGGTTTTGTGGTCCGGAACCCACGTAAAATTGTACGTCCCCTCCGCCAACACGGAGGACATGCGCAATACACAATTACAAACACGGTTAGGTAAACCAGCCATGGGTGGATCGTAGGGTCTCTGTTGGTCTGAAACATATATATATATATATTATATATTATATATATATATATTATAATTATATATATAAGCGAAAAGGTATAGTTTTACTTATTTGCCATATAGTTGATCTTGACATGGCAGTCGCTCGAGATCAGAAGTACGCTTGTACGTTGATATGATTTCATGTCTGTGGTTGAACTTGAATACAGATAGAAAAACAGCAAATATTATTCAGAAATTGAATTCAACCATAAATACCTTCGTGTATCCTCTTGCTCCTGATGAATTATGCATCTGGAGTTCCTCCATTTTGAAAATCTATATTGCACAAACAAGTGAAATATGCCATTTAGCGATTATAATGAATACCTTCATGAATATTAATAATTTTACCTTTCCAGTTGCGATGAGCTATGAATGGAACTTTCTTCACTTACTGACCTCCATTTTTTTACCTGCTACTTATCTTTTATAGGGAAAAATTATACTTGAAGTGAAAGTATTTGTACAATTGAATTTTTTCTCTTTTCACGGTAATGAAAATAGTGAAAAAAAAAGTAAGTTAATTAGGTAAGGAAAGGACACAAAACCCACCATTCGAAAAAAAAATAAAATAAATATATATATATATATATATACACACACATTTTCAACTGCAAAGAACACGCAGTATAATTAACGTAAAGAACGACGCTTGTATAGAAGACATTCCGCGCAAGATGAGGAGGGAGAACGAACAAATGAAAAAATGAGGTAACCACCCGGGAATCGATTCCCGGGTGGTTACCTCATTTTTTCATTTGTTCGTTCTCCCTCCTCATCTTGCGCGGAATGTCTTCTATACAAGCGTCGTTCTTTACGTTGATGTATATATATATATATATATATATATATATTATATATATATATATATATATATATAAACTATTAAAGCTAAACTTTAGGATAATTTAAACTGAAAAGCAAACTGACAAGTTTTGGATCCACTCTGTAATCTTTTATGAAGTCCTGTAATGAAGATATTTATAATGCAACTGTTAAATGAAGAATGATATAAATAATAAGTTGGCAAACCATTTTGGAAAGTTAGGCAACCCCACAGATTTCAAGCTTCTTCATCGAGCGCACAGGATCCAGATGAAAGATTGCTTTTCTTAAACTTTTTTTATGTAAGTCGCCTCACTGAGATGAAGTGTATCTTTATGTTTTGATATATCGTATAAACCCTATCCTCTCAAAAATTAATTCTGTGACTGTTTTTTGAAATGTGTTCAAAAATAACAGTTTTCATATTTTGTTCTAACTGAATACTGATGCTGCTTTACACGTGCCTTCAATGAGTGTTTAGTTTCACCAGTGTATTTTTGATCACATTCTCCACAAGGGACAAAATACACACTTCCTTCATTTTCAAAATTCATTGGTTTATTTTTCACGAACTTCTAGAAATAGTATTTGGATATTCAAAACTAAATTAATGTCCTTATGTAGTTTCAATGGATATTTTAGATTTTCGAAAAATGGGTGAATATAGTACTATTATTGTTTCATCAATTTATTAAGAGAGAGAATTGTGTAGGCCTAACATCGTTATCAATTTATCATGTGTATAAAATTTTCTTTTTGCAAGATTATATTATTTCTGTCAAATATTTTGGATATCCAAGTTTCAAACTTAATTTTGTTTGATCATATGTGAATCTTGCGTTCCAAACTTTAAGAGCTCTTAAGAAATATTTAAAAATCAATTTTTTGATAAACACTTCCTGATTAAAGAAGAAACGAACAAAAGAATTGCTAGCCATCGGTTTTCTGTAAACTGAGAATTCAAGTTTATTTCTATTGTTTTTATCAATTAAAACAAAAGAATTTTATTATTTTGGCTTTCAAGAATAAATTCAACAAATGGGGCCAAATTATTTAAGTTTTTAAAAATATAATAACATTTTCATCAGTAGGACAAATCACAAACACATCATCTACAGTATACACATACTGTATATATATTTTCGCCTGTCTGTTTGTTTGTTTGTCTGTCCTTTATGCAAGCGCAAACCGTTTAACCTAGAGCTACCAAATTTGGCACGGGAACCTCTTATGGGATGAAGAATGTCAACACAGAGTCGGTCAGCCTGTCTGTTTGTCTGTTTGTATGTTTGTGAAATTTATCCCGGGCAACGCCGGGTACCTCAAAAGGACGTGTGTGTGTTCCAGCATAACTCCAAAATGGAAGCAGTTACAAACATGAAACTTCACACACATATTGATTAGGTCTCCAGGTTGTGCACTTGGGTGTTAATAAATTAAATAATTAAAATTACTGGGCCCAAAGGCCCCAGCACCGCGATTAAACTACAGAAAAAACGCAGCCGTGAAAATTTTGATTATTTGGTCAATAAAACTATAGAAAAGAACATAGTCATGAAAATCTTGAGCTTGTGTAGCTTCACATATATTTATTTTTTAGGACGACTTCAAACCGTTTGACCTAGAGCTACCAAATTTGGCACGAGAACCTCTTATGGGATGAAGAATGTCAACACAGAGTCGGTCAGCCTGTCTGTTTGTCTGTTTGTGCGAATAGTTACAGGAAGTGCGTAATGGTTGTTACAGGAAGTTGATGTGGCAATGTTTTTTTGCAGTTTTTGAAAATCCCAACAACTTTACCATGCCACCAAAGAAACGGGCAAGTTTGGGCAGATCTACATATATATATATATATATATATATATATATATAAGCGAAAAGGTATAGTTTGTACTTATTTGCCATATAGTTGATCTTGACATGGCAGTCGCTCGAGATCAGAAGTACGCTTGTACGTTGATATGATTTCATGTCTGTGTTGAACTTGAATACAGATAGAAAAACAGCAAATATTATTCAGAAATTGAATTCAACCATAAATACCTTCGTGTATCCTCTTGCTCCTGATGAATTATGCATCTGGAGTTCCTCCATTTTGAAAATCTATATTGCACAAACAAGTGAAATATGCCATTTAGCGATTATAATGAATACCTTCATGAATATTAATAATTTTACCTTTCCAGTTGCGATGAGCTATGAATGGAACTTTCTTCACTTACTGACCTCCATTTTTTTACCTGCTACTTATCTTTTATAGGGAAAAATTATACTTGAAGTGAAAGTATTTGTACAATTGAATTTTTTCTCTTTTCACGGTAATGAAAATAGTGAAAAAAAAAAGTAAGTTAATTAGGTAAGGAAAGGACACAAAACCCACCATTCGAAAAAAAAAATAAAATAAATATATATATATATATATACACACACATTTTCAACTGCAAAGAACACGCAGTATAATTAACGTAAAGAACGACGCTTGTATAGAAGACATTCCGCGCAAGATGAGGAGGGAGAACGAACAAATGAAAAAATGAGGTAACCACCCGGGAATCGATTCCCGGGTGGTTACCTCATTTTTTCATTTGTTCGTTCTCCCTCCTCATCTTGCGCGGAATGTCTTCTATACAAGCGTCGTTCTTTACGTTGATGTATATATATATATATATATATATATATATATATATATATATATATAACTATTAAAGCTAAACTTTAGGATAATTTAAACTGAAAAGCAAACTGACAAGTTTTGGATCCACTCTGTAATCTTTTATGAAGTCCTGTAATGAAGATATTTATAATGCAACTGTTAAATGAAGAATGATATAAATAATAAGTTGGCAAACCATTTTGGAAAGTTAGGCAACCCCACAGATTTCAGAGCTTCTTCATCGAGCGCACAGGATCCAGATGAAAGATTGCTTTTCTTAAACTTTTTTTATGTAAGTCGCCTCACTGAGATGAAGTGTATCTTTATGTTTTGATATATCGTATAAACCCTATCCTCTCAAAAATTAATTCTGTGACTGTTTTTTGAAATGTGTTCAAAAATAACAGTTTTCATATTTTGTTCTAACTGAATACTGATGCTGCTTTACACGTGCCTTCAATGAGTGTTTAGTTTCACCAGTGTATTTTTGATCACATTCTCCACAAGGGACAAAATACACACTTCCTTCATCTTCAAAATTCATTGGTTTATTTTTCACGAGACTTCTAGAAATAGTATTTGGATATTCAAAACTAAATTAATGTCCTTATGTAGTTTCAATGGATATTTTAGATTTTCGAAAAATGGGTGAATATAGTACTATTATTGTTTCATCAATTTATAAGAGAGAGAATTGTGTAGGCCTAACATCGTTATCAATTTATCATGTGTATAAAATTTTCTTTTTGCAAGATTATAATTATTTCTGTCAAATATTTTGGATATCCAAGTTTCAAACTTAATTTTGTTTGATCATATGTGAATCTTGCGTTCCAAACTTTAAGAGCTCTTAAGAAATATTTAAAAATCAATTTTTTGATAAACACTTCCTGATTAAAGAAGAAACGAACAAAAGAATTGCTAGTGTAGTGAATACTCTTATTTTAGTTTAAAGATAAATGTTAATTTTACCGTCTTGAATTTCGGAATAGTTATAAATTCATTTTAAATTAGTTACCCATCATAATTCAATTGTGAACCACATTAATACTAATTTTATGTATACTATATTATTTTATTGTATGTAAACATAATTAATTATATATCACAATTGTCAGTTAATTATTTATATTCAAATAATTATTTTAATCTAATACCATGTCCATTTTACAAATAAATAATAGAAAACCAATGGTTATATTTTCCACCTTTGGTACTGTCGCAGTTTCGCCTAACGGACTCAATACGGCTAGTGAGATAATCACTGGTTGGCACTTAACTAGCGGCAGTGCTTATGGCTACATCATCCAGGTTAACCTATACCGGATAGATGCGCTACGGTCCCAAGCCGTAGCTTGCCTAGGCCGACGACGACGACGTAAACCAACAATTGGTGACCCCGGAGCTGGATTACCCCTTTTACCCGAACGACTAGGACTAGACTGTAATGTCGTTCGTGCCCATCACCCCCTTCACCCGAGCGACTAGGACCAGACTGTAACGTCGTTCGTGCCCATCACCCCCTTCACCCGAGCGACTAGGACCAGACTGTAATGTCGCTCGTGCCCTCTGCCCCTCACCCCTGCCCGTGCGCTCTGTGCCTGCGCTCGTCTCAACCTCCACTCCTTCGTTGGGAACTTGTCGTCTTGCTTGTACGTCAGCAAGCATAGGAGAAGATGCCTGACGACGCTGGTGCCATCTCCCACTTGAGCGTAAAGCTCCCCGTCTTCTGGCCGGGTGATCCATTTATTTGGTTCCACCAAGTGGAATCACAATTCAACTTGGGAAGGATCACCGCTAGCAGGACGAAATACGATCATGTTTTGTCCTCTCTACCAGCGAGCATCATCTCTGAAGTCCGTGACGTCATCGTATCTACTTCCACGAGTGAGGACCCGTACAACGATCTGAAGTCTGCCATCCTGTGCCGCACCACTGTCTCCGAGCGTGAGAAACTACATCAGTTAATCTCAAAAGCAGAACTTGGAGACCGTAAGCCCACTCAAATGCTGAGGGCTATGCAGTGCGCTCTAGGCGAACGCGCACAAACCTTCGATAAGGACATCTTTAGACAGTTGTTCTTGCAGAAACTTCCTCCATCAGCTCAGCGTGTCTTGGCCACTATGGATCCTGCTACTCCAGTTGATAAACTAGCAGAAACTGCCGACAAAGTAGTGGAGATTGACACAGCTCCGGTCAACAACGTGAACACACAATCGGAACTGGAATTGAAAGTGGAAGAGTTAAGTCAACAACTCAACCACGTTTGTTCTCTGCTACAAAATCAACGGCAAAGAAGCCATTCTCGGTCAAGATTTACGAAGAGGCATCGTTCGAGTTCCGGGAAGATCTGTTTCTACCACGCCAAATTTGGAAAGAAGGCTAGGAAGTGCATCTCCCCTTGCAATTTTTCGTCGGAAAACCCCAGCAGCGAGTCCTAATGGCGTCTAGTACTCGCACTGCCAACCTGTTATTCATAAAGGACAGGAACTCTGGTGTCAATTTCTTGGTCGATACCGGAGCGTCAGTCAGTGTATTCCCTCAAAAATCTGGTCATACGCACTCGGAATCTCCGCCTCTATACGCTGCTAACGGTTCACGCATACCCACGTACGGTACTCAGTCGCGTGAACTAAACTTGGGCCTTCACCGATCCTTCAAGTGGATTTTCATCTGTGCTCAAGTGCGGCATCCCATAATCGGCGCTGACTTCCTCCAGCATTTCAAACTCCTGGTGGATCTTGACAAGCGACGCTTATGCGACCAGGCCACACTGCTTTCTGTTCTTGCCAAACAGGTTGCCCTTCCGGACGCCTCGAACTCTGCACTTTCCCTCGTTCCCCCTAATTCCATGTACCAGTGCCTTTTCCAACGATATCCAGGAATTCTTCAACCTATGCAGATGGGTGATACCATTAAGCACACCATTACCCATCACATTACAACAAAAGGTCCCCCTGTGTTTGCAAAACCCAGACGTCTTGCCCCGGACAAACTGAAAGCTGCCAAATCGGAATTCCAGCTTATGATAGATCTTGGTATAATAAGACCTTCCAAAAGCAGTTGGTCCTCTCCCCTACACCTGGTCCAGAAGAAGTCAGGAGACTGGAGACCATGTGGGGATTACCGGTTTTTGAATTCGACAACCATCCCGGACCGATATCCGGTACCAAATGTCCAAGACTTTACTTCTCTTCTCCACGGCAAATCTATCTTCAGTAAAATAGATCTCGTTAAGGCTTTCCACCACATTCCCGTAGAGCCTTCGGATATTCCCAAGACTGCAGTTTGTACACCATTTGGGTTATTCGAATTTGTGAAGATGCCGTTCGGGCTACGGAATGCTGCGCAAACCTTTCAGAGGTTTATAGATGAGGTCACCAGAGGCTTAGACTTTGTTTATGCCTACATCGATGATTTGCTTGTGGCCAGCTCAACGGAAGAGGAACATAAGGAACATCTTTCACTCCTCTTTCAACGCTTAGAACAATACGGTGTTACTATTAATGCATCTAAGTGTGTGTTTGCACAGCCAACCTTGGAATTTCTTGGTCACACGATTTCGCAGCACGGAATTACCCCCCTTCAGGACAAGTGTGAAGTGATAAAAAATTACCCAATGCCAAATAATCAGCGTGAGTTACGTCGGTTTCTAGGTTTGGTAAATTATTACCACAAGTTCATTAAAAACTGTGCTAGTGTTCTTGCTCCTCTACACGCTATGATCACACACAAACGCAAGGTAACGAAATTGTTATGGTGTAGCGATAGTTTACAGGCGTTCGACAATGCCAAAAATGCTATCAATAGTGCATTGTCTCTGTCATTTCCTATCAGTGATGCCCCCCTAACTCTGACGGTCGATGCATCAGATGTTGCGATCGGTGGTGTGTTGGAACAAACCATTAACGGTCAACAAGCACCCATCGCGTTTTACTCGAAAAAGCTGCAGCCAGCCCAAACGCGTTATAGTGCTTTCGGACGTGAACTTCTTGCTATTTACTTAAACGTGAAGTATTTTCAACATTTCCTTGAAGGCCGAGAGTTTTGTGTTTTTACCGACCACAAACCTTTGATCACTGTCTTCAATAAAAACAGCTGTAACCACTCTCCCAGAGTCATCAGGCAACTCGATTATATCTCGCAATTTACCACAGATATCCGCCACATCAAAGGTGTCTTGAACACTCCAGCGGATGCACTTTCAAGAATAGAGATCACTTCTGTTACCCTCAGCTCTACACTGTGGAATGCTATTGCACAGGATCAAGATAAGGATACGGAACTACAAGACCTGCTCAGAGAAGACTCCACTCACTCACTTTCCCTCAAGAAAATGAGTATGCCAGGATTGTCTGTGCCCCTCTATTGCGACGTATCAACAGCTGCTATTCGCCCTTATGTCCCTCCATGTCACAGAAAAGCAGTCTTCATGGATCTTCATAAGCCCTCCCATCCTGGTATCCGTGCTTCGCAACACCTGGTTACCTCTCGCTTTGTTTGGCCCTCGATGCGGAAGGATGTCAAACATTGGACCAAAACGTGCCTTGCCTGCCAGCGTGCCAAAGTCCAAAGGCACACCAGGTCCCCCTTTGACGCATTCCCGCCTCCATCCCAGCGATTTGAGATAATTCATGTAGACATTGTTGGCCCTCTTCCAGTGATTCAAGGCCAACGTTATCTGCTCACCTGTCTCGACCGCTTTTCCAGATGGCCTGAAGCCATCCCACTTCCTGATATCCAAGCGGACACTGTTGCAAGAGCCTTTCTTCATGGATGGGTATCAAGATTTGGATTGCCGACAAAAGTCATCACTGACCAAGGTCGCCAATTTGAGTCTTCGCTTTGGAAGAAGTTTACCAGCTTGTTGGGTACAGTACATGCGCATACCTGTGCGTATCATCCGCAAGCTAACGGCCTCGTCGAACGCTTCCATCGCCAGCTGAAGTCATCCCTTATGTGTCACGAAGACTCCCATTGGATGGATAAGCTTCCACTCGTGTTGCTTGGTATTCGCTCTGCATTTAAGAGTGATCTGAAGACTACAGCGGCTGAACTAGTCTATGGAACAACACTGCGGCTACCAGGTGGCTACTTCACTGCAGGGGATAAGTCATGTGATCCTACGGAATTCGCTCAAACACTTTCCTCTCACATGCAGTCCCTTCAGCCTGTTCCCCCTCGATTGACTAGCCAACAGAACATCTTTGTTTCCCCAGCCCTCCAGTCTTGCACCCACGTTTTCGTTCGTGTACCTGTCCCAAAACGGCCTCTCCAATGTCCATATGACGGACCCTATGAAGTTCTCCGACGTACGCGCAAATCATTTCTCATCCAGCGCGGTTCCAAGGTCGACAAGGTTCTATCAATCGTCTTAAGCCTGCGTTTTTGGAATCAACCTTAAGCGAGGTACATGTAGCTACCAAAAAGGTCCAGGGAAAATCTGTGTCGTTCGGAACTCTTTGAACTTCCTCTCTGGTGGGGGAGTGTGTAGTGAATACTCTTATTTTAGTTTAAAGATAAATGTTAATTTTACCGTCTTGAATTTCGGAATAGTTATAAATTCATTTTAAATTAGTTACCCATCATAATTCAATTGTGAACCACATTAATACTAATTTTATGTATACTATATTATTTTATTGTATGTAAACATAATTAATTATATATCACAATTGTCAGTTAATTATTTATATTCAAATAATTATTTTAATCTAATACCATGTCCATTTTACAAATAAATAATAGAAACCAATGGTTATATTTTCCACCTTGGTACTGTCGCAGTTTCGCCTAACGGACTCAATACGGCTAGTGAGATAATCACTGGTTGGCACTTAACTAGCGGCAGTGCTTATGGCTACATCATCCAGGTTAACCTATACCGGATAGATGCGCTACGGTCCAAGCCGTAGCTTGCCTAGGCCGACGACGACGACGAAAACCAACACCCTTATCGCCCCTCTCTCCAATATTTATATGGAGTTTTTCGAAATTACTTACATTCCGAGAATCCTGGGGGTTGGCATCCCTTGGTTGCGGTACGTCGACGATATTTTGTGTATCTGGCCCATGAATCGTGACCTGGATAACTTCCTCCTTCAGTTAAATGATCAAGTCCCCTCCATTAAGTTTACTTTAGAGTGGAACAAGACAATTCAATCCCGTTTTTGGATGTGCGTGTACATAGGGAAAGCCCAGGTTTTAAGTTTAGTATCTATCTGAAAAAAACAAACAATTGTCCTACGTACACTTTTACTCGGGACATGACACCCCCACTAAGAAGGCCATTTTTCTTCAATGTTCTCCGCGCCCTTAGGATCGCCAGTCCTGAATTCATTGATGCCGAATTAGAAAAAATCAACGGTATTGGAAGTGATCTGTGTTATCCATCTGCGTTTTATGGAATCTTGTCTCAACAAAGCAAAACAAACTTTCTATCGTGTCACTAATAACACTCGTACTTGTCCAAAAATATTTAGTACTTCCATTTTTCCCGGGCTTTTTAGGCATTGCTAATGTACTTAAACTTTTGGATATAATGTAGTATTTTCATATAACAATATTGTGAAAAATATGTAGTAAAAAATAGCCCTACCAATAATTCAGGCATTATCTATAAAATTGGTTGTAAACACTGTGATTCCTTTTACATAGGTCAGACGGGAAAGGATTTGCACACAACGTATAAAACAGCATCAATATTCCGTTAGAACAGAACAGTCGTCAGTGCCCTTTGGTCCATTTGTCAGAGTTATCCCACTGTATTGTTGGAATAATGCTTCAGTTAATTTCACTCTAGCAACATTGTTAATAGAAATATTCTTGAGTCTGCCATTATCCAACTTACAAGTAACTCAACACAGCAAAGGTCTTTTTCAACTCGATCCTTGTTTTGAATTCCTTCAGAACAGATTTAGATAAGAAGGGTAGAACGCTAAATCTTTGGTAAACTTGTATACCACTCGAATAACTTTTATTTTCAATTTATTTTTATATACAAAAGGTCAGAGTGCTAAAACCCGGGCAGATTTCCAGTATAAATTGTATATTTTTTTTTATAACATTGGTTGGAAAAATTCATTTGATCTTGTGCTAAAAATCGATAGTTTTTTCTTACAAATTTGTATGCCCTCCCACAATCCTTTAATTTGAATTTTATTTCTCCGTTTATTGTATATATATATATATATATATATATTTTTTTTTCTGTAACCTATATATAGGCTGTAACTCTTTATGTACTTCAGTGTTCCTGAGGATGTCATTAGACGAAAGCGCTTGAGCACCATTCTGTGTTTCCTTTCCTTCGTCGTTTATTCATCATAAATATTTTTCACGAGTTACTTTCGTGAAATAATTTTCATATATATATATATATTAGGGGTCCCAAACTCATAGGGGGCCAAATCTTTTTCGGGATACAAATCCGCTCGTGTTGAGCTCTTTTGATGTTTCCCATTAGAAGTCTTCCTGTAAAATGTCAGAGAGATCGAAGGAATTTAAAGGTCCCGAACTTTGAACACTTTATTTCTCCTCTTAACTGAAAGGCAAATTAACTGAAATATTTCCCTCAAAGTTCCATCACAAAGATGATTATACAAAATAAACATGGATTTTAATCTTAACACACCAACAACAATTTCAAAGCATCACATTTATGCATTTTAACTAAATACGTGTTCATGAGATCCGTTTTTGTTCCCTTCTGGCTCACATTCCGTCTGTGTGAGTGGACATTCGAAGGAGGAAACTGGAGGTCTTCTTCATCACAGCACAAGAGGTTTGCTTGTGTATTTCTCAATGAGGGCGATGCCTCGCTCTGCTGCATCATTGACCACCATCAGTTCTGCAGCTCGGCTCTTTGCCAGACGGTAGTTTTCGTCAGTAGGCCATGTTTCAGGTCTTTGGTGAGGAACGTGGGCTCAACTTGGAGAAACTGGAAGAGTGTGGTGGATCGACTCGTCACCCACGGACTTAAACGGCCATCCACTTGCAGTCCCTTGCCTTGGACCCGTTTGAGTCCTTTCCCAGGGCGCTTTTCAGGTTAGCCGTCATGTTACGCTTTTCATTGTCGTCAACTCTGTCATCAAACAGTGCAAGACAGATTAAGTCCTCCGAGATATACCACAGATGACGGAGCACAGCCCGGTAAGCTGTGTTTCCAACGTCCTTGTCAGGGTAACCTACAAGAAGATTGCACAGCCTAACGTCATTTTTGGGAGATTTGATGGCGATGGGAGCCTCGTGCCAGTGACGCACGTATACAAGGCTCACGAAGAGAGCCATACGGCGAACCCCTTGCAGTTCTTGGAGACGAAGTTCGGAGAACTGGGACTGCAGTAATGCTATTTCAGGCAGTAAATAGCTTTGGCCATCCATCTGGCCTGATGGTAAGCCCTTGGAGGCCGAAGCTTGTAAACGTCCTACGTCGTCTCCGAGGTACAAGAGGTCAGTCGAAGAAGTTCTTCATAATCCTCTCGAGGATGATTACCACTTCTTAGGGCATCGCGGAGATAGTCTATTACCTCAAGTCGCATTTGTGAAAGGCAAGCATTGTCATTTATGAAGGCTTTAGCCACCTCGTCCTTGTCAAATGCATCCAACTGACAGTGGTTCATTGATGGCCAGGCCTCCTTGAATCTCCTGAAAAGTGGGATTTGAGGACTTGGTTGTGTTCCTAGGCACACGACGAAGACATCCTTGAGAATCACTTCGTGAACGTGATGACGGCAAGCAAACCATAAAAGAGATCTTCCCAATACCGCTTCCAAACGCGCACACGCACCTTGCACTATCCTGTGTTTGATGCCGTCGTGTCAAACACCATGCCTATGATCTTGTCCTCAATTCCGACTAGGGTGAGCGCTTGATGGACTGCGCTTGCCATTTGCTCTCCTGTGCCGTCTATTATTTTCGGTGCTCCTAATAGCTCTTCCACACCATCCCCAGTCACCACAACAGCAATCCGATCGACTGACTTACCCTCCTGTTCGATGTCATGAGTATCTTTGTGTCCCAGTGGATCTGCAGTCGAGGTGGAAGCTGCTCGAGGTGGCCAATAACATTGGTCCCTATCATTGTACGGGCCTTTTGTCGGAAGCGGTGAACCGTGCTCTTTGATGGAACACTGTCAGGACCGAGAGCTAGGGATTTTGCAGTCGCAGCAAACGCTGATGTTGCCTGTCGAACAGAAAGGCCATCGCGATCCCAAGTTGCTGCCAGGTCAAGATCACTCAGACTTTCTTTTAGTCTGTCATGTTTGGGAGCTTTCGAAGGTTTAAGTCCACAAGTGACGGCTTCGTTTCCACTGTCAGCTGACGATGTGCTAGAACTGCTGTCGGTAGCCTCTTCTGTGACTTCTACAGCTAGAGCCTCCTCCGTTTGACGCCGTGTGCCCGCTCAAGAGCTCTTTCCCTTTCCTGTCTTTTCATTGTGGCTGCATTATATTTTCTATCTTCACCTCCCATGTAACTCGTATGTCGATCTGCCCTTTGGGAAATGAGGAATTCCTTGTCTTCAAGAGGATATCTCCCCGATCCAGACGTCTGAGCGGGCGACATCAAAAATATCTTCCATATCAGCCAAGAATACATCCCGCTGCATATTGTAAGTCATTCCAGTCTTGTTCTTGTTTTTATGCAAATTTCGATACCTCTGAACCAAAGCTTTCAGTTTAGTCGAGGCATGAACGGAGGTTGTTGCCCAGATTTCTAATACAGCCGATATTACAGCCTTGACACTGTTGGAATCTGTCTTCTTTTGGTCGCGGTGATGGTAGAAGAAAAGGAGCAACACGTCCATATTACTTGGTAATCGAGATTTACCCAGCTCTGCTATCGGAGACCTCTCAAGAAGCCACAACTTGATGTTTGATCTTGTCAACGCATAATGATCAATTCTGAAAACCAAAAAAAAGTCATCAAACGTCGGGACCTCTAAATATCATCTGATCGAGTTGAAAATCACACAGCCAATGCTTTAGCCCAAACCACATCCGGGCATGACACGAGTGGTCAGGTCGTGTTAAGAAAAAATTGGGACACCCTAATATATATATCTATATAATATATATTGGCATGGCAGGTTTTGTGTCCTTACCTAATTAACTTCAAGTTCAACACAGACATGAAATCATATCATATACAGTATAATTGAGGGTCCCGCGTCTTAAGGTACCTAAGCACCAAATTACAATTCGCCAGAAATCGCCTCCAAAGTTCAGCAGTATTCTCGCAATAGTATCTGTTATTAATTGAGCTAGAACGTTCATTTTTGGCTAAATTAGAGTTCTAAGTATGCTAATGAAGATGTTGATGAGTTTTTGGAATAGATTTTCATATTTTATATTTTATATATATTTTTTTAAATTTTTTTATTTTTTTATTATGCCAAACTTTGGGTGAACTTTTGGCTGGCGATAGAGGTGAAAAAAGTAGTTCGCTTCATAAGGTTTTCAACCATACTTCTAGTGTCGTAAGGTCATTATAACCCAAACCACGCGATAGAGGAAGGGTGAAAATAGTGATATCCATCAAAAACACATTTTCGCCTGTGGTGGCGCTTAGGTACCTTAAGACGCGCGACCCCTCATATATACGTATCATGGATATACATAAATGAGCTTTAACGTCGATAAGTGCAAAATTTTACATATAGGTTCGCGTAACGGTAATTTTGCATATACTATGTCAGGGAATTAGTTGGCAAGCGTAGGTCAGGAAAAAGATTTAGGTTTATAGTCACTGGTGATTTAAAAGTAGCGAAACAAAGTACAGGAACGTAAATAAGGCGAACAAAGTGCTAGGTTTTATAGCTTGGAATGTTTAGTACAATCGCGTGATATTATTGTTCTTCTTTATAAATCATTAGTTAGACCCCATTTGGACTACGCGATCCAATTTTGGAATCCGCATATGTGCAAAGATATAGGCAAAATCGAAAGAGCTCAAAGACGACAACTAAGATAATCCCGTCGCTTAGGTCAAAATCGTACGACTACACTCGAGACTAGGAGGCTAAGGGGTGATCTCATCCAGGTTTTTTAAAATTATGAATGGTTCGATAACGTAAATAGAGATAGCTTTTTCGAAATAGCACAATATAGTATAACTAGAAATAAGGGGTGTAAGCTGACAAGTAGAAGGTTCGAGACAGCAGTTTCTAAAAACTTTTTTACGCATAGAATAGTAATGTTGGAATAGTTTGGTAGAAATAATTAGTAGCACGTCTATAGCTAAACATATTTAAAATCCATTAGACGCATATGTTGACAGATTGGGTATAGTTTAAGGTAGTAAAATTAAGGTTTGTGGTTCGGAACCCACGTAAAATTGTACGTCCCCTCCGCCAACACGGAGACATGCGCAATACACAATTACAAACACGGTTAGGTAAACCAGCCATGGTGGATCGTAGGGTCTCTGTTGGTCTGAAACATTATAATATAATATATATATATATATATATATATATATATATATATATATATATATATATATAGCGAAAAGGTATAGTTTGTACTTATTTGCCATATAGTTGATCTTGACATGGCAGTCGCTCGAGATCAGAAGTACGCTTTTACGTTGATATGATTCATGTCTGTGTGAACTTGAATACAGATAGAAAAACAGCAAATATTATTCAGAAATTGAATTCAACCATAAATACCTTCGTGTATCCTCTTGCTCCTGATGAATTATGCATCTGGAGTTCCTCCATTTTGAAAATCTATATTGCACCAAACAAGTGAATATGCCATTTAGCGATTATAATGATACCTTCATGAATATTAATAATTTTACCTTTCCATTGCGATGAGCTATGAATGGAACTTTCTTCACTTACTGACCTCCATTTTTTTACACCTGCTACTTATCTTTATAGGAAAAATTATACTTGAAGTGAAAGTATTTGTACAATTGAATTTTTTCTCTTTTCACGGTAATGAAAAGAGTGAAAAAAAAAAGTAAGTTAATTAGGTAAGGAAAGGACACAAAACCCACCATTCGAAAAAAAAAAATAAATATATATATATATATATATACACACACACATTTTCAACTGCAAAGAACACGCAGTTAATTAACGTAAAGAACGACGCTTGTATAGAAGACATTCCGCGCAAGATGAGGAGGGAGAACGAACAAATGAAAAAATGAGGTAACCACCCGGGAATCGATTCCGGGTGGTTACCTCATTTTTTCATTTGTTCGTTCTCCCTCCTCATCTTGCGCGGAATGTCTTCTATACAAGCGTCGTTCTTTACGTTGATGTATATATATATATATATATATATATATATATATATATATATATATATATATATAAACTATTAAAGCTAAACTTTAGGATAATTTAAACTGAAAAGCAAACTGACAAGTTTTGGATCCACTCTGTAATCTTTTATGAAGTCCTGTAATGAAGATATTTATAATGCAACTGTTAAATGAAGAATGATATAAATAATAAGTTGGCAAACCATTTTGGAAAGTTAGGCAACCCCACAGATTTCAGAGCTTCTTCATCGAGCGCACAGGATCCAGATGAAAGATTGCTTTTCTTAAACTTTTTTTATGTAAGTCGCCTCACTGAGATGAAGTGTATCTTTATGTTTTGATATATCGTATAAACCCTATCCTCTCAAAAATTAATTCTGTGACTTTTTTGAAATGTGTTCAAAAATAACAGTTTTCATATTTTGTTCTAACTGAATACTGATGCTGCTTTACACGTGCCTTCAATGAGTGTTTAGTTTCACCAGTGTATTTTTGATCACATTCTCCACAAGGGACAAAATACACACTTCCTTCATTTCAAAATTCATTGGTTATTTTTCACGAAACTTCTAGAAATAGTATTTGGATATTCAAAACTAAATTAATGTCCTTATGTAGTTTCAATGGATATTTTAGATTTTCGAAAAATGGGTGAATATAGTACTATTATTGTTTCATCAATTTATTAAGAGAGAGAATTGTGTAGGCCTAACATCGTTATCAATTTATCATGTGTATAAAATTTTCTTTTTGCAAGATTATAATTATTTCTGTCAAATATTTTGGATATCCAAGTTTCAAACTTAATTTTGTTTGATCATATGTGAATCTTGCGTTCCAAACTTTAAGAGCTCTTAAGAAATATTTAAAAATCAATTTTTTGATAAACACTTCCTGATTAAAGAAGAAACGAACAAAAGAATTGCTAGCCATCGGTTTTCTGTAAACTGAGAATTCAAGTTTATTTCTATTGTTTTTATCAATTAAAACAAAAGAATTTTATTATTTTGGCTTTCAAGAATAAATTCAACAAATGGGGCCAAATTATTTAAGTTTTTAAAAATATAATAACATTTTCATCAGTAGGACAAATCACAAACACATCATCTACAGTATACACATACTGTATATATATTTTCGCCTGTCTGTTTGTTTGTTTGTCTGTCCTTTATGCAAGCGCAAACCGTTTAACCTAGAGCTACCAAATTTGGCACGGGAACCTCTTATGGGATGAAGAATGTCAACACAGAGTCGGTCAGCCTGTCTGTTTGTCTGTTTGTATGTTTGTGAAATTTATCCCGGGCAACGCCGGGTACCTCAAAAGGACGTGTGTGTGTTCCAGCATAACTCCAAAATGGAAGCAGTTACAAACATGAAACTTCACACACATATTGATTAGGTCTCCAGGTTGTGCACTTGGGTGTTAATAAATTAAATAATTAAAATTACTGGGCCCAAAGGCCCCAGCACCGCGATTAAACTACAGAAAAGAACGCAGCCGTGAAAATTTGATTATTTGGTCAATAAAACTATAGAAAAGAACATAGTCATGAAAATCTTGAGCTTGTGTAGCTTCACATATATTTATTTTTAGGACGACTTCAAACCGTTTGACCTAGAGCTACCAAATTTGGCACGAGAACCTCTTATGGGATGAAGAATGTCAACACAGAGTCGGTCAGCCTGTCTGTTTGTCTGTTTGTGCGAATAGTTACAGGAAGTGCGTAATGGTTGTTACAGGAAGTTGATGTGGCAATTTTTTTGCAGTTTTTGAAAATCCCAACAACTTTACCATGCCACCAAAGAAACGGGCAAGTTTGGGCAGATCTACATATATATATATATATATATATATATATATAAGCGAAAAGGTATAGTTTGTACTTATTTGCCATATAGTTGATCTTGACATGGCAGTCGCTCGAGATCAGAAGTACGCTTGTACGTTGATATGATTTCATGTCTGTGTTGAACTTGAATACAGATAGAAAAACAGCAAATATTATTCAGAAATTGAATTCAACCATAAATACCTTCGTGTATCCTCTTGCTCCTGATGAATTATGCATCTGGAGTTCCTCCATTTTGAAAATCTATATTGCACAAACAAGTGAAATATGCCATTTAGCGATTATAATGAATACCTTCATGAATATTAATAATTTTACCTTTCCAGTTGCGATGAGCTATGAATGGAACTTTCTTCACTTACTGACCTCCATTTTTTTACCTGCTACTTATCTTTTATAGGGAAAAATTATACTTGAAGTGAAAGTATTTGTACAATTGAATTTTTTCTCTTTTCACGGTAATGAAAATAGTGAAAAAAAAAAGTAAGTTAATTAGGTAAGGAAAGGACACAAAACCCACCATTCGAAAAAAAAAATAAAATAAATATATATATATATATATACACACACATTTTCAACTGCAAAGAACACGCAGTATAATTAACGTAAAGAACGACGCTTGTATAGAAGACATTCCGCGCAAGATGAGGAGGGAGAACGAACAAATGAAAAAATGAGGTAACCACCCGGGAATCGATTCCCGGGTGGTTACCTCATTTTTTCATTTGTTCGTTCTCCCTCCTCATCTTGCGCGGAATGTCTTCTATACAAGCGTCGTTCTTTACGTTGATGTATATATATATATATATATATATATATATATAATATATATATATATATATAAACTATTAAAGCTAAACTTTAGGATAATTTAAACTGAAAAGCAAACTGACAAGTTTTGGATCCACTCTGTAATCTTTTATGAAGTCCTGTAATGAAGATATTTATAATGCAACTGTTAAATGAAGAATGATATAAATAATAAGTTGGCAAACCATTTTGGAAAGTTAGGCAACCCCACAGATTTCAGAGCTTCTTCATCGAGCGCACAGGATCCAGATGAAAGATTGCTTTTCTTAAACTTTTTTTATGTAAGTCGCCTCACTGAGATGAAGTGTATCTTTATGTTTTGATATATCGTATAAACCCTATCCTCTCAAAAATTAATTCTGTGACTGTTTTTTGAAATGTGTTCAAAAATAACAGTTTTCATATTTTGTTCTAACTGAATACTGATGCTGCTTTACACGTGCCTTCAATGAGTGTTTAGTTTCACCAGTGTATTTTTGATCACATTCTCCACAAGGGACAAAATACACACTTCCTTCATCTTCAAAATTCATTGGTTTATTTTTCACGAGACTTCTAGAAATAGTATTTGGATATTCAAAACTAAATTAATGTCCTTATGTAGTTTCAATGGATATTTTAGATTTTCGAAAAATGGGTGAATATAGTACTATTATTGTTTCATCAATTTATTAAGAGAGAGAATTGTGTAGGCCTAACATCGTTATCAATTTATCATGTGTATAAAATTTTCTTTTTGCAAGATTATAATTATTTCTGTCAAATATTTTGGATATCCAAGTTTCAAACTTAATTTTGTTTGATCATATGTGAATCTTGCGTTCCAAACTTTAAGAGCTCTTAAGAAATATTTAAAAATCAATTTTTTGATAAACACTTCCTGATTAAAGAAGAAACGAACAAAAGAATTGCTAGTGTAGTGAATACTCTTATTTTAGTTTAAAGATAAATGTTAATTTTACCGTCTTGAATTTCGGAATAGTTATAAATTCATTTTAAATTAGTTACCCATCATAATTCAATTGTGAACCACATTAATACTAATTTTATGTATACTATATTATTTTATTGTATGTAAACATAATTAATTATATATCACAATTGTCAGTTAATTATTTATATTCAAATAATTATTTTAATCTAATACCATGTCCATTTTACAAATAAATAATAGAAAACCAATGGTTATATTTTCCACCTTTGGTACTGTCGCAGTTTCGCCTAACGGACTCAATACGGCTAGTGAGATAATCACTGGTTGGCACTTAACTAGCGGCAGTGCTTATGGCTACATCATCCAGGTTAACCTATACCGGATAGATGCGCTACGGTCCCAAGCCGTAGCTTGCCTAGGCCGACGACGACGACGTAAACCAACAATTGGTGACCCCGGAGCTGGATTACCCCTTTTACCCGAACGACTAGGACTAGACTGTAATGTCGTTCGTGCCCATCACCCCCTTCACCCGAGCGACTAGGACCAGACTGTAACGTCGTTCGTGCCCATCACCCCCTTCACCCGAGCGACTAGGACCAGACTGTAATGTCGCTCGTGCCCTCTGCCCCTCACCCCTGCCCGTGCGCTCTGTGCCTGCGCTCGTCTCAACCTCCACTCCTTCGTTGGGAACTTGTCGTCTTGCTTGTACGTCAGCAAGCATAGGAGAAGATGCCTGACGACGCTGGTGCCATCTCCCACTTGAGCGTAAAGCTCCCCGTCTTCTGGCCGGGTGATCCATTTATTTGGTTCCACCAAGTGGAATCACAATTCAACTTGGGAAGGATCACCGCTAGCAGGACGAAATACGATCATGTTTTGTCCTCTCTACCAGCGAGCATCATCTCTGAAGTCCGTGACGTCATCGTATCTACTTCCACGAGTGAGGACCCGTACAACGATCTGAAGTCTGCCATCCTGTGCCGCACCACTGTCTCCGAGCGTGAGAAACTACATCAGTTAATCTCAAAAGCAGAACTTGGAGACCGTAAGCCCACTCAAATGCTGAGGGCTATGCAGTGCGCTCTAGGCGAACGCGCACAAACCTTCGATAAGGACATCTTTAGACAGTTGTTCTTGCAGAAACTTCCTCCATCAGCTCAGCGTGTCTTGGCCACTATGGATCCTGCTACTCCAGTTGATAAACTAGCAGAAACTGCCGACAAAGTAGTGGAGATTGACACAGCTCCGGTCAACAACGTGAACACACAATCGGAACTGGAATTGAAAGTGGAAGAGTTAAGTCAACAACTCAACCACGTTTGTTCTCTGCTACAAAATCAACGGCAAAGAAGCCATTCTCGGTCAAGATTTACGAAGAGGCATCGTTCGAGTTCCGGGAAGATCTGTTTCTACCACGCCAAATTTGGAAAGAAGGCTAGGAAGTGCATCTCCCCTTGCAATTTTTCGTCGGAAAACCCCAGCAGCGAGTCCTAATGGCGTCTAGTACTCGCACTGCCAACCTGTTATTCATAAAGGACAGGAACTCTGGTGTCAATTTCTTGGTCGATACCGGAGCGTCAGTCAGTGTATTCCCTCAAAAATCTGGTCATACGCACTCGGAATCTCCGCCTCTATACGCTGCTAACGGTTCACGCATACCCACGTACGGTACTCAGTCGCGTGAACTAAACTTGGGCCTTCACCGATCCTTCAAGTGGATTTTCATCTGTGCTCAAGTGCGGCATCCCATAATCGGCGCTGACTTCCTCCAGCATTTCAAACTCCTGGTGGATCTTGACAAGCGACGCTTATGCGACCAGGCCACACTGCTTTCTGTTCTTGCCAAACAGGTTGCCCTTCCGGACGCCTCGAACTCTGCACTTTCCCTCGTTCCCCTAATTCCATGTACCAGTGCCTTTTCCAACGATATCCAGGAATTCTTCAACCTATGCAGATGGGTGATACCATTAAGCACACCATTACCCATCACATTACAACAAAAGGTCCCCCTGTGTTTGCAAAACCCAGACGTCTTGCCCGGACAAACTGAAAGCTGCCAAATCGGAATTCCAGCTTATGATAGATCTTGGTATAATAAGACCTTCCAAAAGCAGTTGGTCCTCTCCCCTACACCTGGTCCAGAAGAAGTCAGGAGACTGGAGACCATGTGGGGATTACCGGTTTTGAATTCGACAACCATCCCGGACCGATATCCGGTACCAAATGTCCAAGACTTTACTTCTCTTCTCCACGGCAAATCTATCTTCAGTAAAATAGATCTCGTTAAGGCTTTCCACCACATTCCCGTAGAGCCTTCGGATATTCCCAAGACTGCAGTTTGTACACCATTTGGGTTATTCGAATTTGTGAAGATGCCGTTCGGGCTACGGAATGCTGCGCAAACCTTTCAGAGGTTTATAGATGAGGTCACCAGAGGCTTAGACTTTGTTTATGCCTACATCGATGATTTGCTTGTGGCCAGCTCAACGGAAGAGGAACATAAGGAACATCTTTCACTCCTCTTTCAACGCTTAGAACAATACGGTGTTACTATTAATGCATCTAAGTGTGTGTTTGCACAGCCAACCTTGGAATTTCTTGGTCACACGATTTCGCAGCACGGAATTACCCCCCTTCAGGACAAGTGTGAAGTGATAAAAAATTACCCAATGCCAAATAATCAGCGTGAGTTACGTCGGTTTCTAGGTTTGGTAAATTATTACCACAAGTTCATTAAAAACTGTGCTAGTGTTCTTGCTCCTCTACACGCTATGATCACACACAAACGCAAGGTAACGAAATTGTTATGGTGTAGCGATAGTTTACAGGCGTTCGACAATGCCAAAAATGCTATCAATAGTGCATTGTCTCTGTCATTTCCTATCAGTGATGCCCCCCTAACTCTGACGGTCGATGCATCAGATGTTGCGATCGGTGGTGTGTTGGAACAAACCATTAACGGTCAACAAGCACCCATCGCGTTTACTCGAAAAAGCTGCAGCCAGCCCAAACGCGTTATAGTGCTTTCGGACGTGAACTTCTTGCTATTTACTTAAACGTGAAGTATTTTCAACATTTCCTTGAAGGCCGAGAGTTTTGTGTTTTACCGACCACAAACCTTTGATCACTGTCTTCAATAAAAACAGCTGTAACCACTCTCCCAGAGTCATCAGGCAACTCGATTATATCTCGCAATTTACCACAGATATCCGCCACATCAAAGGTGTCTTGAACACTCCAGCGGATGCACTTTCAAGAATAGAGATCACTTCTGTTACCCTCAGCTCTACACTGTGGAATGCTATTGCACAGGATCAAGATAAGGATACGGAACTACAAGACCTGCTCAGAGAAGACTCCACTCACTCACTTCCCTCAAGAAAATGAGTATGCCAGGATTGTCTGTGCCCCTCTATTGCGACGTATCAACAGCTGCTATTCGCCCTTATGTCCCTCCATGTCACAGAAAAGCAGTCTTCATGGATCTTCATAAGCCCTCCCATCCTGGTATCCGTGCTTCGCAACACCTGGTTACCTCTCGCTTTGTTTGGCCCTCGATGCGGAAGGATGTCAAACATTGGACCAAAACGTGCCTTGCCTGCCAGCGTGCCAAAGTCCAAAGGCACACCAGGTCCCCCTTTGACGCATTCCCGCCTCCATCCCAGCGATTTGAGATAATTCATGTAGACATTGTTGGCCCTCTTCCAGTGATTCAAGGCCAACGTTATCTGCTCACCTGTCTCGACCGCTTTTCCAGATGGCCTGAAGCCATCCCACTTCCTGATATCCAAGCGGACACTGTTGCAAGAGCCTTTCTTCATGGATGGGTATCAAGATTTGGATTGCCGACAAAAGTCATCACTGACCAAGGTCGCCAATTTGAGTCTTCGCTTTGGAAGAAGTTTACCAGCTTGTTGGGTACAGTACATGCGCATACCTGTGCGTATCATCCGCAAGCTAACGGCCTCGTCGAACGCTTCCATCGCCAGCTGAAGTCATCCCTTATGTGTCACGAAGACTCCCATTGGATGGATAAGCTTCCACTCGTGTTGCTTGGTATTCGCTCTGCATTTAAGAGTGATCTGAAGACTACAGCGGCTGAACTAGTCTATGGAACAACACTGCGGCTACCAGGTGGCTACTTCACTGCAGGGGATAAGTCATGTGATCCTACGGAATTCGCTCAAACACTTTCCTCTCACATGCAGTCCCTTCAGCCTGTTCCCCTCGATTGACTAGCCAACAGAACATCTTTGTTTCCCCAGCCCTCCAGTCTTGCACCCACGTTTTCGTTCGTGTACCTGTCCCAAAACGGCCTCTCCAATGTCCATATGACGGACCCTATGAAGTTCTCCGACGTACGCGCAAATCATTTCTCATCCAGCGCGGTTCCAAGGTCGACAAGGTTACTATCAATCGTCTTAAGCCTGCGTTTTTGGAATCAACCTTAAGCGAGGTACATGTAGCTACCAAAAAGGTCCAGGGAAAATCTGTGTCGTTCGGAACTCTTTGAACTTCCTCTCTGGTGGGGGAGTGTGTAGTGAATACTCTTATTTTAGTTTAAAGATAAATGTTAATTTTACCGTCTTGAATTTCGGAATAGTTATAAATTCATTTTAAATTAGTTACCCATCATAATTCAATTGTGAACCACATTAATACTAATTTTATGTATACTATATTTTATTGTATGTAAACATAATTAATTATATATCACAATTGTCAGTTAATTATTTATATTCAAATAATTATTTTAATCTAATACCATGTCCATTTTACAAATAAATAATAGAAAACCAATGGTTATATTTTCCACCTTTGGTACTGTCGCAGTTTCGCCTAACGGACTCAATACGGCTAGTGAGATAATCACTGGTTGGCACTTAACTAGCGGCAGTGCTTATGGCTACATCATCCAGGTTAACCTATACCGGATAGATGCGCTACGGTCCCAAGCCGTAGCTTGCCTAGGCCGACGACGACGACGTAAACCAACACTAGCCATCGGTTTTCTGTAAACTGAGAATTCAAGTTTATTTCTATTGTTTTTATCAATTAAAACAAAAGAATTTTATTATTTTGGCTTTCAAGAATAAATTCAACAAATGGGGCCAAATTATTTAAGTTTTTAAAAATATAATAACATTTTCATCAGTAGGACAAATCACAAACACATCATCTACAGTATACACATACTGTATATATATTTTCGCCTGTCTGTTTGTTTGTTTGTCTGTCCTTTATGCAAGCGCAAACCGTTTAACCTAGAGCTACCAAATTTGGCACGGGAACCTCTTATGGGATGAAGAATGTCAACACAGAGTCGGTCAGCCTGTCTGTTTGTCTGTTTGTATGTTTGTGAAATTTATCCCGGGCAACGCCGGGTACCTCAAAAGGACGTGTGTGTGTTCCAGCATAACTCCAAAATGGAAGCAGTTACAAACATGAAACTTCACACACATATTGATTAGGTCTCCAGGTTGTGCACTTGGGTGTTAATAAATTAAATAATTAAAATTACTGGGCCCAAAGGCCCCAGCATCGCGATTAAACTACAGAAAAGAACGCAGCCGTGAAAATTTTGATTATTTGGTCAATAAAACTATAGAAAAGAACATAGTCATGAAAATCTTGAGCTTGTGTAGCTTCACATATATTTATTTTTTAGGACGACTTCAAACCGTTTGACCTAGAGCTACCAAATTTGGCACGAGAACCTCTTATGGGATGAAGAATGTCAACACAGAGTCGGTCAGCCTGTCTGTTTGTCTGTTTGTGCGAATAGTTACAGGAAGTGCGTAATGGTTGTTACAGGAAGTTGATGTGGCAATGTTTTTTGCAGTTTTTGAAAATCCCAACAACTTTACCATGCCACCAAAGAAACGGGCAAGTTTGGGCAGATCTACATATATATATATATATATATATATATATATATATATATATATAAGCGAAAAGGTATAGTTTGTACTTATTTGCCATATAGTTGATCTTGACATGGCAGTCGCTCGAGATCAGAAGTACGCTTGTACGTTGATATGATTTCATGTCTGTGTTGAACTTGAATACAGATAGAAAAACAGCAAATATTATTCAGAAATTGAATTCAACCATAAATACCTTCGTGTATCCTCTTGCTCCTGATGAATTATGCATCTGGAGTTCCTCCATTTTGAAAATCTATATTGCACAAACAAGTGAAATATGCCATTTAGCGATTATAATGAATACCTTCATGAATATTAATAATTTTACCTTTCCAGTTGCGATGAGCTATGAATGGAACTTTCTTCACTTACTGACCTCCATTTTTTTACCTGCTACTTATCTTTTATAGGGAAAAATTATACTTGAAGTGAAAGTATTTGTACAATTGAATTTTTTCTCTTTTCACGGTAATGAAAATAGTGAAAAAAAAAAGTAAGTTAATTAGGTAAGGAAAGGACACAAAACCCACCATTCGAAAAAAAAAATAAAATAAATATATATATATATATATATACACACACATTTTCAACTGCAAAGAACACGCAGTATAATTAACGTAAAGAACGACGCTTGTATAGAAGACATTCCGCGCAAGATGAGGAGGGAGAACGAACAAATGAAAAAATGAGGTAACCACCCGGGAATCGATTCCCGGGTGGTTACCTCATTTTTTCATTTGTTCGTTCTCCCTCCTCATCTTGCGCGGAATGTCTTCTATACAAGCGTCGTTCTTTACGTTGATGTATATATATATATATATATATATATATATATATATATATATATATATATATAAACTATTAAAGCTAAACTTTAGGATAATTTAAACTGAAAAGCAAACTGACAAGTTTTGGATCCACTCTGTAATCTTTTATGAAGTCCTGTAATGAAGATATTTATAATGCAACTGTTAAATGAAGAATGATATAAATAATAAGTTGGCAAACCATTTTGGAAAGTTAGGCAACCCCACAGATTTCAGAGCTTCTTCATCGAGCGCACAGGATCCAGATGAAAGATTGCTTTTCTTAAACTTTTTTTATGTAAGTCGCCTCACTGAGATGAAGTGTATCTTTATGTTTTGATATATCGTATAAACCCTATCCTCTCAAAAATTAATTCTGTGACTGTTTTTTGAAATGTGTTCAAAAATAACAGTTTTCATATTTTGTTCTAACTGAATACTGATGCTGCTTTACACGTGCCTTCAATGAGTGTTTAGTTTCACCAGTGTATTTTTGATCACATTCTCCACAAGGGACAAAATACACACTTCCTTCATCTTCAAAATTCATTGGTTTATTTTTCACGAAACTTCTAGAAATAGTATTTGGATATTCAAAACTAAATTAATGTCCTTATGTAGTTTCAATGGATATTTTAGATTTTCGAAAAATGGGTGAATATAGTACTATTATTGTTTCATCAATTTATTAAGAGAGAGAATTGTGTAGGCCTAACATCGTTATCAATTTATCATGTGTATAAAATTTTCTTTTTGCAAGATTATAATTATTTCTGTCAAATATTTTGGATATCCAAGTTTCAAACTTAATTTTGTTTGATCATATGTGAATCTTGCGTTCCAAACTTTAAGAGCTCTTAAGAAATATTTAAAAATCAATTTTTTGATAAACACTTCCTGATTAAAGAAGAAACGAACAAAAGAATTGCTAGCCATCGGTTTTCTGTAAACTGAGAATTCAAGTTTATTTCTATTGTTTTTATCAATTAAAACAAAAGAATTTTATTATTTTGGCTTTCAAGAATAAATTCAACAAATGGGGCCAAATTATTTAAGTTTTTAAAAATATAATAACATTTTCATCAGTAGGACAAATCACAAACACATCATCTACAGTATACACATACTGTATATATATTTTCGCCTGTCTGTTTGTTTGTTTGTCTGTCCTTTATGCAAGCGCAAACCGTTTAACCTAGAGCTACCAAATTTGGCACGGGAACCTCTTATGGGATGAAGAATGTCAACACAGAGTCGGTCAGCCTGTCTGTTTGTCTGTTTGTATGTTTGTGAAATTTATCCCGGGCAACGCCGGGTACCTCAAAAGGACGTGTGTGTGTTCCAGCATAACTCCAAAATGGAAGCAGTTACAAACATGAAACTTCACACACATATTGATTAGGTCTCCAGGTTGTGCACTTGGGTGTTAATAAATTAAATAATTAAAATTACTGGGCCCAAAGGCCCCAGCACCGCGATTAAACTACAGAAAAGAACGCAGCCGTGAAAATTTTGATTATTTGGTCAATAAAACTATAGAAAAGAACATAGTCATGAAAATCTTGAGCTTGTGTAGCTTCACATATATTTATTTTTTAGGACGACTTCAAACCGTTTGACCTAGAGCTACCAAATTTGGCACGAGAACCTCTTATGGGATGAAGAATGTCAACACAGAGTCGGTCAGCCTGTCTGTTTGTCTGTTTGTGCGAATAGTTACAGGAAGTGCGTAATGGTTGTTACAGGAAGTTGATGTGGCAATGTTTTTTTGCAGTTTTTGAAAATCCCAACAACTTTACCATGCCACCAAAGAAACGGGCAAGTTTGGGCAGATCTACTACATATATATATATATATATATATATATATATATAAGCGAAAAGGTATAGTTTGTACTTATTTGCCATATAGTTGATCTTGACATGGCAGTCGCTCGAGATCAGAAGTACGCTTGTACGTTGATATGATTTCATGTCTGTGTTGAACTTGAATACAGATAAAAACAGCAAATATTATTCAGAAATTGAATTCAACCATAAATACCTTCGTGTATCCTCTTGCTCCTGATGAATTATGCATCTGGAGTTCCTCCATTTTGAAAATCTATATTGCACAAACAAGTGAAATATGCCATTTAGCGATTATAATGAATACCTTCATGAATATTAATAATTTTACCTTTCCAGTTGCGATGAGCTATGAATGGAACTTTCTTCACTTACTGACCTCCATTTTTTTACCTGCTACTTATCTTTTATAGGGAAAAATTATACTTGAAGTGAAAGTATTTGTACAATTGAATTTTTTCTCTTTTCACGGTAATGAAAATAGTGAAAAAAAAAAGTAAGTTAATTAGGTAAGGAAAGGACACAAAACCCACCATTCGAAAAAAAAAATAAAATAAATATATATATATATATATACACACACATTTTCAACTGCAAAGAACACGCAGTATAATTAACGTAAAGAACGACGCTTGTATAGAAGACATTCCGCGCAAGATGAGGAGGGAGAACGAACAAATGAAAAAATGAGGTAACCACCCGGGAATCGATTCCCGGGTGGTTACCTCATTTTTTCATTTGTTCGTTCTCCCTCCTCATCTTGCGCGGAATGTCTTCTATACAAGCGTCGTTCTTTACGTTGATGTATATATATATATATATATATATATATATATATATATATATATATATATAAACTATTAAAGCTAAACTTTAGGATAATTTAAACTGAAAAGCAAACTGACAAGTTTTGGATCCACTCTGTAATCTTTTATGAAGTCCTGTAATGAAGATATTTATAATGCAACTGTTAAATGAAGAATGATATAAATAATAAGTTGGCAAACCATTTTGGAAAGTTAGGCAACCCCACAGATTTCAGAGCTTCTTCATCGAGCGCACAGGATCCAGATGAAAGATTGCTTTTCTTAAACTTTTTTTATGTAAGTCGCCTCACTGAGATGAAGTGTATCTTTATGTTTTGATATATCGTATAAACCCTATCCTCTCAAAAATTAATTCTGTGACTGTTTTTTGAAATGTGTTCAAAAATAACAGTTTTCATATTTTGTTCTAACTGAATACTGATGCTGCTTTACACGTGCCTTCAATGAGTGTTTAGTTTCACCAGTGTATTTTTGATCACATTCTCCACAAGGGACAAAATACACACTTCCTTCATCTTCAAAATTCATTGGTTTATTTTTCACGAGACTTCTAGAAATAGTATTTGGATATTCAAAACTAAATTAATGTCCTTATGTAGTTTCAATGGATATTTTAGATTTTCGAAAAATGGGTGAATATAGTACTATTATTGTTTCATCAATTTATTAAGAGAGAGAATTGTGTAGGCCTAACATCGTTATCAATTTATCATGTGTATAAAATTTTCTTTTTGCAAGATTATAATTATTTCTGTCAAATATTTTGGATATCCAAGTTTCAAACTTAATTTTGTTTGATCATATGTGAATCTTGCGTTCCAAACTTTAAGAGCTCTTAAGAAATATTTAAAAATCAATTTTTTGATAAACACTTCCTGATTAAAGAAGAAACGAACAAAAGAATTGCTAGTGTAGTGAATACTCTTATTTTAGTTTAAAGATAAATGTTAATTTTACCGTCTTGAATTTCGGAATAGTTATAAATTCATTTTAAATTAGTTACCCATCATAATTCAATTGTGAACCACATTAATACTAATTTTATGTATACTATATTATTTTATTGTATGTAAACATAATTAATTATATATCACAATTGTCAGTTAATTATTTATATTCAAATAATTATTTTAATCTAATACCATGTCCATTTTACAAATAAATAATAGAAAACCAATGGTTATATTTTCCACCTTTGGTACTGTCGCAGTTTCGCCTAACGGACTCAATACGGCTAGTGAGATAATCACTGGTTGGCACTTAACTAGCGGCAGTGCTTATGGCTACATCATCCAGGTTAACCTATACCGGATAGATGCGCTACGGTCCCAAGCCGTAGCTTGCCTAGGCCGACGACGACGACGTAAACCAACAATTGGTGACCCCGGAGCTGGATTACCCCTTTTACCCGAACGACTAGGACTAGACTGTAATGTCGTTCGTGCCCATCACCCCCTTCACCCGAGCGACTAGGACCAGACTGTAACGTCGTTCGTGCCCATCACCCCCTTCACCCGAGCGACTAGGACCAGACTGTAATGTCGCTCGTGCCCTCTGCCCCTCACCCCTGCCCGTGCGCTCTGTGCCTGCGCTCGTCTCAACCTCCACTCCTTCGTTGGGAACTTGTCGTCTTGCTTGTACGTCAGCAAGCATAGGAGAAGATGCCTGACGACGCTGGTGCCATCTCCCACTTGAGCGTAAAGCTCCCCGTCTTCTGGCCGGGTGATCCATTTATTTGGTTCCACCAAGTGGAATCACAATTCAACTTGGGAAGGATCACCGCTAGCAGGACGAAATACGATCATGTTTTGTCCTCTCTACCAGCGAGCATCATCTCTGAAGTCCGTGACGTCATCGTATCTACTTCCACGAGTGAGGACCCGTACAACGATCTGAAGTCTGCCATCCTGTGCCGCACCACTGTCTCCGAGCGTGAGAAACTACATCAGTTAATCTCAAAAGCAGAACTTGGAGACCGTAAGCCCACTCAAATGCTGAGGGCTATGCAGTGCGCTCTAGGCGAACGCGCACAAACCTTCGATAAGGACATCTTTAGACAGTTGTTCTTGCAGAAACTTCCTCCATCAGCTCAGCGTGTCTTGGCCACTATGGATCCTGCTACTCCAGTTGATAAACTAGCAGAAACTGCCGACAAAGTAGTGGAGATTGACACAGCTCCGGTCAACAACGTGAACACACAATCGGAACTGGAATTGAAAGTGGAAGAGTTAAGTCAACAACTCAACCACGTTTGTTCTCTGCTACAAAATCAACGGCAAAGAAGCCATTCTCGGTCAAGATTTACGAAGAGGCATCGTTCGAGTTCCGGGAAGATCTGTTTCTACCACGCCAAATTTGGAAAGAAGGCTAGGAAGTGCATCTCCCCTTGCAATTTTTCGTCGGAAAACCCCAGCAGCGAGTCCTAATGGCGTCTAGTACTCGCACTGCCAACCTGTTATTCATAAAGGACAGGAACTCTGGTGTCAATTTCTTGGTCGATACCGGAGCGTCAGTCAGTGTATTCCCTCAAAAATCTGGTCATACGCACTCGGAATCTCCGCCTCTATACGCTGCTAACGGTTCACGCATACCCACGTACGGTACTCAGTCGCGTGAACTAAACTTGGGCCTTCACCGATCCTTCAAGTGGATTTTCATCTGTGCTCAAGTGCGGCATCCCATAATCGGCGCTGACTTCCTCCAGCATTTCAAACTCCTGGTGGATCTTGACAAGCGACGCTTATGCGACCAGGCCACACTGCTTTCTGTTCTTGCCAAACAGGTTGCCCTTCCGGACGCCTCGAACTCTGCACTTTCCCTCGTTCCCCCTAATTCCATGTACCAGTGCCTTTTCCAACGATATCCAGGAATTCTTCAACCTATGCAGATGGGTGATACCATTAAGCACACCATTACCCATCACATTACAACAAAAGGTCCCCTGTGTTTGCAAAACCCAGACGTCTTGCCCCGGACAAACTGAAAGCTGCCAAATCGGAATTCCAGCTTATGATAGATCTTGGTATAATAAGACCTTCCAAAAGCAGTTGGTCCTCTCCCCTACACCTGGTCCAGAAGAAGTCAGGAGACTGGAGACCATGTGGGGATTACCGGTTTTGAATTCGACAACCATCCCGGACCGATATCCGGTACCAAATGTCCAAGACTTTACTTCTCTTCTCCACGGCAAATCTATCTTCAGTAAAATAGATCTCGTTAAGGCTTTCCACCACATTCCCGTAGAGCCTTCGGATATTCCCAAGACTGCAGTTTGTACACCATTTGGGTTATTCGAATTTGTGAAGATGCCGTTCGGGCTACGGAATGCTGCGCAAACCTTTCAGAGGTTTATAGATGAGGTCACCAGAGGCTTAGACTTTGTTTATGCCTACATCGATGATTTGCTTGTGGCCAGCTCAACGGAAGAGGAACATAAGGAACATCTTTCACTCCTCTTTCAACGCTTAGAACAATACGTGTTACTATTAATGCATCTAAGTGTGTGTTTGCACAGCCAACCTTGGAATTTCTTGGTCACACGATTTCGCAGCACGGAATTACCCCCTTCAGGACAAGTGTGAAGTGATAAAAAATTACCCAATGCCAAATAATCAGCGTGAGTTACGTCGGTTTCTAGGTTTGGTAAATTATTACCACAAGTTCATTAAAAACTGTGCTAGTGTTCTTGCTCCTCTACACGCTATGATCACACACAAACGCAAGGTAACGAAATTGTTATGGTGTAGCGATAGTTTACAGGCGTTCGACAATGCCAAAAATGCTATCAATAGTGCATTGTCTCTGTCATTTCCTATCAGTGATGCCCCCCTAACTCTGACGGTCGATGCATCAGATGTTGCGATCGGTGGTGTGTTGGAACAAACCATTAACGGTCAACAAGCACCCATCGCGTTTTACTCGAAAAAGCTGCAGCCAGCCCAAACGCGTTATAGTGCTTTCGGACGTGAACTTCTTGCTATTTACTTAAACGTGAAGTATTTTCAACATTTCCTTGAAGGCCGAGAGTTTTGTGTTTTACCGACCACAAACCTTTGATCACTGTCTTCAATAAAAACAGCTGTAACCACTCTCCCAGAGTCATCAGGCAACTCGATTATATCTCGCAATTTACCACAGATATCCGCCACATCAAAGGTGTCTTGAACACTCCAGCGGATGCACTTTCAAGAATAGAGATCACTTCTGTTACCCTCAGCTCTACACTGTGGAATGCTATTGCACAGGATCAAGATAAGGATACGGAACTACAAGACCTGCTCAGAGAAGACTCCACTCACTCACTTTCCCTCAAGAAAATGAGTATGCCAGATTGTCTGTGCCCCTCTATTGCGACGTATCAACAGCTGCTATTCGCCCTTATGTCCCTCCATGTCACAGAAAAGCAGTCTTCATGGATCTTCATAAGCCCTCCCATCCTGGTATCCGTGCTTCGCAACACCTGGTTACCTCTCGCTTTGTTTGGCCCTCGATGCGGAAGGATGTCAAACATTGGACCAAAACGTGCCTTGCCTGCCAGCGTGCCAAAGTCCAAAGGCACACCAGGTCCCCTTTGACGCATTCCCGCCTCCATCCCAGCGATTTGAGATAATTCATGTAGACATTGTTGGCCTCTTCCAGTGATTCAAGGCCAACGTTATCTGCTCACCTGTCTCGACCGCTTTTCCAGATGGCCTGAAGCCATCCCACTTCCTGATATCCAAGCGGACACTGTTGCAAGAGCCTTTCTTCATGGATGGGTATCAAGATTTGGATTGCCGACAAAAGTCATCACTGACCAAGGTCGCCAATTTGAGTCTTCGCTTTGGAAGAAGTTTACCAGCTTGTTGGGTACAGTACATGCGCAACCTGTGCGTATCATCCGCAAGCTAACGGCCTCGTCGAACGCTTCCATCGCCAGCTGAAGTCATCCCTTATGTGTCACGAAGACTCCCATTGGATGGATAAGCTTCCACTCGTGTTGCTTGGTATTCGCTCTGCATTTAAGAGTGATCTGAAGACTACAGCGGCTGAACTAGTCTATGGAACAACACTGCGGCTACCAGGTGGCTACTTCACTGCAGGGGATAAGTCATGTGATCCTACGGAATTCGCTCAAACACTTTCCTCTCACATGCAGTCCCTTCAGCCTGTTCCCCCTCGATTGACTAGCCAACAGAACTCTTTGTTTCCCCAGCCCTCCAGTCTTGCACCCACGTTTTCGTTCGTGTACCTGTCCCAAAACGGCCTCTCCAATGTCCATATGACGGACCCTATGAAGTTCTCCGACGTACGCGCAAATCATTTCTCATCCAGCGCGGTTCCAAGGTCGACAAGGTTACTATCAATCGTCTTAAGCCTGCGTTTTTGGAATCAACCTTAAGCGAGGTACATGTAGCTACCAAAAGGTCCAGGGAAAATCTGTGTCGTTCGGAACTCTTTGAACTTCCTCTCTGGTGGGGGAGTGTGTAGTGAATATCTTATTTTAGTTTAAAGATAAATGTTAATTTTACCGTCTTGAATTTCGGAATAGTTATAAATTCATTTTAAATTAGTTACCCATCATAATTCAATTGTGAACCACATTAATACTAATTTTATGTATACTATATTATTTTATTGTATGTAAACATAATTAATTATATATCACAATTGTCAGTTAATTATTTATATTCAAATAATTATTTTAATCTAATACCATGTCCATTTTACAAATAAATAATAGAAAACCAATGGTTATATTTTCCACCTTGGTACTGTCGCAGTTTCGCCTAACGGACTCAATACGGCTAGTGAGATAATCACTGGTTGCACTTAACTAGCGGCAGTGCTTATGGCTACATCATCCAGGTTAACCTATACCGGATAGATGCGCTACGGTCCCAAGCCGTAGCTTGCCTAGGCCGACGACGACGACGTAAACCAACACTAGCCATCGGTTTCTGTAAACTGAGAATTCAAGTTTATTTCTATTGTTTTTATCAATTAAAACAAAAGAATTTTATTATTTTGGCTTTCAAGAATAAATTCAACAAATGGGGCCAAATTATTTAAGTTTTTAAAAATATAATAACATTTTCATCAGTAGGACAAATCACAAACACATCATCTACAGTATACACATACTGTATATATATTTTCGCCTGTCTGTTTGTTTGTTTGTCTGTCCTTTATGCAAGCGCAAACCGTTTAACCTAGAGCTACCAAATTTGGCACGGGAACCTCTTATGGGATGAAGAATGTCAACACAGAGTCGGTCAGCCTGTCTGTTTGTCTGTTTGTATGTTTGTGAAATTTATCCCGGGCAACGCCGGGTACCTCAAAAGGACGTGTGTGTGTTCCAGCATAACTCCAAAATGGAAGCAGTTACAAACATGAAACTTCACACACATATTGATTAGGTCTCCAGGTTGTGCACTTGGGTGTTAATAAATTAAATAATTAAAATTACTGGGCCCAAAGGCCCCAGCATCGCGATTAAACTACAGAAAAGAACGCAGCCGTGAAAATTTTGATTATTTGGTCAATAAAACTATAGAAAAGAACATAGTCATGAAAATCTTGAGCTTGTGTAGCTTCACATATATTTATTTTTTAGGACGACTTCAAACCGTTTGACCTAGAGCTACCAAATTTGGCACGAGAACCTCTTATGGGATGAAGAATGTCAACACAGAGTCGGTCAGCCTGTCTGTTTGTCTGTTTGTGCGAATAGTTACAGGAAGTGCGTAATGGTTGTTACAGGAAGTTGATGTGGCAATGTTTTTTTGCAGTTTTTGAAAATCCCAACAACTTTACCATGCCACCAAAGAAACGGGCAAGTTTGGGCAGATCTACATATATATATATATATATATATATATATATATATATAAGCGAAAAGGTATAGTTTGTACTTATTTGCCATATAGTTGATCTTGACATGGCAGTCGCTCGAGATCAGAAGTACGCTTGTACGTTGATATGATTTCATGTCTGTGTTGAACTTGAATACAGATAGAAAAACAGCAAATATTATTCAGAAATTGAATTCAACCATAAATACCTTCGTGTATCCTCTTGCTCCTGATGAATTATGCATCTGGAGTTCCTCCATTTGAAAATCTATATTGCACAAACAAGTGAAATATGCCATTTAGCGATTATAATGAATACCTTCATGAATATTAATAATTTTACCTTTCCAGTTGCGATGAGCTATGAATGGAACTTTCTTCACTTACTGACCTCCATTTTTTTACCTGCTACTTATTTTATAGGGAAAAATTATACTTGAAGTGAAAGTATTTGTACAATTGAATTTTTTCTCTTTTCACGGTAATGAAAATAGTGAAAAAAAAAAGTAAGTTAATTAGGTAAGGAAAGGACACAAAACCCACCATTCGAAAAAAAAAATAAAATAAAATATATATATATATATACACACACATTTTCAACTGCAAAGAACACGCAGTATAATTAACGTAAAGAACGACGCTTGTATAGAAGACATTCCGCGCAAGATGAGGAGGGAGAACGAACAAATGAAAAAATGAGGTAACCACCCGGGAATCGATTCCCGGGTGGTTACCTCATTTTTTCATTTGTTCGTTCTCCCTCCTCATCTTGCGCGGAATGTCTTCTATACAAGCGTCGTTCTTTACGTTGATGTATATATATATATATATATATATATATATATATATATATATATATATATATATATATAAACTATTAAAGCTAAACTTTAGGATAATTTAAACTGAAAAGCAAACTGACAAGTTTTGGATCCACTCTGTAATCTTTTATGAAGTCCTGTAATGAAGATATTATAATGCAACTGTTAAATGAAGAATGATATAAATAATAAGTTGGCAAACCATTTGGAAAGTTAGGCAACCCCACAGATTTCAGAGCTTCTTCATCGAGCGCACAGGATCCAGATGAAAGATTGCTTTTCTTAAACTTTTTTTATGTAAGTCGCCTCACTGAGATGAAGTGTATCTTTATGTTTTGATATATCGTATAAACCCTATCCTCTCAAAAATTAATTCTGTGACTGTTTTTTGAAATGTGTTCAAAAATAACAGTTTTCATATTTTGTTCTAACTGAATACTGATGCTGCTTTACACGTGCCTTCAATGAGTGTTTAGTTTCACCAGTGTATTTTTGATCACATTCTCCACAAGGGACAAAATACACACTTCCTTCATCTTCAAAATTCATTGGTTTATTTTTCACGAGACTTCTAGAAATAGTATTTGGATATTCAAAACTAAATTAATGTCCTTATGTAGTTTCAATGGATATTTTAGATTTCGAAAAATGGGTGAATATAGTACTATTATTGTTTCATCAATTTATTAAGAGAGAGAATTGTGTAGGCCTAACATCGTTATCAATTTATCATGTGTATAAAATTTTCTTTTTGCAAGATTATAATTATTTCTGTCAAATATTTTGGATATCCAAGTTTCAAACTTAATTTTGTTTGATCATATGTGAATCTTGCGTTCCAAACTTTAAGAGCTCTTAAGAAATATTTAAAAATCAATTTTTTGATAAACACTTCCTGATTAAAGAAGAAACGAACAAAAGAATTGCTAGTGTAGTGAATACTCTTATTTTAGTTTAAAGATAAATGTTAATTTTACCGTCTTGAATTTCGGAATAGTTATAAATTCATTTTAAATTAGTTACCCATCATAATTCAATTGTGAACCACATTAATACTAATTTTATGTATACTATATTATTTTATTGTATGTAAACATAATTAATTATATATCACAATTGTCAGTTAATTATTTATATTCAAATAATTATTTTAATCTAATACCATGTCCATTTTACAAATAAATAATAGAAAACCAATGGTTATATTTTCCACCTTTGGTACTGTCGCAGTTTCGCCTAACGGACTCAATACGGCTAGTGAGATAATCACTGGTTGGCACTTAACTAGCGGCAGTGCTTATGGCTACATCATCCAGGTTAACCTATACCGGATAGATGCGCTACGGTCCCAAGCCGTAGCTTGCCTAGGCCGACGACGACGACGTAAACCAACAATTGGTGACCCCGGAGCTGGATTACCCCTTTTACCCGAACGACTAGGACTAGACTGTAATGTCGTTCGTGCCCATCACCCCCTTCACCCGAGCGACTAGGACCAGACTGTAACGTCGTTCGTGCCCATCACCCCTTCACCGAGCGACTAGGACCAGACTGTAATGTCGCTCGTGCCCTCTGCCCCTCACCCCTGCCCGTGCGCTCTGTGCCTGCGCTCGTCTCAACCTCCACTCCTTCGTTGGGAACTTGTCGTCTTGCTTGTACGTCAGCAAGCATAGGAGAAGATGCCTGACGACGCTGGTGCCATCTCCCACTTGAGCGTAAAGCTCCCCGTCTTCTGGCCGGGTGATCCATTTATTTGGTTCCACCAAGGGAATCACAATTCAACTTGGGAAGGATCACCGCTAGCAGGACGAAATACGATCATGTTTTGTCCTCTCTACCAGCGAGCATCATCTCTGAAGTCCGTGACGTCATCGTATCTACTTCCACGAGTGAGGACCCGTACAACGATCTGAAGTCTGCCATCCTGTGCCGCACCACTGTCTCCGAGCGTGAAAACTACATCAGTTAATCTCAAAAGCAGAACTTGGAGACCGTAAGCCCACTCAAATGCTGAGGGCTATGCAGTGCGCTCTAGGCGAACGCGCACAAACCTTCGATAAGGACATCTTTAGACAGTTGTTCTTGCAGAAACTTCCTCCATCAGCTCAGCGTGTCTTGGCCACTATGGATCCTGCTACTCCAGTTGATAAACTAGCAGAAACTGCCGACAAAGTAGTGGAGATTGACACAGCTCCGGTCAACAACGTGAACACACAATCGGAACTGGAATTGAAAGTGGAAGAGTTAAGTCAACAACTCAACCACGTTTGTTCTCTGCTACAAAATCAACGGCAAAGAAGCCATTCTCGGTCAAGATTTACGAAGAGGCATCGTTCGAGTTCCGGGAAGATCTGTTTCTACCACGCCAAATTGGAAAGAAGGCTAGGAAGTGCATTCCCCTTGCAATTTTTCGTCGGAAAACCCCAGCAGCGAGTCCTAATGGCGTCTAGTACTCGCACTGCCAACCTGTTATTCATAAAGGACAGGAACTCTGGTGTCAATTTCTTGGTCGATACCGGAGCGTCAGTCAGTGTATTCCCTCAAAAATCTGGTCATACGCACTCGGAATCTCCGCCTCTATACGCTGCTAACGGTTCACGCATACCCACGTACGGTACTCAGTCGCGTGAACTAAACTTGGGCCTTCACCGATCCTTCAAGTGGATTTTCATCTGTGCTCAAGTGCGGCATCCCATAATCGGCGCTGACTTCCTCCAGCATTCAAACTCCTGGTGGATCTTGACAAGCGACGCTTATGCGACCAGGCCACACTGCTTTCTGTTCTTGCCAAACAGGTTGCCCCCGGACGCCTCGAACTCTGCACTTTCCCTCGTTCCCCTAATTCCATGTACCAGTGCCTTTTCCAACGATATCCAGGAATTCTTCAACCTATGCAGATGGGTGATACCATTAAGCACACCATTACCCATCACATTACAACAAAAGGTCCCCCTGTGTTTGCAAAACCAGACGTCTTGCCCCGGACAAAACTGAAAGCTGCCAAATCGGAATTCCAGCTTATGATAGATCTTGGTATAATAAGACCTTCCAAAAGCAGTTGGTCCTCTCCCTACACCTGGTCCAGAAGAAGTCAGGAGACTGGAGACCATGTGGGATTACCGGTTTTTGAATTCGACAACCATCCCGGACCGATATCCGGTACCAAATGTCCAAGACTTTACTTCTCTTCTCCACGGCAAATCTATCTTCAGTAAAATAGATCTCGTTAAGGCTTTCCACCACATTCCCGTAGAGCCTTCGGATATTCCCAAGACTGCAGTTTGTACACCATTTGGGTATTCGAATTTGTGAAGATGCCGTTCGGGCTACGGAATGCTGCGCAAACCTTTCAGAGGTTTATAGATGAGGTCACCAGAGGCTTAGACTTTGTTTATGCCTACATCGATGATTTGCTTGTGGCCAGCTCAACGGAAGAGGAACATAAGGAACATCTTTCACTCCTCTTTCAACGCTTAGAACAATACGGTGTTACTATTAATGCATCTAAGTGGTGTTTGCACAGCCAACCTTGGAATTTCTTGGTCACACGATTTCGCAGCACGGAATTACCCCCTTCAGGACAAGTGTGAAGTGATAAAAAATTACCCAATGCCAAATAATCAGCGTGAGTTACGTCGGTTTCTAGGTTTGGTAAATTATTACCACAAGTTCATTAAAAACTGTGCTAGTGTTCTTGCTCCTCTACACGCTATGATCACACACAAACGCAAGGTAACGAAATTGTTATGGTGTAGCGATAGTTTACAGGCGTTCGACAATGCCAAAAATGCTATCAATAGTGCATTGTCTCTGTCATTTCCTATCAGTGATGCCCCCTAACTCTGACGGTCGATGCATCAGATGTTGCGATCGGTGGTGTGTTGGAACAAACCATTAACGGTCAACAAGCACCCATCGCGTTTTACTCGAAAAAGCTGCAGCCAGCCCAAACGCGTTATAGTGCTTTCGGACGTGAACTTCTTGCTATTTACTTAAACGTGAAGTATTTTCAACATTTCCTTGAAGGCCGAGAGTTTTGTGTTTTTACGACCACAAACCTTTGATCACTGTCTTCAATAAAAACAGCTGTAACCACTCTCCCAGAGTCATCAGGCAACTCGATTATATCTCGCAATTTACCACAGATATCCGCCACATCAAAGGTGTCTTGAACACTCCAGCGGATGCACTTTCAAGAATAGAGATCACTTCTGTTACCCTCAGCTCTACACTGTGGAATGCTATTGCACAGGATCAAGATAAGGATACGGAACTACAAGACCTGCTCAGAGAAGACTCCACTCACTCACTTTCCCTCAAGAAAATGAGTATGCCAGGATTGTCTGTGCCCCTCTATTGCGACGTATCAACAGCTGCTATTCGCCCTTATGTCCCTCCATGTCACAGAAAAGCAGTCTTCATGGATCTTCATAAGCCCTCCCATCCTGGTATCCGTGCTTCGCAACACCTGGTTACCTCTCGCTTTGTTTGGCCCTCGATGCGGAAGGATGTCAAACATTGGACCAAAACGTGCCTTGCCTGCCAGCGTGCCAAAGTCCAAAGGCACACCAGGTCCCCCTTTGACGCATTCCGCCTCCATCCCAGCGATTGAGATAATTCATGTAGACATTGTTGGCCCTCTTCCAGTGATTCAAGGCCAACGTTATCTGCTCACCTGTCTCGACCGCTTTTCCAGATGGCCTGAAGCCATCCCACTTCCTGATATCCAAGCGGACACTGTTGCAAGAGCCTTTCTTCATGGATGGGTATCAAGATTTGGATTGCCGACAAAAGTCATCACTGACCAAGGTCGCCAATTTGAGTCTTCGCTTTGGAAGAAGTTTACCAGCTTGTTGGGTACAGTACATGCGCATACCTGTGCGTATCATCCGCAAGCTAACGGCCTCGTCGAACGCTTCCATCGCCAGCTGAAGTCATCCCTTATGTGTCACGAAGACTCCCATTGGATGGATAAGCTTCACTCGTGTTGCTTGGTATTCGCTCTGCATTTAAGAGTGATCTGAAGACTACAGCGGCTGAACTAGTCTATGGAAAAACACTGCGGCTACCAGGTGGCTACTTCATGCAGGGGATAAGTCATGTGATCCTACGGAATTCGCTCAAACACTTTCCTCTCACATGCAGTCCTTCAGCCTGTTCCCCTCGATTGACTAGCCAACAGAACATCTTTGTTTCCCCAGCCCTCCAGTCTTGCACCCACGTTTTCGTTCGTGTACCTGTCCCAAAACGGCCTCTCCAATGTCCATATGACGGACCCTATGAAGTTCTCCGACGTACGCGCAAATCATTCTCATCCAGCGCGGTTTCCAAGGTCGACAAGGTTACTATCAATCGTCTTAAGCCTGCGTTTTTGGAATCAACCTTAAGCGAGGTACATGTAGCTACCAAAAAGGTCCAGGGAAAATCTGTGTCGTTCGGAACTCTTTGAACTTCCTCTCTGGTGGGGGAGTGTGTAGTGAATACTCTTATTTTAGTTTAAAGATAAATGTTAATTTACCGTCTTGAATTTCGGAATAGTTATAAATTCATTTTAAATTAGTTACCCATCATAATTCAATTGTGAACCACATTAATACTAATTTATGTATATATTATTTTATTGTATGTAAACATAATTAATTATATATCACAATTGTCAGTTAATTATTTATATTCAAATAATTATTTTAATCTAATACCATGTCCATTTTACAAATAAATAATAGAAAACCAATGGTTATATTTTCCACCTTTGGTACTGTCGCAGTTTCGCCTAACGGACTCAATACGGCTAGTGAGATAATCACTGGTTGGCACTTAACTAGCGGCAGTGCTTATGGCTACATCATCCAGGTTAACCTATACCGGATAGATGCGCTACGGTCCCAAGCCGTAGCTTGCCTAGGCCGACGACGACGACGTAAACCAACACTAGCCATCGGTTTTCTGTAAACTGAGAATTCAAGTTTATTTCTATTGTTTTTATCAATTAAAACAAAAGAATTTTATTATTTTGGCTTTCAAGAAAAATTCAACAAATGGGGCCAAATTATTTAAGTTTTTAAAAATATAATAACATTTTCATCAGTAGGACAAATCACAAACACATCATCTACAGTATACACATACTGTATATATATTTTCGCCTGTCTGTTTGTTTGTTTGTCTGTCCTTTATGCAAGCGCAAACCGTTTAACCTAGAGCTACCAAATTTGGCACGGGAACCTCTTATGGGATGAAGAATGTCAACACAGAGTCGGTCAGCCTGTCTGTTTGTCTGTTTGTATGTTTGTGAAATTTATCCCGGGCAACGCCGGGTACCTCAAAAGGACGTGTGTGTGTTCCAGCATAACTCCAAAATGGAAGCAGTTACAAACATGAAACTTCACACACATATTGATTAGGTCTCCAGGTGTGCACTTGGGTGTTAATAAATTAAATAATTAAAATTACTGGGCCCAAAGGCCCCAGCATCGCGATTAAACTACAGAAAAGAACGCAGCCGTGAAAATTTTGATTATTTGGTCAATAAAACTATAGAAAAGAACATAGTCATGAAAATCTTGAGCTTGTGTAGCTTCACATATATTTATTTTTTAGGACGACTTCAAAACCGTTTGACCTAGAGCTACCAAATTTGGCACGAGAACCTCTTATGGGATGAAGAATGTCAACACAGAGTCGGTCAGCCTGTCTGTTTGTCTGTTTGTGCGAATAGTTACAGGAAGTGCGTAATGGTTGTTACAGGAAGTTGATGTGGCAATGTTTTTTGCAGTTTTTGAAAATCCCAACAACTTTACCATGCCACCAAAGAAACGGGCAAGTTTGGGCAGATCTAAATAATATATATATATATTATATATATATATATATATATATAAGCGAAAAAGGTATAGTTTGTACTTATTTGCCATATAGTTGATCTTGACATGGCAGTCGCTCGAGATCAGAAGTACGCTTGTACGTTGATATGATTTCATGTCTGTGTTGAACTTGAATACAGATAGAAAAACAGCAAATATTATTCAGAAATGAATTCAACCATAAATACCTTCGTGTATCCTCTTGCTCCTGATGAATTATGCATCTGGAGTTCCTCCATTTTGAAAATCTTATTGCACAAACAAGTGAAATATGCCATTTAGCGATTATAATGAATACCTTCATGAATATTAATAATTTTACCTTTCCAGTTGCGATGAGCTATGAATGGAACTTTCTTCACTTACTGACCTCCATTTTTTTACCTGCTACTATCTTTTATAGGGAAAAATTATACTTGAAGTGAAAGTATTTGTACAATTGAATTTTTTCTCTTTTACGGTAATGAAAATAGTGAAAAAAAAAAAGTAAGTTAATTAGGTAAGGAAAGGACACAAAAACCCACCATTCGAAAAAAAAAAAAATAAAATATATATATATATATATATACACACACATTTTCAACTGCAAAGAACACGCAGTATAATTAACGTAAAGAACGACGCTTGTATAGAAGACATTCCGCGCAAGATGAGGAGGGAGAACGAACAAATGAAAAAATGAGGTAACCACCGGGAATCGATTCCCGGGGGTTACCTCATTTTTTCATTTGTTCGTTCTCCCTCCTCATCTTGCGCGGAATGTCTTCTATACAACGCGTCGTTCTTTACGTTGATGTATATATATATATATATATATATATAATATATATATATATATATATATATAAAACTATTAAAGCTAAACTTAGGATAATTTAAACTGAAAAGCAAACTGACAAGTTTTGGATCCACTCTGTAATCTTTTATGAAGTCCTGTAATGAAGATATTTATAATGCAACTGTTAAATGAAGAATGATATAAATAATAAGTGGCAAACCATTTGGAAAGTTAGGCAACCCCACAGATTTCAGAGCTTCTTCATCGAGCGCACAGGATCCAGATGAAAGATTGCTTTTCTTAAACTTTTTTTATGTAAGTCGCCTCACTGAGATGAAGTGTATCTTTATGTTTTGATATATCGTATAAACCCTATCCTCTCAAAAATTAATTCTGTGACTGTTTTTTGAAATGTGTTCAAAAATAAACAGTTTTCATATTTTGTTCTAACTGAATACTGATGCTGCTTTACACGTGCCTTCAATGAGTGTTTAGTTTCACCAGTGTATTTTTGATCACATTCTCCACAAGGGACAAAATACACACTTCCTTCATTTTCAAAATTCATTGGTTTATTTTTCACGAACTTCTTAGAAATAGTATTTGGATATTCAAAACTAAATTAATGTCCTTATGTAGTTTCAATGGATATTTTAGATTTTCGAAAAATGGGTGAATATAGTACTATTGTTTCATCAATTATTAAGAGAGAGAATGTGTAGGCCTAACATCGTTATCAATTTATCATGTGTATAAAATTTTCTTTTTGCAAGATTATAATTTTTCTGTCAATATTTTGGATATCCAAGTTTCAAACTTAATTTGTTTGATCATATGTGAATCTTGCGTTCCAAACTTAAGAGTCTTAAGAAATATTTAAAAATCAATTTTTTGATAAACACTTCCTGATTAAAGAAGAAACGAACAAAAGAATTGTAGCCATCGGTTTTCTGTAAACTGAGAATTCAAGTTTATTTCTATGTTTTTATCAATTAAAACAAAAGAATTTATTATTTGGCTTTCAAGAATAAATTCAACAAATGGGGCCAATTATTTAAGTTTTTTAAAAATATAATAACATTTTCATCAGTAGGACAAAATCACAAACACATCATCTACAGTATACACATACTGTATATATATTTTCGCCTGTCTGTTTGTGTTTGTCTGTCCTTTATGCAAGCGCAAACCGTTTAACCTAGAGCTACCAAATTTGGCACGGGAACTCTTATGGGATGAAGAATGTCAACACAGAGTCGGTCAGCCTGTCTGTTTGTCTGTTTGTATGTTTGTGAAATTTATCCCGGGCAACGCCGGGTACCTCAAAAGGACGTGTGTGTGTTCCAGCATAACTCCAAAATGGAAGCAGTTACAAACATGAAACTTCACACATATTGATTAGGCTCCAGGTTGTGCACTTGGGGTGTTAATAAAAAATAATTAAAATTACTGGGCCAAAGGCCCCAGCACCGCGATTAAACTACAGAAAAAGAACGCAGCCGTGAAAATTGATTATTTGGTCAATAAAACTATAGAATAAGAACATAGTCATGAAAAATCTTGAGCTTGTGTAGCTTCACATATATTATTTTTAGGACGACTTCAAACCGTTTGACCTAGAGCTACCAAATTTGGCACGAGAACCTCTTATGGGATGAAGAATGTCAACACAGAGTCGGTCAGCCTGTCTGTTTGTCTGTTTGTGCGAATAGTTACAGGAAGTGCGTAATGGTTGTTACAGGAAGTTGATGTGGCAATGTTTTTTTGCAGTTTTTGAAAATCCCAACAACTTTACCATGCCACCAAAGAAACGGGCAAGTTTGGGCAGATCTACATATATATATATATATTATATATATATAAGCGAAAAGGTATAGTTTGTACTTATTTGCCATATAGTTGATCTTGACATGGCAGTCGCTCGAGATCAGAAGTACGCTTGTACGTTGATATGATTTCATGTCTGTGTTGAACTTGAATACAGATAGAAAAACAGCAAATATTATTCAGAAATTGAATTCAACCATAAATACCTTCGTGTATCCTCTTGCTCCTGATGAATTATGCATCTGGAGTTCCTCCATTTTGAAAATCTATATTGCACAAACAAGTGAAATATGCCATTTAGCGATTATAATGAATACCTTCATGAATATTAATAATTTTACCTTTCCAGTTGCGATGAGCTATGAATGGAACTTTCTTCACTTACTGACCTCCATTTTTTTACCTGCTACTTATCTTTTATAGGGAAAAATTATACTTGAAGTGAAAGTATTTGTACAATTGAATTTTTTCTCTTTTCACGGTAATGAAAATAGTGAAAAAAAAAAGTAAGTTAATTAGGTAAGGAAAGGACACAAAACCCACCATTCGAAAAAAAAAATAAAATAAATATATATATATATATATATACACACACATTTTCAACTGCAAAGAACACGCAGTATAATTAACGTAAAGAACGACGCTTGTATAGAAGACATTCCGCGCAAGATGAGGAGGGAGAACGAACAAATGAAAAAATGAGGTAACCACCCGGGAATCGATTCCCGGGTGGTTACCTCATTTTTTCATTTGTTCGTTCTCCCTCCTCATCTTGCGCGGAATGTCTTCTATACAAGCGTCGTTCTTTACGTTGATGTATATATATATATATATATATATATATATATATATATATATATATAAACTATTAAAGCTAAACTTTAGGATAATTTAAACTGAAAAGCAAACTGACAAGTTTTGGATCCACTCTGTAATCTTTTATGAAGTCCTGTAATGAAGATATTTATAATGCAACTGTTAAATGAAGAATGATATAAATAATAAGTTGGCAAACCATTTTGGAAAGTTAGGCAACCCCACAGATTTCAGAGCTTCTTCATCGAGCGCACAGGATCCAGATGAAAGATTGCTTTTCTTAAACTTTTTTTATGTAAGTCGCCTCACTGAGATGAAGTGTATCTTTATGTTTTGATATATCGTATAAACCCTATCCTCTCAAAAATTAATTCTGTGACTGTTTTTTGAAATGTGTTCAAAAATAACAGTTTTCATATTTTGTTCTAACTGAATACTGATGCTGCTTTACACGTGCCTTCAATGAGTGTTTAGTTTCACCAGTGTATTTTTGATCACATTCTCCACAAGGGACAAAATACACACTTCCTTCATCTTCAAAATTCATTGGTTTATTTTTCACGAGACTTCTAGAAATAGTATTTGGATATTCAAAACTAAATTAATGTCCTTATGTAGTTTCAATGGATATTTTAGATTTTCGAAAAATGGGTGAATATAGTACTATTATTGTTTCATCAATTTATTAAGAGAGAGAATTGTGTAGGCCTAACATCGTTATCAATTTATCATGTGTATAAAATTTTCTTTTTGCAAGATTATAATTATTTCTGTCAAATATTTTGGATATCCAAGTTTCAAACTTAATTTTGTTTGATCATATGTGAATCTTGCGTTCCAAACTTTAAGAGCTCTTAAGAAATATTTAAAAATCAATTTTTTGATAAACACTTCCTGATTAAAGAAGAAACGAACAAAAGAATTGCTAGCCATCGGTTTTCTGTAAACTGAGAATTCAAGTTTATTTCTATTGTTTTTATCAATTAAAACAAAAGAATTTTATTATTTGGCTTTCAAGAATAAATTCAACAAATGGGGCCAAATTATTTAAGTTTTTAAAAATATAATAACATTTTCATCAGTAGGACAAATCACAAACACATCATCTACAGTATACACATACTGTATATATTTTCGCCTGTCTGTTTGTTTGTTTGTCTGTCCTTTATGCAAGCGCAAACCGTTTAACCTAGAGCTACCAAATTTGGCACGGGAACCTCTGGGATGAAGAATGTCAACACAGAGTCGGTCAGCCTGTCTGTTTGTCTGTTTGTATGTTTGTGAAATTTATCCCGGGCAACGCCGGGTACCTCAAAAGGACGTGTGTGTGTTCCAGCATAACTCCAAAATGGAAGCAGTTACAAACATGAAACTTCACACACATATTGATTAGGTCTCCAGGTTGTGCACTTGGGTGTTAATAAATTAAATAATTAAAATTACTGGGCCCAAAGGCCCCAGCACCGCGATTAAACTACAGAAAAGAACGCAGCCGTGAAAATTTTGATTATTTGGTCAATAAAACTATAGAAAAGAACATAGTCATGAAAATCTTGAGCTTGTGTAGCTTCACATATATTTATTTTTTAGGACGACTTCAAACCGTTTGACCTAGAGCTACCAAATTTGGCACGAGAACCTCTTATGGGATGAAGAATGTCAACACAGAGTCGGTCAGCCTGTCTGTTTGTCTGTTTGTGCGAATAGTTACAGGAAGTGCGTAATGGTTGTTACAGGAAGTTGATGTGGCAATGTTTTTTTGCAGTTTTTGAAAATCCCAACAACTTTACCATGCCACCAAAGAAACGGGCAAGTTTGGGCAGATCTACATAGTGTATCCAGAAGCTTTAAGATAAATCATTTTAATCAAATTCAGCCTTTTGTCTTAAACTTTATTTTATTTAAACTGGGGATCTAATGTGAAATTTATCCCGGGCAACGCCGGGTACCTCAGCTAATACTGTATATATGTGACAGTTAGTGAATTGACAGTTGGTGTCAATACCGACATTATATATTTATAGAAAATTTGAGAACAGTCGGTGTCAATCTACTTTCGAAATATTCCTTATATTGGGTGATGTTTTAAACATCTGACACTTTAAAAGGTTTGTATTTTTTTAATTAACTGTACCTTTTTTAATTAACTGTGCCTTCTCTACAAATAGGAAATTAGTTCCCTAGTGCAAAACATACATGTAATTTTTTTCTCAGCTCATTAACTCTCTTCACGAACAACAACATTTTTCAGTATTCTGGACAGAGTATTTGTTGAAATCTGAGAAATTTCTTGTTCACTTGGTGCTTTCAGTTATTCTGTTGTTTGCGGATTGTGTTTAAATACTCTCTTTTAAATAATCCTACAAATAAAAGTCACAGGGGTTTAGATCTGATGATATTGGTGGCCATGATATTCCTTTATCATAAACAGCAAGAAAATTGTTGGACAGGACTCTTCGGTCAAAAGTATCGTGTAAGAAGTGAGCCACTTCATGCACCTATGTAAGATGCTAAGGTGGCTTAGGCTATGCAACTCATAATAGAAAATGACTGTAATAGCGTACAAATTAAATGAAAAAGAAAATAACTTTTAATTTCAGCTTATAAAAAAAATACAATCCTTTAAAAGTGTCAGATGTTTAAAAAATCCAGAGTATTGCAAAATTTTGTTGTTCGTGTGCAAAGAGTTAATGAGCTGAAAGGACATCACATAGAGCATGTTTTGCATTAGGGGACTAATTCCCCATGTGTAGAGAAGGTGCAGTAAAAATTTCATGAGTTTATTTTAGTTAATAAAAAAATACAAACCTTTTAATGTGTCATATGTTTAAAAAATCACCTGATATAAGATGCTAATTCCAAAACTTTGTTATGGAATTATTTGTTAAAAAAAAAACAAATAATTGTTTAAGACAGAAATTAATAAAAATTATTAAGTTCGAAATGGAAATAGGCAAATCATTTCCATTAGCAGTCAGGAGGCCAAGGACTTCCTCTGCTATATTTTGTTTGACTTTATTTCAATCTTGCAAGTTGTCTGGTGTATCAGAAAATGCTTGTTGGTAATCTAAACTCTCTTGCGGAAACTTTTTACAAAATTTTTTGGGACCGTACCCATGTCCGATATGAAGGCAAAATTTTGAGTCACAAATTGAATTTTTCCTAGCACTATTAGTTCTTACTGTCTTTATTTGTAGAAATATAACTCCATGCTGGCATTTAAGTCATTTTATTAAATCAAGGCATCTAAATAGGTAAATCATTAATTTATGGCCAGATGAACCTAAAAAAATATCTAATGTAATTGGTATCTTTCAATATCACATGCACTTATATTACATTGCTTAAAATATCCTCATTTAAAGTGTGGATACCAAGATTTTTCTTAGTAGGTTAACAAAACAATAAGTTAACAATATATTTATAATAGCATAAACCATATTTAAATTTCACTGGAATACTTGCATAAAGAAATAGAATGTGTATCATAATTTCAGAAAATTATTAACATTGGAATATGAAGAATAGCATAAAGTCAAATTGTCACTGATCGTCATTAGAATCGGAAACTTGAATTCTGTAATTTAGTTGGATCCCCTGTACTATGATGCAAGGCACCGATTTTCTGACATTTGAACAATGCCGTAAACACTTCAAGTTCACACAAGCACAAAAAGTTGATCTTGTCTTTACAGGCCTTGATGATTTAGACATCATGGCGGTAATTAACTTCCCATTGTAAATTTTAAGTCCAATATCAGTTGGTAGTGGAAGGTTGAAGCGGTTCAGGTGTGCCCATTCGTACAATGCCAGCTGATGAAAGAGCACGTAGCAAGTGAAAATGAAACGCATCCTCTGTTGGTGGCAAGGTTCGAAGATCAACTTTACTAATATGTTGTCCGCATTTATCGAAGGAATTAAACCCAGTTTGACCGTACAGGGTGACAAACACCTGACGTGCATCGAGGACGAGAAATTCAGTAACAAGAAAAGCGCACTCTTGACATATTTATCTCTTGTCTTGGCATCTTGAATTATCCATTTCAGCAAAGAAATTTTACCTTTAGTGTTGTAAGTTTGTTCGAGAGCTAAATCAGTCCAGATCCCGTTCAACTTCCCATCAATTCGATGAACGGTAAAGTGTCCTGGGCTGTTTTTATACGGTGACATTGATCAAAATTGTTTTGTAAGTTACATCATCAAAAACCAGGTTATCGTTTTCGGTAAACTGTTTTTCACCAATTTCCCATCAATGTTAGAGCCCTTGATAAGGACTCAAAGCAAACTTTAGTTTATTCTAGAAACTTTGCGAACATGACAAAAAACAACCAGCAAATAAACGCAGAAGAAGATAACTCTATCTTTTATTACTTTTATTCTTAAGAATAGCTATATGCCTATCGAAGATAATTTTTTCTGGTAGAGACTCAGTTTTCAGGTATTCTACCATATATAACTCACTAGAAATGGCTTAAAGAGAGACAGACAAAATATGTGTGCCCTCATGCACCATTTGCATGCCAGCTGACCTGACTAATGTTTATATTTACGTTGTGGAAAGTTGCCAACCAAGAAATTTCGCGCTCATTTCATACAAAATCCAGGATACTTGATGACAGGCATATATTGGATCTATTAAAAATTAGTTTATAAAACATTTTGCTGAGAAAGAAATGAACAACATAAGGGGTTCCAAAAAACCTTAGCCCCCACAAGAAGGAGAGAGAGAGAGAGAGAGAGAGAGAGAGAGAGAGAGAGAGAGAGAGAGAGAGAGAGAGAGAGAGAGAGAGAGAGAGAGATGTTCTCGCACGCATATCGCGGCGCATAATGGAGTCTTCACAAGCCTTCCTGGGGGCTTTAGGATCACAGCCATTTGGCATAGAAGCCAGCCAATGGTATAGCGTAATCGGCTGTCAGGCAGTTTCTTTAGAGGGTAAGCAGCCAGAGAATAAACCAGGCACCTTAGTTTAGTGACTTATATATACATATATAGGTCAACTGGAGGGGCACCACCTTTCACAACAAATTATTGAAGTAAAATACGGCCATCCTGGTCGATTCCCGAACCCCCGCCAGTCGAAACAGCTAGAGAACACACACACACACACACACACACACACTGTATCCTTATATATACACTCTCTCTCTCTACATGTAGGGAATAAAGCACTCTGTAGTGTTTATATATATATATATATATATATATATATATCTTTTTTAAAGTAATAATAATAATGATAATAAATAAATTCATTAGTGAGAATAATATGCATCATATATATACGAGGGAGAGCTGAGCAGTAATGCCTCCACTTGAATAATTCTGGATTATGTAGAGGTAGCCAGATAAAACCGTTTTTGTGTTGTAACTTGATATCTCCATCCCATTCCAAATTGTGTAGAGGTAACCAGATAAAACCGGTTTTGTATTATAAGCTATACGTATATCCTACACTCATTCCCCACGTTGATTCAGTATCGATTACAATGGAAAGGAGTAAAGACGTTCGCTTCAAGCAACGTGCTGTAATTGAAGTGTTGCTCCCATAGACATTCATCGGCAAATGCAAGCTGTGTACGGCAAACAGTGTGTTGATGTGAGTACCGTTCGACGTTGGGCAAGGTAATGTAAAGGAGGCGCAGGGCAAGAAGATTTGCGAGACAAACCGCGAAGTGGAAGGCCTGTAACGGCAACCGACGAGTCTCATCGAAAATATGTTGACGAACTAATTCGTGAAAATCGTCGCATTAAACAAACTGAAATTGCTGGAATGCTCGATATCTCCAAAGAGCGAGTGGGATACATCATCAGTATTCTCGGTTACCGAAAGGTCTGCGCCAGATGGGTGCCTCGCATGCTCACTGCCGAGATGAAAACTGAGAGACTGCATTTGCCAAGAAAATCTGCAGCGCTTCGAAAATGAAGATGAATTTCTGCACAGTATTGTGACAGGAGACGAGACGTGGGTCTACCATTATGACTGAAAATAAACGGCAATCCATGGAATATCGGCACAAAAATTCACCGCAATCAAGAAATTCAAAGTTCAAAAATCGGCTGGAAAAGTGATGATGACTGTTTTTTGGGATATCAATGGTGTTATTCTTGAAGGCTTTACGGAAAGAGGGACAGAAATCAACTCCGCACGTTATATTGAAACTCTGAAGAAGTTGAAAAAACGGATCAGGAGGGTTCGCACCCACAAAAAAGCAGTCATTGTTCACCATGACAACGCACGGCCTCACACCAGTGTTCAAACGCGAGAAGCAATTGAGGATCTGCAATTTACCGTCCTGCCGCATCCACCATACAGCTTCGATTTAGCACCAAGCGATTTTCATCTCTTTCCTAAATTTAAAGAACATCTCCAAGGAAATCGCTACGAGTCTGACGAAGAAGTTAAGGCCGTTGTGAAATTTTGATTTCGTAGTCAAAGATCCGAGTTTTACCGGGATGGATTTCAAAAACTCATTTATCGTTGGCGAAAATGTATCGAGGTAGCGGATGATTTTATAGAGATGTAAATGTATCGTTTTGAAGAATAAACTCTAAGGTACATAACTGCTTTTGTTTCGATAAAATCCTTCAACCCTTTTAAAATGTATTTGAGTGGAGGCATTACTTTTCAGCCCACCTTAGTATATATATATATATATATATATATATATATATATATACAGGGTGGGCGGAAAGTAGCTCCCTATTTTGGATTGGTAAAAAAATACGTATATTATCCATTTATTTCAGAAGAAATAATATGAAAAGGTAGGCATACATGGTAGGTTTTCTCTGAAATTCAATGTGGGCTCCAACTCTTTCCACCAGCTTCTGGAGCCGCCCAGGAATGGCGTCCACTGACTTTAGCAGGAACTCCGGCGGGATGGAGGACATGACTTCCCGAATTCGGTCCTCCAGTTCTTCCAATGTCCTCGGTTTGGTGCGGTAGACTTCTTCCTTTACCCACCCCCAAAGAAAGAAGTCGCACGGTGTCAAGTCGGGGCTCCTGGCTGGCCATTGATGTGGACCACGACGACCCATCCAACGCCCAGGGAAGTGGGCATCCAGCCACTCACGGACAACAAGAGCGAAGTGCGGAGGGGCGCCATCTTGCATAAATATCAGATCGTCGATGTTCTCCATGTGCTGACAACCGGCCAGACCTCGTTTCGCAACATAGCAAGGTACCGCTCAGCATTCATGGTGTTGCGCAGAAGGAACGGGCCCACAACCTGATCTGAGGTCATACCACACCACACCGTTACACTGAACCGATTCTGCCGTTTTTCAGCGGTAACCGTGCGACTTCTTTCTTTGGGGGTGGGTAAAGGAAGAAGTCTACCGCACCAAACCGAGGACATTGGAAGAACTGGAGGACCGAATTCGGGAAGTCATGTCCTCCATCCCGCCGGAGTTCCTGCTAAAGTCAGTGGACGCCATTCCTGGGCGGCTCCAGAAGCTGGTGGAAAGAGTTGGAGCCCACATTGAATTTTAGAGAAAACCTACCATGTATGCCTACCTTTTCATATTATTTCTTCTGAAATAAATGGATAATATACGTATTTTTTTACCAATCCAAAATAGGGAGCTACTTTCCGCCCACCCTGTACATATATATATGGGAATGAACTCAGAATGGTTCCCTGAGTTTTTTTTTATGATACACACAGACCGTGCATGGAACAAGGAACTCTTCTGGGATAATTAAATCCACTATAGTCTGAATAAGTAATGGTAAATGACAAATACCATAGTTTTTCTTTTTCATAATGCTAGCCCGACGTGGGCAACGGGTCACTCGCAAAGAGGTCCCAAAATTTATCTTCCCTCACCAGCTATATGCAAAGCAGATAGGATCCACCTTTGAGACAAACCCTAGATCCTGTCCCAAAGCTGGATCCTATTTGCTTTGCAGATAGCTGGTGTGGGAAGCTATATTTTTGGGACCTCTTTGCGAGTGGACCGTTGCCCACGTCGGGCTAGCATCTTGAAAAAGAAAAACTATGGTATTTGTCATTTACCATTACTTATACGGACTATAGTGGACTTAATTATCCTAGAAGAGTTCCTTGTTCCATGCACGGTCTGTGTGTATCATAAAAAACCTCAGGGAACCATTCTGAGTTCATTCCCATCTTGAAACGGACATGTTATGTGCCTTGAGAAATGGACGTTCAATTCTGCCAGTTGAGGTTTATGTTTTGTTTTTTGGCTTAAAATATAATAGTTACCCCTTTTTCTTTGATGTATGCAATCTGACGTGAAGGCAACTAGTCTTTTGCTTATATTGGGGTTCTAAATGTAGCTGGGCTAGGCTGCTTTAAACCCTAGATCCTGTCCCAAAGCTGGATCCTATCTGCTTTGCAGATAGTTGGTGAGGGAAGCTATATTTTTGGGACCTCTTTGCGAGTGACCCGTTGCCCACGTCGGGCTAGCATCATGAAAAAGGAAAACTATGGTATTTGTCATTTACCATTTGGAACAATTTGGAATAACCCAAACATATAAATATACTTTTAATATGTAAAACTTCATCGTCAAGATAAATGACGTCACAAATCCTGAAAGCTCTCAAAAAGAGACCGGAAATAACGCCTTTCTTGGTACAAAGAGAATGATTGGAAAAAGCATGACTGTGCGCTGTCTGAATGCGTAGGCTTTCTAAATAGTTTGAAAGAAGGTCTTTGGTTGGGATCTCTTAAAATAAGAACATCTAAAAACGACAGAGATCCACTCTTTTCAACTTCATACGTAAACTGTATTGAGGGTACAAAACTATAAGAACTCCCACCAGCTCATCCAGATCCACATGAGATTCCAAAATAACACACGTGTCATCAACGTAACGGAACCAATTGACCCCCGGCACCAAAGATTCCTGCAAAAAATTAACTTCAAAAAATTCCATACAAATATTAGCTAAAATTGGAGAGAGAGCGAAGAGCCCATAGGTAAACCTGTCCTCTGTCTAAAAAATGACCCGTTAAAAAAAAATAGTTATGTTTCGAGCAAAGTCTAAAGAGCTCCAAAATAATTCCATAATCAAACGGACTGGTCTCAGGATGATCATGAAACCACTCTTCCAGGAACTGCAAGGTTAGATCCAAAGGGACTCTGGTAAACAAGGACACCGCGTCAAAACTCACCAATTTCTTTCCCGATAGGTCTGTACTTCGAAGTTTGTCAACAAACTCTGCAGAATTTTTAAGATGTGCTCCAGAGATTTGGCCTACTAATGGCGAAAGGATGCTCGAGAGCCATTTAGACAACTGTTCAGTAAAACTTCCTTAAAGAACTTCGCCAAAATGAATGTCATGTTGACTGATGAATCCGTTTATTTCAAAGTCAGCAATGATCCACTAAAGACTTCCCAGGCTTCTTTTAATAAGGAGTTGGGAAAAATCCTTAAAGATTCTCCCGAACTTTTTCAAAGATTTAAATCTTATTTGCCCCATCTTCCTTATATACAGTATATGGACTTTTCCAAAGGTGAATAAACACTCAGTACCTTTGCGCCCTATTATTTCTAATATGGGAAGTAAAAAAGTATTCGCGCATAGCCCTTTTATGCATAAAAGTTTACTTTTCTAATTTCTTCGGAATGAATCTAAACTAGTCGCGTTATATATATATATATATATATATATATATATATATATATATATATATATATTATCGCAGTCATCGATATTTATTATGCAACTAATTCACAGAACTAATTTATTTTGAGGAAGGTCAATTTTAGAAAGAATTCTATAATATTCGCGAATTCGGGTCACTATAATTTTTAGCATCATGTTAAAACTGCAGGTTGGCAACATTCCATTTTGTAGTTTTTTCCTCTGAATCGTAATTTATACTGTAGGTTTAAGGACGTGCGACATCCCGTACCACAGTTTTCATTTTAACCCTGACAATATTTATCAGGGTTGGGTCGAATAACCTCCAAAATTAACTTAACAAGTTAATTTGGAATTCTTACCAATTATCATAAGTTCATGGAAATTATAGGTTAATTGACTCAACCTTGATATATATATATATATATATATATATATATATATTATATATATATATATATATATATTATCGAAGTCATCAACATTCATTATGCGACTAATCACAGAAGTTGCATAATGAATGTCGATGACTTCGATAATATATATATATATATATATATATATATATATATATATATATAATATATATATATATTATCGAAGTCATCGACATTCATTATGCAACTAAATCACAGAACTAATTATCTATTCTGAGGAAGGTGAATTTTAGAAAAGAATTCTATAATATTCGCAAAATCGGGCCACTATAATTTTTAGCATCATGTTAAAACTACAGGTTGGCCTCATTCAATTCTGTAGTTTATTTTCATCTGAAATTTATTCTTTTTTCTTAAAAGCGATGGAAATGAAATGGAGCGTTTTGCAGAAGCGTTTCGGGACGGCGTGGAGGAAATCCAGCTTAGTGCTAATGATGTAGAAGAGGGTGATGAATCAGAAATTTTACATCACAGCCACCACCACTGTACAGATTCACTCGCCCTATATTCATATATTCTTATATTCATGTTTCTTATATTCATATATATATTTATATTCATATAATCCTTATATTCATATATATATTTATATTTTTATACTTATTTTTACATATAGAGTCCAAACTCGCATAACGCTGACACAGTTTGGATAAAATTTTTTGTTTGCTCTCTATTTTTTTGCTGAATAATTGGTGAATTATTTCTTTTTAAATTACTTCATCATTTTTTTAGATTTGGCTTAATAATGTAATCTTGTTAAATTCTGCAATGTTCATTTTCTGTATACATTCTCTCTTCGTTGTAGAAGATGAAGTCGTCTTGCTTAAAACTTAATTTTAAATTTTAAGCATTTAAATTTCACTCATATGCATCTTTAATTGTAATTCATAATAAAATCCATATTTCAGTTTCCATTTTTCGTTAACTCGGCAGATCATGATAACATCAGATCTGTCAATATGCGGTTTAAAACAAAAATATGGCTTCATTTTCAAATATCTTGCTTATCTGTCTAGATATTGCTACAGCTAAAATATTTACCTTATCTTCAAATATTTTGCAAAATAATTCAGCCTACTGAGAATAAAAAGCAAAACAGGTCAGCATTAAATAATAATGATGTCATTAAAAATTTAGTATATAAACTTATAAAATTTCTCCAATGTTCATTCTGATTGTCTGATCTGACAGAGGCTGAGCATTACCTGTAACATTTTAGCAGTAAACTATAGTAAGAGAATATCTTTGTCTTCTCTTTCGAGCATTACTTTCTTCAGAGAACTTAGTCTTAAAATATAGAAAAATAATTTCATGATACGCTACAAGGAGAATCGGGGAACCCTTAGAGAATTTAGTAAACTTCACAGAGTCCTTCGATCCACTACAAGAAGAAATCGGAGAGTAGTATAAGAGAAACTACTGTAATTCCCTATACGGTACCAGCTACTTCAGAGTAACAAATCTGTTGCGGCCACCTAACCAGAACCCCTGTCAACTTCGAAGCCCAAGGCCATAGACCAGTGGTACTCATTGGGCGGCTCGCGAGCCAAATATATATAGCGCATTTGGCTCGCGAGCAGCGCAATGAGTACCACTGCCATAGACGGAGGGGTTAACATATATATAACCAATTTTAATTAATTACAGATTTAACAGCCATTACATTTTAAATTAGTTACGGAACATAATACTCGCCCTTAAGCGTTACACAAATTAATATTAGATGGTACATTTTATAAATTTATACATTATAAGGTTAAAAGCTATACTGCGCACGGTATAGCTGAAGGTATTTGTCGTTACAATTATATATATATATATACACACATAAAACTTCACACATTACATCGGGTGACTACAAAAGGGAACTACTCTTATCTGTACACCAACCAATTCATCATTAGTTTTAGAGTTACAAAAGTTTAATAATTTAAAAAAAATTGTAAATTCGTTCCCGCGGGCCATATGCATGAGAAAACACGAACACTACTGCCCACAAACTTTGTTGTACATACTCTGGAAACGATAGGAATTCCAAACTATTTGTGGAATTTGGAGTTGTTCGAGAAATTTTACAATAATAGCATCATTCCATAGATGCTCACCCAGTACATTCGCTCCCTATTTTTAAAATAAACGGCTATCCAATGGAGCCCTTCACTGCTCACGTCTGTATTCACAATAAGTGCGCCGCAGTCTCTCATGAGTGGAAGTTTCACCGTTTCATTCTTCGCAAACACTCCGGTAAATTTGTCACGTGTGAATTGGTCGCTCGTCATCGCGCTCTGGAGTGTAACCGTGTCCATTTTTAAAAGTCCGTCACGACTCCCCTAACCCGGTTAACTTCGATTAGAGCTTGCGACTCAAGATAAACTACCACGCTAATAGGAGCGACTATCGGGCTGTCGAATTCAATTCTAAGTGAGATATTACCGCTCTGCTGAGGACTTATGTGTTTATACTCCGGCTGAAGTCGGGGAAGAGGTCGAAACGGTACAGATTCGACCTCTCGATGAATTCATTCTGCGTTTCACCGGTTCCAAAACCGTCACAACCACCGATGCTATGGGCTAGATTGTTAAACGCTCTCGAGCAAAGTGAAAACTCGTCATCTGTAGAATAACTCGTTTCCACTGTCCCACATTTTTAAGGCCGAAGTTTTCAAATTTAAATGCAGATTTTTTGTATTTTCCATTCACAGAAGCGTGCTCCTGCATTCCAATTAATACCCTTTTAGGCAGAGTCCCAAGAGCAATATTTTCTATTTGCTTGGATGTTAAACCCGCAGAGACTGTAAATACCTTCATCTGGATTTCACTGTAGTTATTTCACTGTGGCATGTAGTAAATTTTTCTCAATTTCCATTTGCTCAGCAGAGCTTAATTTCAGATGACGTACGGGGAGATATGTCTGTATAATATGAATCACCACAGGCTTAGTACCCTCTTCTTCGTCAACACCCAAATCTCAGGGCTCGTACATGAATGAATTTTAATTTCATATCGACCCCACTCACAAACAACTTCTGGAACGTAAAATCTGTGTGCAGACGGCCATAACTGTCACAAATCTTCATTTTAGATTTTTAAAATTTACTCTTTATACTATTTTCATCTTTAATTAAAAAGGTGTTAAAAAGGTTTCCTTCGCTTCTTTTGAAAAGTCGAGTACATTTTGCAGATAGGATAGTAGGTGGTAGTACCCAGATCCACCCGAGATGTTGGCCCGATTTAAACACACGTCACACTGATTGAATATGGTGTGTAGGAAGTTCGTCTCTGAATATACGACGTAGTCGTTTTCACAATCCGAACCATCTGAATGCGCTATTCGTAGTTTAGCGTACATGTGCACACAGCTTGCCTCAAAAAAGTAGGGGCCTGAGATCGGGATCACAAATTTTATAAGAGCACTTAGTGAGCTAATAGTGTTTAGCGGATTAACTGTAATAAAGTCGCTCTGTTCTATAGATGTTTGTGTAGGCGACATATCAAAGAGGGCTAGCTCCGATTTCCAACATTGTGAACTACTCTGATGGATGAAGCGTGCCATTATGCGTCAGAAATAGTGACACCTCTCTTGGCAAGTAGCAATCAGTCTATGATCCCCGAATGCAACAGCCTTAGCTTATATCAGTTAAAAAAGTGGTCAACCATAGGTTTCATGCGCTAGAAAATTTCTTTTGTTTAATGTGCTTTTACGTTTAGCACCACAAGTTGGCAACCCCTGCTTATTTTTCCTCTGTACAGTGCGTTTTTCTTCCGTTTTTTATCTCCGCCACCATGCATTTTTCTCTTTGCATCTTTGAAAATTTCGTCCCGTATACGTTTTAAATGTTTTTTTAGAGCAAGTTGACAGCCGTACGCAGTATGGTTGAAGAAATGGACCTAATCCCGCTCCCACGCTGATATCTCACCCCTCGTTAGACTGTGAATGGCCTTTGGGTCATTCTATCGTAGTACGACAAAAATGAAGCTTCACTGTTAAGCCCCCAGCACCGAATGGAAACTTTTTTCCCTCAATCGTCTTATATATATTGACATACCGGTTAGTAGGTGAGTTGCAACTTTGACATAATGAGGCTTGTCGTATGTAATGCTAAAGCTCTTTCCTCTATGATTGGGAATGTGAGCGATACGCAGCAATCGCGCCTGGGTGTCACCAACAAACTGATGTTCCGCGACATTGCAGTAAACATAGCACATGTCCGGGGAGGGTCTCCAATCTCCAGAGGGCAATTTCGTCAATTTTAGCTGGTACAATAAGCTGCACAACTCATGTTGTGACTCGTGAAAAGTATCTCTTTGGAAGGCTAGAACATATCTGCCCTTGGGTATAATTTTGAACAGTCCTTTGTCTTTAATATTTCTGTTAGCCTTCGATTTTAGCAACAAAGTATGCCCCGACTTATCTTTGTTTACGATTGCGTATACTAAATCAGACGTAAGATTTGAACTTTTCAGACTCCCATTTAAGTCTCTCACAATATCCTCGGCTGTGTCATAATGCTCCGGACCTAGTATTACTTCTGTAGTGTCGTACTGTGCCTCTCCGCTCCAGGCTCAGCGCATGGTATCGTCCGGAGTTACTCCCGCCTTTTCACATTCATGGCTAATTGAAATTCGAATATTCCAACCTTATATGATTCACGAACCAAATCAATGGGACCATGCAGTTCTGTTATAAAGTTGGACGGGGTATTCTGAGGATGTACAGACAGAGAGGCAGAGGACGGGAGTGTCATGTAGAAGTGGTTAGGCGCCATGTTGTATACTATTTAAACTTTATTATTGCATCAGCTTTTATATAGCTATTGAAGTTTTCTGGGTACCCTTGCCATTTTACCAGGTACATTTTTCTCTGTCCTGAGCCTTTGCTTCCTAAATTTTTTTCAATTTTAAACACTTTTTTCCTAAATTAAATGTCACTTTCTGCAACACATCGCCATAAAGGACCCCTATAATTTTTCCCCATTCAAATCTTCAACGTAATACATCATCACCTCGTCTTTAGGCCTCATAGATCTAACTTTAAAAATCTCACGAGTCCAACCTTTTTTAAATCCCTTCGCGAATTTATTCCCCGAACGCGACAATCTTACATAATCACTGATTTTGAAACGCACAGAGCGTGTTGGTGCTCTACGATTATCTTTTCTCAACTCAGGCTCTGTATGCGTACCTCTTTTTAAGATTTTGTTAGGTGATGTACCAATCGTTCGGTGGTGTGAACGGTTGTAGAATGAAGCCAGCGACTCCAGAATGTCTATATATCTGTATGTGTTTTTACGTGTGAAATAGCGATGCATGCTTTCCTTTATGGTACGCTGAACTCTTTCGGCTAAAGATGCCTTACGCTCTGTATGCGTACCTCTTTTTAAGATTTCGTTAGGTGATGTACCAATCGTTCGGTGGTGTGAACGGTTGTAGAATGAAGCCAGCGACTCCAGAATGTCTATATATCTGTGTGTTTTTATGTGTGAAATAGCGATGCATGCTTTCCTTTATGGTACGCTGAACTTTTTCGGCTAAAGATGCCTTACGCACAGAATTGCTGCCAACATGCTCTCGGCCTATAAATTCTTTCCCCATGTCCGCACAAAAATAGCCAGGAATCCTGTTTTCCCTCAATATCAACGCTTTTGTAGCTTTAGCAACTGTTTCCGGCGACTTATTTTTAAGAGGTGTTCGCCACAAGTATCTAGAGAATACATCTATTATGAATAGAATGTAGCTACAGCAGTCATTATACACCGAATAACTTTGCATGTCTGTTAAATCAGCCTGCCAAATAGAATCAATCGATGTGGCTATTGTTTTGGCAGTTTTAAACCTTCTCGCCGGTTTATGAAATGTATACGCGTCCTGCTCACGCAAAAACCTCTCGACATCTTTTTTTATCTATTCCCTCATTATAAACGCCTCTGTACAGTCTATTAACACCCCCGTAGAAGGCTGGATTAGAAATGTCATAATAACTTTTTCTTAATATGTTAGCCATTTGCGTATTTTAGAGGCGCGCGGGTAGGGTTGCGTGTTGCTGCTTGGACTCTTCTTCTTTCTCTTCAGAGATGTTACCGTCGCAGGCGAAGGCGTGCTCTGGTGTGGTATATGCGTTGCTTGCCTCAAGTCTTTTAACTGCTCATGTTACGTATCAGTGTTTTTGGAATGTTTATTCGTTGTAGTCTAGCTTTAATATGTCCCATCCTGCTGGTGATGGCCTATCCCACTTTCTCACCAAATCATGTACGATATCAATGATGTTCGAACCCTGTGCCTTTGACCCGTCAACAACAACCTCGCCTGTATCGGACCATTGTATAATGGAATCTTCACTCAATAGATTGTATCATAAATACTTAGTCCTTTATTCCTCAATGTATGAAGGAAACTATTTTAGAAATGTTGCGGACTCGCACCGTTGTTCTTTACTAGTTCGTCTATAGGCTCGCCATGATCAGTATCGCCCCCATGTTCGACAACTATGGGGAACTTCACCGGTTTCTTATAATTTTCGTACTCGTGAAGAAATTTCTGTAGAGCTTCTTGGTATAAGATTCTTTTCTCATGAGGAGACTTTTCACTATTTAATAGGTCTACCAATTCGCTTTCCATTCTTTTAAGCTTCCTTGTACAGGGTTCTCGAACCGTATCTGGACTCTTTGTGTTTTGTAGTGAAGCGTACACCTCGTGTGGAGTCACGACTACTTTCTTCATTATATGAAACTAGAAAATAAAGGGCCCAAAACTGAAAATAAGATGGGCAGGAATGAAACCCCTCTTTGCACAATAATTCGTTTTTTCTTCTCCACAGTTTGAATTTTATGAGCAAGTGCGTGTATTATGTTCTTGTAAGGACGTAAACGAGACTTCTAAGAGGGTTTCATTGGTACCTAGCATTTTATAACTTTAAGACAGATTTCGCAGATGTACTTTAAAGAGTCGGTGTCAATATTTCTAACAAACAGGTGCTGCAGAGTTCGTGGCAGACGATGATAGATTTTTGTTATTTCACAGTATTTCTTTAACCTCTTTGTCATTCTGGGATATACACCGTTTCAGCCTCCTTTGGGAATATATTCGTTCTTAGAAGCACCCTAAACGTGTTTCGCGGGTGAAGGTCACAAACCAAATATCCGTAACGTTGGCTTGTAGCTTCTTTATAAACTTCCGAAAACTCCTTACGCTGATTCGTGAACATTTGATTAGCTAATTCCTCAATTTGTGCCACATCTCTAGGTTGTGCAAATAAGACTAGATATTGTGTAATTAGCGATACATCGCACATGTATCTATTTTTGACCCTTCAGCGAACTAACATCATAAACACCTTTGTGAAATAAAATATCATCTTGGTATTCGTTGAATACAGCTTCTTATGTCGAGTAGCACCATGTAACTCTATGCACAAATTTTGAAAACAATTCGGCCTTATCTTTAATGATTTTAAGCATAAACACGGTTTTACCACAGCCTGTAGGACCGGATATAATGCATGTAGAAGGGCTCATGAACCTGAATTTTTCTACAGAATCCATCTCTAACACGTCACACTCTTAAGTGGAACATTTACAAAATATAATAAAATTTTAAGTGATGCTCCTTATATTCTACAGTCTTGTTTTTTCTTTCCTAGAGCCGTGAATGATAACGAGAATGAGGTACTTTACCAGCAACATGTAAAAATTGTAGATATTCCAGATGAAGTTGATGATATCGACGATAGTGTAGTTGTTATTGAGGCTACAGACTGAATCATTACCCCCACTAGCGTTCCGGAACCCTCAGAAACGACAACTGTAACACCCCACTCGACAATTCGAGAAGAAAGTGGGTGCATGACAACATACCCATTGCTGAAACACCTTCCACGTCAGGTGTAAAGCGCGTAAAACTCTCGACAAGTGCGTCGGCCGTTAGACCCAGAGTAAGTTCTGAAAATGTAATAGAACCCCAGCCCTCTACGTCTTACGGTACAACCCCTACAGGAGGCCTTCTACAAATAAAATGGTACTTATTCCTATTCAATACCACCCCCCGCTGTGCTCTCCACCTCGTCACGTCAATCTGTAGAGAGTAGCATATCATTCAAGCAGGAAGTCTGCTGCATTCTTGTGGACGGAGGGTTCTGTACGCAGATAGATACAGATAGTATGGTATTCACGGAGAAAGCAAGTGAATATATGCCTCCTATCGGGGAATTCCTCGGAGAGTTGACTGACGAGATCAGGGATGAGTATGAAGATAGCGCCTACACCGATTCTTTTGTCTCAACACGACCAAAAACTTATGAGGTACGGGTGAGGGTGGGAGAAGAGGTGAAATACATCGTGAAGGCTAAAGGTATCACTCATAACCAGGCGAACCGTCAGATCGTCAATTTTGATTCGCACAAAGTTCTAGAGAGCTTAGAAGATGATGGAAATGAGGGTAACCAGCCATACCATCTGGTTGTAGGAACTCATAACTTCCGGGCACAGAAGTTAGAGGGCGTAAAGGAACTTAGGGGGACGAAGATGTGTCGTAACATACAGGAAACGATACCAGGTGCCTGGGACATACGACACTGTTCCCTTTGGATACCGTGAGGTGTGAATATTTGTTATATAAATATATAGTTTATATTATAGTCTATTTACTTGTTAACGAAATTTTATAGTTTATTTCTTTTTTATATTTATTAAGTGTATTTAAAATAAATTGTTTCAGCTGGCGTTTCATTTTCTCCTTTGTGTGTGTGTGTGTGTGTACAAAAAATGTAATCACAACCCAATGTATGTTGCTCACTAATAAAAAGAGTCACGTGACTCCTGCTACTAACCCAGTTGGCGGGTCATGTCGCCTCCCTACGTGCTCAGTTGACCCCCACAAGCCCTGGTTCTCAGACGTATCTTTTTACCTGTTAAAGAAGTCTCGCGTGGAAGAAAAATAACGATGGCGACCGATGATATTGCATGCTCTACATCCCTGAAGTGGTACTCGCTAAAGTCTACAGATGTGGTGAACACTCAAAGAATTTGTAGTCATCCCTCCTTTAAAACCTTTAAGGCCACATTAAATCGTGCGAAGCATGAGGAGGAATACGTCTAAATACTCTATGGATATTCTGGTGAGAGCATTGCGGGGTTTCGCAGCTGAAACGATGTAATGGAATATGTTGTAGGATTAACCTGTGTTAAAGAGCACATATATCATGAAGTGAAAGAACCCACGCTTGCAGAAGAGAAACAAAGGATCTGGGTTGTGAACTTTGTTGATGATTGGTATGAGAGGAGATATTATACCATGTCACATCACACCGAGTACGCGTACACTGGGGCGGAGAATGTAAATCTTGTGATCATGGACAGTTTAAAATATTTCTACCACTACATCCTTTTATATCATGATAAGGTGCGCAGCGAAATTGTAGCTAAAGGTTTAGGCGAATTTTTAGTAGAGTTTAGGGACGAGTATCGTTTCTCCAACAAAAAGACCAAGTACGGACACATGTTTCTCTGAAATAAATCGCCAGAGTGCTAATAAATTTTGTTTGTGCATAGTTCTTACTTGAGAAAGTACAGTGGTGAATACATTTACCCCTGAACGTTGTGGAAGATGTATGGTGCGCATTCCAGGAAGTGTGTGTGATAAAACATTAAAACCGATGTTACTTCATGCATTGCAGATGGAAAAAATCTCTAAACATCTACCCAGTATAATGGGTCACAGTTTGGGTTACAGTTTTAAATATTCGGATGATTTACCAGAGCGCATCGAGCCTTTCATTTTGGAACAATCTCGTAAGCGAATCTGCATTACTCACGCTTGGTGGTGTTTATGACGCATCCTGTGTGACTCATACTCACCCCCACACCTCCCACCTCCCCGCACGGTCCCGCCGAGTCAATCAGCGTACCGCCGGCTCATAGTCGCCTCAGAGGTTGATCCGACTGGACGTTCTCTCCTCGCAGGATCAATAGAAAACTATTAAAAGGTGGAGCTTCCGTTGAGCAGCATCCTCGATGCAGTATACGACGTGTCCGTGATGAAGTCTGTGAGTGTATTCAGGCGTAATACCGGCGCTATTAACTATGTACTTGAGACGAAATGTAGACAATTAAACTCTGATAGACGCAATCTTATTTATTTAAGTGTTGAAGAGATGAGCAGAATCTTCGTGGTGGTTGAGAAGTGGGATGAGGACAGTTATAAAATACCTGTGGGTGGAGGCACAAAAAGAAAGTAGATTAGTGATGCACCATCATACGCCATTATTTGTATGCTATGCATGAATTGTGGTAAAAACCAACCATGCGTTGATACATGGCTGAAGTAGAAGAATGCTGCTGACAATAACGCCCTTATCACCACGCGAAACGATTTCATTGTCGACAGAATGTTTGAAGTCGTCGGTTTCCTTAAACTAAAACCTATATTAGACGCACGTGCTGCTGATATGCGTTATTTTGACACGGAGCTTGAGTACGCGTCCATCGCCCTTCTCGATGATTTTACCAAGTGTAAGGACAAACAAGGTAAGAATGGTTTGGAACTGGATACATATTTAGAAGGTACAGACTCCTCGAAATATCATGAACTTTGGTACAAAGGACTAGAGCAGTACAGGGCTGATCTCACTTTCACTGTTCACCTGAAGAATTATTTGTTTATATAAGACGCAGTTGTCGGCACGATTTAGAAACATACTTCAATTGCCGATATGAGATGTGAAGAAGATTTTACAGTTGAAAAGGTCAGCGTGGAAAGATTAAATGCACGTTTGGAAAGGAGTGTTTATAAATTTGAATTTAATGGTGATGGTGTAGCAAACAATGTCAACCTTGTGCGTGCTTTTGACTGTATTCTATCCGTGTTTAAAGAACGTGATAGTTTGACTCCCAATTGTAAAGTGGGTACAAAGATAGTGTTAAACGAGTTGAAAGCCCCTTATATTGAATAGAGAACCTCGCATACTTCGAGTGGTGAATTAATGTTAAATCGCATTTATTGTGTAGTACAAAGCAATGAGGATGGGAATGTGGACTCGATTATGTGGAGTTTACTATTTTATTTAAGCGTGGCACAAACTGAACTTAAAGCATATACGTCCACTTTCCCATTTTTTATGCGTATATACAGGGTGTCCCATAAGTCCGGCATCATAGGAAAAATAATAAGAAAAGGCAAAACAAAAGCTTTTATTTACAGAACATGCTCAATATGTCCACCATTGTTTTCAGTACACAAATTCAGACGTGATGCCCAGTCAGCAAGCACACGGTGAATGATGTCAGGAGTAATGGTGTTACATGCCCAAATAATGCGCTGCCGCAAATGTTCAACACTCCTAATTTTCTCTGCGTATACCAGCGCTTTCAAGTGGCCCCAGAGATAAAAATCTAGTGGCGTGAGATCCAGGCTTCTAGCTGGCCATTCCACAGGCCCTCGACGTCCTACCCAATGATTAGGGAATTGTTGGTACGGGTATTCCTTTACTTGGGTGCTGTAATGTGCAGGAGCGCCGTCTTGCTGGAACCATGTTGGGAAATTTCCTTCTTCGTTCAAGACACTGGGAAATGCTTCTTCCTTGAGCATACGTATGTAGGTGCCTCCAGCGACATGTTCATCGAAAAAGAGGGGGCCTATGATGCGATCCTTCCAAATGCCACACCATACCATCACCCGAGATGCACCTTGTTCCTTTGAAGAGGTATACCAGTGAGGGTTGTTTTGAGACCAGTAGCGGGTGTTCTGTCGATTTACCTCACCATTTCCATAAAAAACAGCCTCGTCACTGAACAGAATGGTGGACGGGAAATTGGCATCCCGAGCATATTGTTCCGTAGCCCATTCACAAAATTCCATCCGCCGGTCGGGATCATCTTCGCTTAATTTCTGTAGGATCTGAAGTTTATATGGATGCCATTTGTGAGCCTGAAGAATGCGATGGATGCTACTTTTCGACACTCCTGTCTCGGCGGACAATCGCCGAAGAGACTTATTGAGACTTCTGTTAAAATGAGCCAGGATAGCAGTCGCTGTATCATCGTCAGTGGACCTCCTTGAAAGTCCACTGCGTGGTTTATCTTCTATGGATCCTGTGTCCTTAAACTTTGCAACAAGTCTGCTAACACAAATCTGTATTATTGGCTCGCGGTCTGGATGCAGTCTGTTAAATTCAGCAGCGGCCTCTCTTTGACTCCAATTTCCTATGAGTAGAATTATCTGAATTCGGTCTTCCTTGCTCACAGACATTATGGCCTGTAGAAAGAGAAAAATATGAATTATGGTTTGTAGAAATAGAAAAATATGAATTTCTCCTATGATGCCGGACTTATGGGACACCCTGTATATTATATACACGAGGGCCACCCAATATATTTTGCCCCACCTTTTTTTTTCAAGTTTCCTAGTAAGTTCCAGAAATTTTGTACAAAAGTAGTTACATACCTTTTTCATAGGATTTTATTTTTCCACATAGTCTCCATCCTTTTCTACGGCTTTCCTCCACCTCGAAACAAGGGCCTTTATTCCTTGCTGGTAAAAGTCCACTGACTTCCGCTGGAGCCACGTCTTAACCTCCTCAACAACCTCATCGTCACTCTGAAACTTTCTTCCACGAATATCATCTTTCATTGGCCCAAACAAATGGAAGTCTGAAGGTGCCAGATCCGGACTGTATGGAGGGTGGGGTAACACAGTGAAGCGCATTTTTGTGATGACCTCTCTTGTTTGCAAACTGTTGTGTGGTCTTGCGTTATCGTGCAAAAGAAGGACGTCTTCCAGTTTTCTCTCCGGTCGAACTCGCTTTATACGTCTCTGGAGTCTCTGTACAGTAGCAATATATGCCTCTGAGTTGATTGTTTGTCCTTTCTTCATAATGTCCACCAGAATCACGCCTTTCATGTCCCAGAAGATGGTGGCCATAACCTTTCCTGCAGAGGGAGCCATTTTGAACTTTTTCTTGCGTGGGGAGTCTGCGTGATGCTACTCCATGGATTGCGTTTTGTTTCAGGTTCAAAATGGTGTACCCAAGTCTCATCCCTAGTCACAATTCGTAACCAATAATTTCTTTTCGTTGGGCATTGTGATCTTCAGTCAGTTCGCGAGGAACAAACCGTGAACACACTTTTGAGTATCCCAGTTGCTGAATTATCGTATTCACACTTCCTTCACTAATTCCTAACTCCAGTGATAGCTCCTTGTATGTGATACGCTGATTTGATCGAATGATGCTATTAGCACGTTGCACAGTATGAGATGTCACAGCCGATGCCGGGCGACCGCTGCGTGGCTCATTATCGAGGCTGGCTTTCCCTCTCTCCGATGATCTCACACGTTTAGACCAGTATCCAACTGTGCTTCGATCAACAACAGCATCTCTGTAAACGTTTTGGAGACTTTTGTGAATATTTCCAACTGCTTCCTTCTCTGCGGTTAAGAACTCGATAACAGCGCTCTATTTACGACGCACATGACTGTCAGACGCCATTTTCGAAACTGCGTTAACCATGGGTTTTATACAAGGGCGTTTAAAAGCGGTTTTATACAAGGAGGGGAGGTTCAAACTGGAAAAATCCGGTTATGTGAAGCGCAGAAAGTTCAAACTTAGGGCCCAAAAGACATTTCAGCCCCATGGCCTATTATTTAGCTAAGAAAAAAGGGTGGGGCAAAATATATTGAGTGCCCCTAGCAGTTTAAAAAAGTAATAATTCACCAATTATAAAATAGAAAGGAAATAAAAAATTTATCCAAACTCGTGTCAGCGTTATACGATTTTGGTCTTTATTTGTCAAAATGAATATATGAATAAGAATATAAGGATTTTATAAATATACGAAGTATACGAATGAACATAAGAATTATGTGAATAGGAATTATTCATTGTTCATTTTCACACACAACACACACACACACATATATATATATATATATGTTAAATAACTCCATTGTATATTTCTCCTGTTTTTGCGTTAATGTATATGCAGTTCTTCTCTACTTATTTTTATGTTTGATGTAAATATATGTGTTAAATAAATCAAGCATGTATTATCCCTGTTTTGCACCTAATGTATATACATATTTACCGGATGTATTTCATGAATGATATATATTAAATAGACAGAATGATGTAGTTGTGTTTTATTTCTCCTTTACACCATGTAAATAAATATTAATGGAAATGAAGGATGTGTATATATATATACTGTATAAGACGCTCAGATGCACTTTTGCGACATCTGGCGCTTGTTAATTGCTTATGTAATTAATTGCCCAATGAACGATTTTGGTCTTTATATGTCAAAATGAATATATGAATAAGAATATAAGGATTTTATAAATATACGAAGTGTACGAATGAACATAAGAATTATATGAATAGGAATTATTCATTGTTCATTTTCACACACACACGCACACACAAACACACACACACACACATATATATATATATATATATATATATATATATATATATATATATATATGTTAAATAACTCTATTGTGTATTTCTCCTGTTTTTGCGTTAATGTATATGCAGTTCTTCTGTACTTATTTTTATGTTTGATGTAAATATATGTGTTAAATAAATCAAGCATGTATTATCCCTGTTTTGCACCTAATGTATATACATATTTACCGGATGTATTTCATGAATGATATATATTAAATAGACAGAATGATGCAGTTGTGTTTTATTTCTCCTTTACACCATGTAAATAAATATTAATGGAAATGAAGGGTGTGTGTATATATATATATATACTGTATAAGACGCTCAGATGCACTTTTGCGACATCTGGCGCTTGTTAATTGCTTATGTAATTAATTGCCCAATGAACCTTCCAAGCTAAAATCTCACATCCTTTACGAAACCCTTGACTGTGGAAAATCCAAATTTTCTCGGTCTCACGGTGACTCACCGCTCTGACGTATGTGAGAGTGGATTCCTTCTTATATAAGGAGGAGTTCAGCCATTGAAGATTCAGATTCAGGTTGAGATTCAGGTTGAGATTCAGATTGAGATTCAGACTCAAGATTCAGATATAGATTCAGATTCTAGATTTTGAGTAGCTCTCAGCCAGACTTTGGGTAGAGCTCAACTCACCTGGGTCTCCGCGGGTAATGGGCGCAAATTACCTCGTATGTATTAGTTTTGCTTTCTGCGGTTTTTAGAAAGGGCACAAGGGTAGTTGCTTCGAGAAGAAAAACCGTTATTCATTTTATCGCGGGCGACGAGGAGCGAGTTGCCCGTTTGTCATTAACTTGCTTTACAGCGGACCTAGAACGGAGCACAGGGGGTTGCTTTCAAGAAGGGGTCCGTCTGACTTGAATTAACGTAACTTACCTCTGGGTGAAGGGTAAAATTCACCTACCTAAATTAGGGAACGAACTTCGTATCGGAAATTCGATATCGTTCATCTGACTGAAGGAAACGCTAGCAGACTTAATTCGTTTATTTCTACGTGACCTTAATTGTCACGCTTAAAAATAAGAATTAAAACCCGGTGAACTTAATTAAAATATAACCTTGTGAACTCAAAAGTTAACTATTTATTATAAACTCTCGCCCGTAATCCGCTTATTTGAACTTAATTAAATTACCTAAAATTAAAACTGACTCTCAGTTATCCCATCATAATTAAACCAAAAATTCGATGAGTGTAAAAGGGGCTAAGGAAGCTCCCGGATCCGGCAAGTGACCTAAAGGTCAGCGCACTCTGTAGGAAGAGTATCTCTATTGTATTTGGAGGTTAGAACTCACCGGGTAACAACCCCCAGGTATAATATATATATATATATATATATATATATATTATATATATATATATAAATATCAGTGTGTGGGAGGGGCGCCTGGTTGTATTCTCTAGCTGTTTCGACTGGCGGGGTCTTGGAACCGAACAGAATGGCCGCATTTTAATTTAAGAATTTGTTGTGAGAAGTAGTGCCCCTCCAGTTAGCCTATATACAGTATGTATATATAAGACACTAAACTAAGGTGCTTGACTTTATTCTCTGGCTGCTTACCCTCTAAAGAAACTGCCTGACGGCCGATTACGCTATACGATTGGCTGGCTTCTATGCCAAATGGCTGTGATCCTAAAGCCCCCCAGGAAGGCTTGTGAAGACTCAATTATGCGCCGCGATATGCCTGCGAGAACATTTCTCTCTCTCTCTCTCTCTCTCTCTCTCTCTCTCTCTCTCGTGTTTTATTATCCTTGTTAGGTCAGGTTATCCACTCCCCCTTCATGCATACCTCCGTCTCCCACCTTGGAGGGTCTAACCCCACGCTCCCCCATTGTTGGATGACCCCTTCTCCTCCTCTTGGAGGGTCTAACCCCTTATTGTTGAATGCAATGTTGCAATTATTGATTATGCTGCATGCAATTGATTTGCACTCGGGATTTTTGTGGGTATACTACTCACCCTATTTTTGCATGATAAAGAATTTGGCCCCGTGACTACAAGTGTATTAGTTCTAAGAAATTCAAAGCTATCATCTGAAGGAGCTTTAGTGAATAGACTTTTAACATTGAAACCGGCAAGTTCATTTTCTGTTGAATTTTGATAAATATCATATGAATGAAATATGTAAGAAAAAATTATTTTTTGAAAATATTCAGCAAGCCATGTTACTTTTCAATATATTTCAAACACGGTTACAGGGTTAATTGACAAGTGAAGTTCGATTTATATGTTAATAAAAAACAAAGATACATTACCTACTGAGACTTCTTTGATAAAAGAAGTCAAAAATTTCAATCTTTCCTCTGGATTTTGTGCAGTTGATGACATAAGTTTTCAAAGCTTGCGGATTTAAACTTTCTTTCCAAAATGATTTACCAATTTATTATTTATTTCAGGCTTTATCTAGAACCTGGATTACACTCCTAAAAACTTTATATAAAAGTTGCAAATCAGTTATGCATTTTAGTGAAATTTTTATGCAACAATAAATTCAGGAAGCAACATCAGCGTAATTTTTTTATCAACAAAAGTACTGTAAAACTTGTTTCCGCTATTTCCTTCCGTAACCTTCAGTTATTCAAAAAAGTATAACTCTTATCCGCTATTTGGTTCCGTAGCAATTCTTTAACTCTTGGTGGGTTTTATTCCTTTTAACTGCGTACCTTAGGCGTAACGTTTTCAACAATGAAAGCATGGATTCTTTCATATAAATATAATCCATAAATTCTGATAATGTGCACAGAACAGTATTCAAAGTGTTTATTTAGAAAAGAATACAAGTGACAGAGTTTAACAATTTTCAAATATCTGATAAGACATAAATATATTCACAGTACTCTAATGTGAATATGCCCTTCGAAGCATGAAGGCTTTTTAGGCAAAATTAATGACATTTAGTTTACTTATTACATAAAAAAAGTGAAAGTGTTATCACTATTAGTAATAGTGATAACAAATAATAATAATAATAATAATAATAATAGCAAAAGTAATAATAAATACAATATAAAGTTCACAAAATGTTACATAATTTGAAATTAAATGATTTATTTTATAGCTATTTAGCAAAAAATAAATGATACTTAATAGAAATATTAAAAACAAAAGAATAAATTACAAAATTAAAAGCGCTTAATGAAAATAGCATATTTTAAATACAGTAGTTGATTACAAAATGGGAACTTCATTACTCTGGTAAAAATGGCAGTAGTGAATTTATATATCAGCAGGAGCTAATCAAGTTCTTTTTTAGTGATTTGCGAAATATATTTGGTGATGAAGCCTGTCAGTTATGCATGGGATTTGCATTCCATACATCTGCTCCTTTGAAAGAGAGTGCATTTCTTGCAGTTTCTATTGTATAAGTCATTTCGCTTTAAAATATTTAGCTCTTTAAACACTGGGGAAGTGTGACTTTGTCTGTTGTCTTTATTTGAGAGAGTTCACAGACATTTTTTATGAATTACTTCCGAAGGATATTTTGTATACTTCTTTGGGGCTACCCTATACTGTACTGTAATGCAATATAATAAATGAGTATGGATGAAGTAATAATATAGGGTAAGGAGTGCCTTTTGAGGAAGGGTCTTTTTCAGTTTAAAAAATATGAAGAGAAATCTTGATATTTTAGATTTTATATATTGTGCATGATTTTTTAAATTTAGCTTTTCGTGTAAATGAGGAGTGGCCAACCCGCGGCACGCGTGGCTATTTCTTGTGGCACGCGGACGACGAAGAATTAGCTGCGAGTGATTGTAATGAACAGGCAAATTTTGAAAAATAATTGATTTTATAATTTACGGACGCGAAAATATTCAAGTTGGCACATTCCACAATTTCAAGTCAAATAGTGGCACGCCACAGAAAAAGGTTGGTCACCACTTCTCTAAATTTAATGTCAAGTACTTTAACCTTAATCACTCTTGCAAGAGTACAATTCCCAATTTTTATTTGACACTTTCTCTTAATACGTTTTATGGTAATAATCATATAAGATGAATGTGTCTGGTTCAGTAAAAGTTTATTAGCACACATCCATTTATACACATTTTCTAATTGCCTACTCGTTTCATTAATCAGAAAGTCTGAGTTATGATGGGAAGAAGTAAGTGTGGTATGATCTGCGTATTGTACGCAGTTTACTGTAATATGGTTCAGAGATGAAAATCGTTGACGTGAATTAGAAATAGTAATGGGCCAAGAATCGCCTTGTCGGATAAGTTATTTAATTTGATGTACTGATGACGATTTGACAGATATGATTTAAATCAATCGAGGATATTAGCATGGTTATGGCATTTCCCGTTGTCTATCCACCTCTAAACCCAAATTGCGTTTTAGTTAAAATATCGTATTTGATTAAGAATTTAGTAAGTTTATTGTACACGATTGTTTCGAACACCTTACTTAAAGTTGTCAATACGAAAATGGGGCGATAATTGGATGGAGTATTTGTGTTTCCCAATTTGTCAGGCATACTCGGGCTTCCTTTAGACCAGTGGTGCACAAACTTTTTTGATGTGAGGGCCAAGCGAAGAAAATAACTAAATGTATTAGCCTACTTACTTTCCATCTCCCTTCACAGAAAACGTTATTGGGTCACTTTTATATTCTAACTTTTTCATTGAATTGAAAAGACCCGTGGGGCCACTGAAAAGACCCGTGGGGGACACATTTGGCCCGCGGGCCAGGGTTTGTGCATCACTGCTTTAGACTATCGTGGAATATACCTCGTGTTACTGATTCATTCATTAGCTCACTGAGTGGTATTGCAATTTTATGGGATACTAATTTGTATATTTTTACCGGGATCGTATTGGTATCAGAATCTTCATCTTTCAGATTTTTTATTACTAGACAGATATCGTATGGTAGTATTGAATCAAAGAAAAATGAGTTTGAATTTGGTTGTAGCATGTACAGTATTGTCGGTAGTGAGTGTCTGTAATTGAAATTGAGGCCGCATTATTAGAGCCGATATTTGTAAAGAAGTTCAATAAATTAGCTATGTCTGTGGGGTCACTGTAAGGAATTCCGTCTTGTGTGATGGAGGACAAGGGATTTGCTTCAACCTTCATTGTGTTTATTAACTCTTTCGAATTTTGTTCATGAATGTTTCAACAATAATGATTTGCTTATGCGTTTTTAATGACTGCATTAAGTCGTTAGTGTAATTTTCTGTCTGCTCGGTAATAATATCAGTTTTCCAAAATTTAAAGAGAGTATGTTTTATGTTTGCGTTTAATACTCACAATGAGTGTTGAGGTGGTCCACTGGTTGTTGTATTTAGTTTTAGATATTACTTTTGATTTAAGAGGAAAGTTTATGTTGAATATATCCATTAGTGTTAGGGTGTGGTAATAAATAGTGGTGTTTTTATTTTCTATATTTTGAAACGAAACCATCCTTGGGGTGTTAAACATTAAAAAACATTTCCAATGGTATATAATTCGTGGGTATGTGTTTATTTTCTACCCCTACCAAGCTTTACACATACTTTTATCCGAGTCGCGAGTGAAAAGTACATAGTAACAATCCAAATTTTTGGCTGTAAAATGACATTCATCAGGTAAATATGGTCAAATAACACAATGAAATGTTTACTTTAATGAAATGAATCGTGCTTTATATTTGAAAATACATTTGGCAAGCTTATTATATTGATTTAAAAATTAACCAGTCTAATTATATATAAAACAGCCGAAATTTGACATTTCGCTACTCTGATAAACATATTTTGACTCTTTCAAAAAAAAAATAAAATGGGCAATGCATATATGTACAGTTGCGCTCATTATTCGTAGGACACTCTTGAGGACAGATAGAGACACCTAGCATATATTTGTTGTGTGTACTACAAACGGTTGTAACATTTTACGAATGAATCTGGCGTTTAGTGAGTGAAACGTGTTCTGAAACATATTCGAAATTTTAAATCCCAACTCCCCGTTCCTAGTGTTCAAAAAGATAAAAGATAAATATAATACCATTTTATGGCTACTAAAGCCAAAGAAATGAAAAAGACCTGAAAAGCTTGCTCGCCCAGTTTATCCACAAATTGATTTTAAATATATATTTATCAATAATTTTAGTATTAGCTCCTTTTATAAACTTAAGTAAAAGTTGCCCGATGCCCTAGTCTCCAACCTAGTGTAGTTTATTCTTTTAATTATGGTTGTAACGCCACATATATTGGCAGCTCTGTCCGCCAACTTAAGGTACGGGTCGATAAGCATCGTGGCATTAGCAGTCGTACTTCTCTACCACTGAGTAAACCAGCCAAATCCTCAATCCGTGAACATTGCGAAAGTGACAACCATTCATTTCTTAACAATTTCTCACTTTTAACCACCCTGCAAAATGAAACAGACTTGAGAATTAAATTACTATAATTCTGCGTGTAAATTAAACATAGCAAGTTAATATTCTATGGATACAAACATATCTAATATACTATTTCAGAAATGAAGCCTTATAGATATATATATATATATATATATATATATATATATATATATATATATATATATATATATATATATATGTAAACAGTTTTTTTGCGCACACCTACAGGTCGCTACAATTGGTGTAGAACAATGCGGTTTTCAATATTCGATGCGTCTTTTTATTGTGCAGTGCCCATGCTAAAAAAAAATTCCCTAACATAATTCCTTCCCACCCTTTTAGGGGTACAGTTCTTCCCATGCCTGTACACGCATTTTTTTAATTTTTCATTTTTAATCATAATTTTGGCACAAAATAAGTCAATATTTACTAAACATTTAATATCATTCGATTCACAAAAGATTTATTTATCGATTCAATTTTAAAAAAGTATATATTTTTAAAATTCATAAAGAACGTTTTGCAAAAAACTAAAAACAAACATGCATTTTTAAAATTCAATGATTTTTATACAAAATATTTTGATATTTGTTATAATTTTAACATTTTTCGATTCACAAAAGATTTCTTTATCGATTCAATACAAAAAATTACATAATTAAAACGGGCAATTTAAATAAACACGAGTTTAAAGTTAAATGAGCCACACTCGAAATTATTTACCGTGACTTTTGTGCGTTTTATTACTGTGGCTTTTGTACAAATAATTTTACGTATACACAAACAATTTGATAGGATATTGATTTATCATTCTATTTTTTAGTTGTCATAGAAATACGTTAATTAAGTTATCTGATTAGATGCGCTTTTATAGTTGAAGATAATTTTTAGAAAATTATTTATTTTCCCCAATTTAAAATATTACAAAATTTCTATTAGTTATCCTAATATCATTATACCTGTCGCTGTAAGTAAGAAAATAGCAATTAAATAATTAATTTAAAAAATTAAATGACGTCATCAAGATCATTACGAAACCTATGGTAAAATTATTGAATACCCGGTTAGGTTCATTGAATGCCAGGTTAGGTCATCTGTACGCCCTTGACGATTGGTTAGGTTAAGTCGTGATATTTTCGTTGGCTTTAACGAAAATATCATGACTTAACCTGACCAATCGTCAAGGGTGTACAATTAACCTAACCGGGCATTCAATTAACGTACCCGGGCATTCAATTAATCTAATCGGGCATTCAGTTGACCTAACCGGCCATTTAATTAACCTAATCGGGCATCATTACTATTATAATTTAGCAAAAATGTGTCTGCCTGTCTGTCCGCAGAAAAAACTTTTACGTTTCTGAACCGATTTCGACCAAGCTTCGTATGGTGGATGGGGGTGATGAGTAATGAACGAAAATATGTGTGTGACCAAACCCCCCCCCCCCCCCACCACCACCACCACCACCACCACCACCAATTACTGGGCCCGAGGGCCCCCAGCACCGCGATAAAACTATAGAAAAGAACGCAGCAATGAAAATCTTGAATGAAAATCTTGAGCTTCACATTGTGTCAATATTTATGAAGCTTAAGATTTTCATGACTATAGTTTTATTGACCAAATAATTGAACCCCCAGTAATTATGGGCCTGCGACCCCCCAATTACTGTCGGTTCAATTATTTGGTCAATAAAACTATAGAAAAGAACGCAGTCATGAAAATCTTGAGCTTTACATCCGAGTTCATCGTATCAAAATTTGTAAAGTTTTAGATTTTCATGGCTGCGTTCTTTTCTGTAGTTTTATTGGAACACCGACAATTCAGCGCAGGACAATTCAGCGCCGACAATTCAGCGCCGACAATTCAGCGCAAAGACAATTCAGCGCAAGACAATTCAGCGCCGACAATTCAGCGCAAGTCAGTACAGTTAAAAGTTTAGTTAAAAATAATAAAAATAAATCGCGATAAATAAAAAAGAGAAAAATTTGTATATTTATATATATATGCTAAATTGGGTCTGTATCGAAGGAGTGACATTTCAAAGGAGTGACATAACAAAGGAGTGACATAAATACCGTAACGAAGGAGTGACATAACGAAGGTGTGACAAATCGGAGATAAAATTCAAAGGAGTATAATTATTAAAATTTTATTTAAAAAAAACAAAATTTGTTACAATTGTTAAAATTAAGATTTTATTTCAAAAACTAGAAACCTAACCTAACCTAACCTATCAGTTGCAAGCCTCTCTTCCCTCTGGATTTGTTCTTTCTTCTTCTTTGTTGGTATTTTCGCGCTGAATTGTCTTGCGCTGAATTGTCTTGCGCTGAATTGTCTTTGCGCTGAATTGTCTTGCGCTGAATTGTCGGCGCTGAATTGTCGGCGCTGAATTGTCCTGCGCTGAATTGTCGGGTCACGAGTTTTATTGACCGAATAATTGGTTCGCCAGTAATTGGAGGGTCACAGGCATCCCAATTACTGAGGCCCAAGGTGAGAGGAATGGGAACGATATCCAGATAAAGGGCTATTGATGTTCAAAATAAAATACGCCGTAGGCCCACAATTCGGTTTGGGTCGAAGGTCCAAGCACCGCAGATCTAGCAAAATCGGCGCGTATGCGCCAATCTTTTGCTAGTTGTAATCTACTTCAGTTTTCATTTGATTTTATATAATTATTAAACTTAATTGAACTTGAGGACAGTGTCGTCATTGTGGATTGTCATAGATGTGCTCCTGAGTATATCGAGTATTATTCTTCCCACAACAATGAAGACGGCCATGGGATGTGAAGGAAAAGGTCTTTTCCTCGGTAAATATCACTCGACTCCAAAAGTCAAGTCCTTTGTCAACATGTTGCTGAGCAAATCGAAGTCTATTTTCTCGATGTTGCTGATGTAACTTCTTCTTGATAGCCGGGGTCCGATGGTGTAACCCAGCTTCATGTAGCCGCCGCCTTACTGTCACTGCCGAAACATCACGCTGCAATTGTTCCCTTATGGCAACAGCATTGGTAAAGGGCTGGGCTTCGGCAACATTGCAGATCCTCCTATCATCCGCACCAGTTGTCAGTCGAGGTTTCCCCGTTCTGCGGTGATCTCGTAGATTCCCTTCCTCTTGTCACCTCTTCAACCATATATAAACAGTTTTTAAAAATTCTAAGTTCTCTTGCAATTTGAGTTGGACAGCCCGCTCCCCTTCATGCCGATGATTCTTCTCCTTTCAGCAACTTTCTGGTGATGATAATCCATTCTGCAGAGTAGTTGCTTCGATGAGATTCAGGAATAGTGTGAGCTTATTCTTAGTCATCATACCTGTTACCACCTCTGTTATGACGTCATGTGGTGACACGTGATATGTTAAAAGTCAGGTAGAATTGTTGGAATGCGGAAAAAGTTTAGAAAATGGTCATTAATCTGCTACACCAGTGGTTCTCAAACCTTTTTTGTGATTGCTCCTTTTGGTTAATCGCCAAATGGAAATTACCCCCCCCCCCCCCGCAAAAAGCACAGGAAACTTCATTTTATTGAGCATGAGAACAACTATTCAAATTTTATAAACATAATATTCGTATATTTCTATATATAAACAGTGCCTTATGTATAAGTTAAACACATATGATATTGGTCAAAGAATGGCTACAATGCAGAGGAGGCAAGCAAAACGCGTCACCACCAACTACTAGTCTAGTGCGAGGGATGCGACTGTTTCTGCTGAACTACGCCTGAATTCTGGGTTCAGTTTCGTTCGAGGCGCAGTGTAAATTGCCTTCAATGTACAGCTGATTTCGCAGCTTGTTCTTTATGACCATCATTGCTGAAAAGCCTGCATCACAACGATACCTTGTCGCAAAAGGCACCAGCACTTTCTTTGCCTCTTCAGCAAACAAAGGTACTCTCCATCCACTTTTGCCCAAAATGTCTCGATTTTTTCCTCTGCAAACTCAAACTTCAGTATAAGATCTTGCCGCATTTTCAGGAATTCTGCTTTCAGTTCAGGTGAGTCACTGCTTTTCAGGGCGTAATAAGTGAATGGCCTCTTTTCTAGATAGCCTGGCTGCGTATTAAATATGCTTCTGTACCACATCGACTGCAGAAAGTCATAGACAACAACGGTGGCTGGACAAGATATTAAATTTGTTGTGTTCATGTATAAAATATCTCTCAAATACAGTGGTAATTATAAATGTGTAACACCTTTGCAAAATTGTCATATATCATCGTTTAAATGGCTCTATATTAATTGATATGAATTACTGTAATATTTTTATTTTCTGTAATTCTCTCCTTTGAGGTGAGAGACCGCCAAGAGTTACAGCTGCAGTTGTTCAACACTTAAGTTGTAACATGGAACTTATTAATACAAAACATTTATATGCATTTATGATGCTGCCTCAATACAAAACATTCTTCGTTTCTAAGTAATATTTCTCTCAGTGACTGTTTATTACTATATCAGTGTTGCTGATGTAGAAATAGCATTTGCTCTGGATATAACAATGCCATACCAGTAGTATTCATTCAGCTCTCGTCCATTTGACAATTGGAAGATATTCTAAGCAGTGACGTATGAAACCTACAGATACCCGTCGATCTGGTAGTTATAATGTTATTAAAATTTAATATCGATCAAAACGTTGTTTTGCATTCATAAACCGCCTATATTTGTATTTATATATATCAGGTTTTTGCTCTGTCTTTGTTATAACCAAAATAATATCTGAATCTATATTGAATTTAAATATAAATAAATAAATAAATAAATAAATAAATCAATAAATAAATACAGGGAGGATGGGTGGTGCAGGTCGTGGAATTTGCTCAGGGAGCAGTAATGCCTACCAATGGCTCTGTTTTTATGCATTGAAACTTCGTTCAGGATGACAGGCTTGCCAATACCATGAACACTGTTATCACGTTCGAAGGTTTTTTTTTTAGTTTCAACAAGACCATTTTTAATTCGCTTCATTGACATGGAAATAATTATGTTCTAAAGATATTGGCAATGAGTCAACTAACCAATCAGCGTTCACTCACTAAACGCCAGATTCATTCATAAAATATTACAACCGTTTGTAGTACACACAACAAATATATGCCAGGTGTCGCTATCTGTTTTCAAGAGTGTCCTACGAATAATGAACGCAACTGTACATATGTAACAATCATATCCTAATCATATATTATAACATAGTACATGCATTTTACAAGCACATTTTGAGTTTAACAGTAGCTAGGTCAACTATGCTATAGTAACAATTAGGCAATGAAGTGATCTCTGGAATTGTTCCAAAGTGAGAGATGGGTTCGATGACCGCTTCCCCAAGACATCTTTAAGGGATATAACAAACTCCTTGATGGTCTTGTCACGTCCTTTCTTTGAGGGCAATGTCACCTGACTCCAAAATAAAGGATCAGTTTTGGACAGACAGGCAGAAGATTCTCGTGCAAACTGGACCTCCATCTTCAGTCTCTTTTGTTTTGTTTGCTCATCATCTTCAGACTGGAGGTACTCGTCAATCTCGTCAGAACTAGTAAAAGGACCACCCTCTGCTTTCAACGTTGCCATCATACTGAGACGCTTTCCTTTTTTTTTCAATCGCCACAGCCTTTTGTTCACTGGCGACAGTAGAAAATTTCTCTTTCATTTTCTCATTCCATGTCAGTTTCAGTTCTTTCATATGGGTAACGTCTTCGGAGAAGCTCCGAATAAGACAAATGATTTCTTCTCAGTTTTTCTGTTTGCTACATTATTATGCTCCTGCTCACTGCTTCAACTTTTTGGAGTTTGGTCAGACGGTAGTCCTCTTTCCCACATATTCTTTCCATTGCCATATTTGTAACTGGGGCATCATCAACTTTGCTGGCTTGCTCTTCGACTGGATATTGAGGTCCAAACTGCTGTGAAATACCATAGTCTCGTCGCTGTCGAGCGAGAGTAGTTTTAAGCTCTGGCAATATGAAGTCACAGAACTTGACACATTCTTTCATGTACGATGATGCGGTCTCAGTGATAGCTGATACAATTTGCTGGGTGTTAGGTTACTTTCACACCTTCGAATAGCCCCGCACTTACACAGTCGAACCATGGATTCTGGAATTCAAAGAACTCTGCACTAATCTTGTCACACATGTGGTCATGCAAGCTCTGATAGAATATCTTCAAACGAGAGTTTGTGGCTTCCTTGGCTATTGTTGTATTGTAGAAAGGTTCCACAAGTTGAAATCCAAAAGCAACAAAGACCACAAATGCTGGCTTGAAGTACTCTACATTTAAGAATCCGCGTACTATGCATGCTAGGCGATTTGATATTCCAGAGTTCTGATCTGGAAACTTTCCAGCCATGGGAAGAGGAATACCATCACTGCAGCTGCACGAGACAGCCAAACCTGTTATCTTTGTAGGCAAAGAGTACTTGATCAACACTGTGAGTCTGCAAGTACAGAACAAACTAACTGTAGTAGTTCCAGGGTTTGTGCTGATATTCTGGAGCAACAAGTCGCAACATACAATTCAATGCTTGTCCAGCAACGAGCCATGTTTGGAGTCAAAGTCCAAGTCTACCATGAAATTTTGAAATGTTGCTTCCAATGTCATGTCACGTTCAATAAATGCCAGCTATTTGTTCATTGTTGACGAGAATCCGAGTGTAGTGTGAGTTATACAAAATAACTGGCCTGCAGTTTTGTTCAGATCATACATTTGTGCCATGATTTCAGCGAAGTCCTGGTTATGTTCTGTGGAATTTGTCATATGTGCATCAACATATTTGTACACATCAGAAACTGACTGATTTGAAACAACCCCCCCCCCCAATATTTCAACATAAGGGCACACTAAGTCTGCGATATCTTGTGTCTTCTCTCCTGCTATTGGGATCAGTGGTAAAAGGAATGGCACGTTTTGTCCAACATGAATTCCAGTTGCTGCAAATTGACCAATACCCTTCTTTGTTGTACTGTTTGTAGCATGGGTAATTATTTGAGCTTCCTTTCTTTGACAGTTTATACTAATATGATTAAACAATATTTACATTGACAGTTATTTTATATACGTACAGGGCTATTTAAAATGATTCACCTGATTTCAAATGAGAATATTTTTTAATGTTACAAATACAGTGATTTGTGATACATCAACCAAAAGAAAAACTGTCCAAATTTTGTCTCTCATCTCATAAATGCTCTATGTGACTTCCCCTAGTTACACGAGCAACGTCGACACGATAGTCGAATTCCTCCCATGCTCGCTCCAGCATGTCCGTTGTCACTGACTCTACGGCAGTAACAATGCGAGTTCGGAGCTCATCCAAAGATGTGGGCAACGGTGGCACGTACACAGTATCCTTAACGTACCCCCAAAGGAAGAAGTCGCACGGTATAAGATTCGGCGACCTAGGGGGCCAGCTGTAGAGCACCAAGTCATGGGGCCCACTGCGACCAATCCAACGGCGGACGCAATTTTCACACTGACTGTTTGTTGCTATGCTAGGCCAAGGCGTGACTTTGGAGCCCTCTCGTGGTGATCTTGTAAAACTCAGAGATTTCCTCTTTCATGTGGTGTATGCCCAGTTGATGCACAGTTGATAGGTACGGAAGTATTCTCAGTTGAAATCGGATGAATCATTTAAATAGCCCTGTATTTCTATATTTCATAAAACTATTCTTTCTACTATTTTTACCATGAAAACCTTTCAGAAACAATTTTATACTGAAAATAATTCTATATTACAGTGTATTTGCTATTGACGGAATTGTCAATTATAATTATTGGTGTGGAGCTTGGTAGGGATAGAAAATCAAGCAATACCCAATAATTATACATCACTGAACTTCTTTTTCATAGCATAACACTCTCATGGTGGTTTCGTATTCAAATTAAAAAATTGTAAATTATCACCCCACCCTATTAGTGTGTCTGAGAATGTTTGAAATTTTTTTCCAATATCATGGTTACTTTCGGTCAAAAGCTGTTATTTCTTCAGGAACTTTAATTTGGTATTATAGCTGCAAGATCTATAGTCAACTTTTCTAGTTTCCTTTGCTGAAAAGTGGGTGATTAGCATGGTGTACATCTGCAAGTGATCTGTGATACTTAATATAATTACACACGCGATGTAGTTACGTGGGGACCACACCCAGATCTGATCTGGCAGAGTCGAATTTGTAATGTCATTGTGAAGTCTTGTTGGCTTTGTAATAGCTTGTAGTGAATACTCTTATTTTAGTTTAAAGATAAATGTTAATTTTACCGTCTTGAATTTCGGAATAGTTATAAATTCATTTTAAATTAGTTACCCATCATAATTCAATTGTGAACCACATTAATACTAATTTTATGTATATTGTATTATTTTATTGTATGTAAACATAATTAATTATATATCACAATTGTCAGTTAATTATTTATATTCAAATATTTATTTTAATCTAATACCATGTCCATTTTACAAATAAACAATAGAAAACCAAAGGTTATATTTTCCACCTTTGGTACTGTCGCAGTTTCGCCTAACGGACTCAATACGGCTAGTGAGATAATCACTGGTTGGCACTTAACTAGCGGCAGTGCTTATGGCTACATCATCCAGGTTAACCTATACCGGATAGATGCGCTACGGTCCCAAGCCGTAGCTTGCCTAGGCCGACGACGACGACGTAAACCAACAAATGATGACCCCGGAGCTGGATTACCCCTTCTACCCGAACGACTAGGACTAGACTGTAATGTCGTTCGTGCCCATCACCCCCTTCACCCGAACGGCTAGGACTAGACTGTAACGTCGTTCGTGCCCACCACCCCCTTCACCCGAGCGACTAGGACCAGACTGTAACGTCGTTCGTGCCCATCACCCCCTTCACCCGAGCGACTAGGACCAGACTGTAATGTCGCTCGTGCCCTCTGCCCCTCACCCCTGCCCGTGCGCTCTGTGCCTGCGCTCGTCTCAACCTCCACTCCTTCGTTGGGAACTTGTCGTCTTGCTTGTACGTCAGCAAGCATAGGAGAAGATGCCTGACGACGCTGGTGCCATCTCCCACTTGAGCGTAAAGCTCCCCGTCTTCTGGCCGGGTGATCCATTTATTTGGTTCCACCAAGTGGAATCACAATTCAACTTGGGAAGGATCACCGCTAGCAGGACGAAATACGATCATGTTTTGTCCTCTCTACCAGCGAGCATCATCTCTGAAGTCCGTGACGTCATCGTATCTACTTCCACGAGTGAGGACCCGTACAACGATCTGAAGTCTGCCATCCTGTGCCGCACCACTGTCTCCGAGCGTGAGAAACTACATCAGTTAATCTCAAAAGAAGAACTTGGAGACCGTAAGCCCACTCAAATGCTGAGGGCTATGCAGTGCGCTCTAGGCGAACGCGCACAAACCTTCGATAAGGACATCTTTAGACAGTTGTTCTTGCAGAAACTTCCTCCATCAGCTCAGCGTGTCTTGGCCACTATGGATCCTGCTACTCCAGTTGATAAACTAGCAGAAACTGCCGACAAAGTAGTGGAGATTGACACAGCTCCGGTCAACAACGTGAACACACAATCGGAACTGGAGTTGAAAGTGAAAGAGTTAAGTCAACAACTCAACCACGTTTGTTCTCTGCTACAAAATCAACGGCAAAGAAGCCATTCTCGGTCAAGATTTACGAAGAGGCATCGTTCGAGTTCCGGGAAGATCTGCTTCTACCACTCGAAATTTGGAAAGAAGGCTAGGAAGTGCTCCCCTTGCAATTTTTCGTCGGAAAACCCCAGCAGCGAGTCCTAATGGCGTCTAGTACTCGCACTGCCAACCTGTTATTCATAAAGGACAGGAACTCTGGTGTCAATTTCTTGGTCGATACCGGAGCGTCAGTCAGTGTATTCCCTCAAAAATCTGGTCATACGCACTCGGAATCTCCGCCTCTATACGCTGCTAACGGTTCACGCATACCCACGTACGGTACTCAGTCGCGTGAACTAAACTTGGGCCTTCACCGATCCTTCAAGTGGATTTTCATCTGTGCTCAAGTGCAGCATCCCATAATCGGCGCTGACTTCCTCCAGCATTTCAAACTCCTGGTGGATCTTGACAAGCGACGCTTATGCGACCAGGCCACACTGCTTTCTGTTCTTGCCAAACAGGTTGCCCTTCCGGACGCCTCGAACTCTGCACTTCCCTCGTTCCCCTAATTCCATGTACCAGTGCCTTTTCCAGCGATATCCAGGAATTCTTCAACCGATGCAGATGGGTGATACCATTAAGCACACCATTACCCATCACATTACAACAAAAGGTCCCCCTGTGTTTGCAAAACCCAGACGTCTTGCCCCGGACAAACTGAAAGCTGCCAAATCGGAATTCCAGCTTATGATAGATCTTGGTATAATAAGACCTTCCAAAAGCAGTTGGTCCTCTCCCCTACACCTGGTCCAGAAGAAGTCAGGAGACTGGAGACCATGTGGGGATTACCGGTTTTTGAATTCGACAACCATCCCGGACCGATATCCGGTACCAAATGTCCAAGACTTTACTTCTCTTCTCCACGGCAAATCTATCTTCAGTAAAATAGACCTCGTTAAGGCTTTCCACCACATTCCCGTAGAGCCTTCGGATATTCCCAAGACTGCAGTTTGTACACCATTTGGGTTATTCGAATTTTTGAAGATGCCGTTCGGGCTACGGAATGCTGCGCAAACCTTTCAGAGGTTTATAGATGAGGTCACCAGAGGCTTAGACTTTGTTTATGCCTACATCGATGATTTGCTTGTGGCCAGCTCAACGGAAGAGGAACATCAGGAACATCTTTCACTCCTCTTTCAACGCTTAGAACAATACGGTGTTACTATTAATGCATCTAAGTGTGTGTTTGCACAGCCAACCTTGGAATTTCTTGGTCACACGATTTCGCAGCACGGAATTACCCCCCTTCAGGACAAGTGTGAAGTGATAAAAAATTACCCTATGCCAAGTAATCAGCGTGAGTTACGTCGGTTTCTAGGTTTGGTAAATTATTACCACAAGTTCATTAAAAACTGTGCCAGTGTTCTTGCTCCTCTACACGCTATGATCACACACAAACGCAAGGTAACAAAATTGGTATGGTGTAGCGATAGTTTACAGGCGTTCGACAATGCCAAAAATGCTATCAATAGTGCATTGTCTCTGTCATTTCCTATCAGTGATGCCCCCCTAACTCTGACGGTCGATGCATCAGATGTTGCGATCGGTGGAGTGTTGGAACAAACCATTAACGGTCAACAAGCACCCATCGCGTTTTACTCGAAAAAGCTGCAGCCAGCCCAAACGCGTTATAGTGCTTTCGGACGTGAACTTCTTGCTATTTACTTAAACGTGAAGCATTTTCAACATTTCCTTGAAGGCCGAGAGTTTTGTGTTTTTACCGACCACAAACCTTTGGTCACTGTCTTCAATAAAAACAGCTGTAACCACTCTCCCAGAGTCATCAGGCAACTCGATTATATCTCGCAATTTACCACAGATATCCGCCACATCAAAGGTGTCTTGAACACTCCAGCGGATGCACTCTCAAGAATAGAGATTACTTCTGTTACCCTCAGCTCTACACTGTGGAATGCTATTGCACAGGATCAAGATAAGGATACGGAACTACAAGACCTGCTCAGAGAAGACTCCACTCACTCACTTTCCCTCAAGAAAATGAGTATGCCAGGATTGTCTGTGCCCCTCTATTGCGACGTATCAACAGCTGCTATTCGCCCTTATGTCCCTCCATGTCACAGAAAAGCAGTCTTCATGGATCTTCATAAGCCCTCCCATCCTGGTATCCGTGCTCGCAACACCTGGTTACCTCTCGCTTTGTTTGGCCCTCGATGCGGAAGGATGTCAAACATTGGACCAAAACGTGCCTTGCCTGCCAGCGTGCCAAAGTCCAAAGGCACACCAGGTCCCCTTTGACGCATTTCCGCCCCCATCCCAGCGATTTGAGATAATTCATGTAGACATTGTTGGCCCTCTTCCAGTGATTCAAGGCCAACGTTATCTGCTCACCTGTCTCGACCGCTTTTCCAGATGGCCTGAAGCCATCCCACTTCCTGATATCCAAGCGGACACTGTTGCAAGAGCCTTTCTTCATGGATGGGTATCAAGATTTGGATTGCCGACAAAAGTCATCACTGACCAAGGTCGCCAATTTGAGTCTTCGCTTTGGAAGAAGTTTACCAGCTTGTTGGGTACAGTACATGCGCATACCTGTGCGTATCATCCGCAAGCTAACGGCCTCGTCGAACGCTTCCATCGCCAGCTGAAGTCATCCCTTATGTGTCACGAAGACTCCCATTGGATGGATAAGCTTCCACTCGTTTTGCTTGGTATTCGCTCTGCATTTAAGAGTGATCTGAAGACTACAGCGGCTGAACTAGTCTATGGAACAACACTGCGGCTACCAGGTGGCTACTTCACTGCAGGGGATAAGTCATGTGATCCTACGGAATTCGCTCAAACACTTTCCTCTCACATGCAGTCCCTTCAGCCTGTTCCCCCTCGATTGACTAGCCAACAGAACATCTTTGTTTCCCCAGCCCTCCAGTCTTGCACCCACGTTTTCGTTCGTGTACCTGTCCCAAAACGGCCTCTCCAATGTCCATATGACGGACCCTATGAAGTTCTCCGACGTACGCGCAAATCATTCCTCATCCAGCGCGGTTCCAAGGTCGACAAGGTTTCTATCGATCGTCTTAAGCCTGCGTTTTTGGAATCAACCTTAAGCGAGGTACATGTAGCTACCAAAAAGGTTCAGCGGAAATCTGTGTCGTTCGGAACTCTTTGAACTTCCTCTCTGGTGGGGGAGTGTGTAGTGAATACTCTTATTTTAGTTTAAAGATAAATGTTAATTTTACCGTCTTGAATTTCGGAATAGTTATAAATTCATTTTAAATTAGTTACCCATCATAATTCAATTGTGAACCACATTAATACTAATTTTATGTATATTGTATTATTTTATTGTATGTAAACATAATTAATTATATATCACAATTGTCAGTTAATTATTTATATTCAAATATTTATTTTAATCTAATACCATGTCCATTTTACAAATAAACAATAGAAATGGTGTCAATAATCCAGCAGGGTTGAAGCACCTTAAACAGAAAAAACAAACAATAGAAAACCAAAGGTTATATTTTCCACCTTTGGTACTGTCGCAGTTTCGCCTAACGGACTCAATACGGCTAGTGAGATAATCACTGGTTGGCACTTAACTAGCGGCAGTGCTTATGGCTACATCATCCAGGTTAACCTATACCGGATAGATGCGCTACGGTCCCAAGCCGTAGCTTGCCTAGGCCGACGACGACGACGTAAACCAACAAGCTAATTTAAAACCACTTGCAGTCATGATGTTGTGGAGGAAGCAGTTGTTACATATATAATTGAAGGTTAGAATTCTATCAATATTTGTAATAAAAGTTGGTACGTTACCAGTTGGTGGTTGGTAAATGCCCAGAATTGAATACTGGGTGTTATGAATAAACATTTCATTTGCAAGTGCTTCTGAGGTATTGTTTATGCTTGTCAGTTCTTTGATACTTTTACTCTTGTAGTTTGAGTACCCTGGAATTTTAAAGCTCTTATTATTTTCATTTAACCAGGTTTCAGTTAATATAATGCACATGAATTTAAGTTGTAATAATTTTAGGTTAGCTGTCAATTTGTCAAAGTGGCTTGGAAGACTGCGAATGTTAAGTTTAGGAAAGACAGGTTACCATTGTTGTATTTCTTGTTTAAAAAGCTCTCTACTGAGATATAGTAGGAGTCGACTACGTTTTCAGATTCATTAATTTCATTTGCAGTATTGAGAGTATTTAAAGTGTTGATCATGATGTGAAGATTAAAGTAATATGGTAATAGAAATAATAACAGATGGGAAAAAATTATACAGCACATATAAGCACACACACACACACACACACACACACACACATATATAATATAATATATATATATATATATATATGTGTGTGTGTGTGTGTGTGTGTGTGTAACATACTCATATACATCTGTATATGCCAAAAAATATAAACAAACTAAAAATAAAAAGTGGTTGTAGTAGAGAAGAACGTAAAAACGTAATATTATATATGTATCCACAGTGAGATTGTAGGGTTGAAAGTCAGAAAATTATAGATTTATAAAAACTTAAAATAAAAAATTAAATTAAAAATAAAAATTATATCATTATAAATCTTAAAATTAACGTTTACAGAATTTAAAATTTTTTAAAAATTATTATTATTATTATATACAAGAGTAATGATACATAACGATAGGGTATGTAGTGATAGGTTTACTTAACACACGGATTATGCTGAAGGCAACTCTATTTGTAGATGGGGCCGGAAGTATATTTGAGATCTGCTCTGTCTTCGCATGCGCGTTAGTCTTGTTCAGATGAGTTTACAGTTTACATGAGGAGATGCACAGATGTTTAGTCTTTAAAAATCAACTTATATCACTGTTGATAATACCCTACATTATACATAGTTATAGCCTATATCAGAAGTGCTCAGAAGGTTGATCGCGACATTATTTTGGGTAGATCGCGAGTGAAAAATGAATTAATAAAGAACTCCCAAATTTAGAACTTTATGAATTATCGTTTAAATTTATTTTTTGTATATTAGTAGACATGCTAAGTGGCTTTTCACTTCAAATCATGATGCAAAGGTCCCCTTCGGTATGGAAGTTCCTTAGGGCGGAAGGAAAAAACTTATCCAAAGACACAAGTTGTATCTTAAATCGAAGATGGCCACCGTCGACCATATTGGAAAACATGGCCGACTCGGAGCCAAGGAACCGTTTGTCATAGAAACTATTATGATACATGTTTTCCACCTAATTTGAGGTTGCTGAACTCATGTCTGGCATCAATTTTACATTTGGGATGCATTTAAAGGTCAAATCCGGGAAATGATACACAAAGTTGACATTTTGATAAATTTTATGAAAACAGAATTTAGAGGCATGGAAGCAAGAACTGCAAATTGAATGATAAATTTACAAGTTCTGTGGTATCTAAATAGTATAATTGATACATAGTATACTCGACCAATAACTAGCCGACTCAAATATATCATTACACAATGTTATGACAATGTAAGCACATTAGTAGTACAGCCGCAAAAGGGGAGAGTGCAAGAATGGTGCAAGTGATTACGTAATGTTGCAAAGGGGGTGGGGTTGTTGCAAAGGGGGGTGGGGTTGTTGCAAAGGGGTGGTGTTGCAAAAAAAAATTCCCCCCCCAACAGGCCTTTGTTGCCAACCCCAAAATGGGGTTGCAAGGGGCATGCAACTTGGAGGCGGAGTTCTCCCCCAAGCTATTCCCCCCAAAGGGCCAGAAAGGAGAGAAAGGAGGAGAGGTGTTCACCTGGCAGGAGCCAAGTGCATATTAAGACTTCAGCTGAGTAGGCGTTGTTTTATAGGCTCCTAATCAGCCAGTTGGCTGAGCCAAGGGGGGAGGGGTACACCTGAAGGAGAGAGAGAGTAGTTGCCTTTGATTGCAAGGCATGCAACTTGGAGGCGGAGTTCTCCCCCAAGCTATTTTCGTTTACCTAACCTAAGAGGCCTCTAAGGGGTTTTCCCAAAGGGCCAGAAAGAGATAGGACCAGAGGTCCTTGCTCGGCTGGGAGCCGAGCTTGAATGATTCCGCCAGTCGTCTCTCGGTCTTTTATAAACCTCTAATCCGCCATGTTGCCAGATAGCGCCATGTATTCGGCTGAGTTGCCAGATAGCAATATTTATTAAATTAAACCATATATTATTCAAAATACCACAATATAGGATGGTAGTTGATCGATGAATCCAATTAAATTCTGTTTATTAAATAAATAATTTAAACCTTTACACACTTAATTTTTATTATAAATATTTAAGTCACGAATAACGAAACGAAAAGAAAATTTATGAAACAATTCAAAACACACGATCCACCTCCCTCGTTCCCCCAAACCCCCCACCCATCTGTGTGTATATATATATAATAAACTAATGAACCACTCGTGTGCACACACCCACACACACACACACACACACACACACACACACACACACACACACACACACACGAGGAAAGGCAGAAACTAGGTCAATTCGAATCGTCTCCCAAGAGACCTTTTCTGACCGAGAGTCAACCTTTCTTCGTTTGCTTGAGCAAAAACCTCCGTTTACTTCTACAATGAAAATATTTTATATTTACGCGTAATTTGTATGGTGTCATATTCTTAGATAACATCTCTGTTATTGAAAGAAATACACACAATTATATTATATAATAATCAGCGAAAGAAACAGGGTGCATGAGGTGTGCAACCGGATTTAAAATAACAGGTTCATTTGATCCGAGGCAGTAGTATGACCGAAAAGCATGTTAATGCATGATTTTATCTTTAATAATAATAATAACAACAACTAGCTCGAAGAGTGACAACGGTTAAGGTTTTCACTCCGCCTTAGACCCACCCACAGTTTAACGTGGAAACTGAATGCTCTTTTAAAAATATAATTAGGATATATTTATAATTTCTTTATTATAAAATGTAGAACATGCAGTCTTCAGTGAACAGCTGTTCTGTGGATAGAAATACATCTCGTCAGGGAGTCGTTGCTTACTCTTCCACATTTCAACATAACAGGATTATTGAACCGGATTTAAAATAACAGGATCATTTGATCCGAGACAGTAGTATGACCGAAAAGCATGTTAATGCATGATTTTCTCTTTAATAATAATAATAACAACTAGCTCGAAGAGTGACAACGGTTAAGGTTTTCACTCCGCCTTAGACCCACAGTTTAACGCGGAAACCGAATGCTCTTTTAAAAATATAATTAGGATATATTTATAATTTCTTTATTATAAAATGTGGAACATGCAGCCTTCAGTGAACAGCTGTTCTGTGGATCGAAATACATCTCGTCAGGGAGTCGTTGCTTAGTCTTCCACATTTCAACATAACAGGATTATTGAACCGGATTTAAAATAACAGGATCATTTGATCCGGGCAGTAGTATGACCGCAAAGCATGTCAATGCATGATTTTCTCTTTAATAATAATAATAACAACTAGCTCGAATTGTAACAACGGTTAAGGTTTTCACGCCGCCTTAGACCCACAGTTTAACGCGGAAACCGAATGCTTTTTGAAAAATATAATTAGGATATATTTGTTTGAGAAAATATAAAGATGTCATTAGTCGTCCGGCCCCGTTATAGCGGATTGGTACACATCATAGCTCCACCCAGCTACACTGGCAACCAATCACTACGAACATCTGGTCTTTTGGGGCGGAGCTTGGTGATTGTGCATATAAAAGGAGATATTTTTCAGTTGGGAGTAACAGTAGCTATTTTCGCGTCAGTGAATAATCCTGCCAGTGCATTCCTCCACCATGGACCTGTACGTCTCCCCGGATTTGTATGAAGAAAGTGACACTGCAGCATTGATTGCAATTAATCTTTTTAACGCGATTGACAGTGATGAATTATTTCCAACGCAAACCGTTGAAGATATTTGCAGTGACACTCCTTACAATCCGACGCAAGGGACTACCATAGAAATGTAAGTGTCTATAATTCGATTTTATATATATATATATGGAGGGTTGTAGTATCTCGTCAAATACTTCATTTAGATACTCACCAAAAATCGAATTTTTTTTTATGGCAATCGTTTTAAATGTTATTTGGTTTTACCTCTTATCGCCATTATGCTAAAATCGAAATTTTTTATGGCAATCGTTTTAAATGTTATTTGGATTTACCTCTTAAATGAACCAAAGATATCTTCACATAATGGGGATCTGTCTGTATACTCTGTATATGTTTTAAAAGAATGAACATTATTCCTTTAAGGTCCGATGAGGATTTGACACGTGTTATACAATCTTTTGAAGAATCTCGTGTCATGAATACGGAGGATATACTGATCAGTCAGCATAATGAATGTCACACATCCTCCACCATGGACCTGTACGTCTCCCCGGATTTGTATGAAGAAAGTGACACTGCAGCATTAACTGCAATTAATCTTTTTAAAGCGATTGACCGTGATGAATTATTTCCAACGCAAACCGTTGAAGATATTTGCAGTGACGCTCCTTACAATCCGACGCAAGGGAACTATCATAGAAATGTAAGTGTCTATAATTCGATTTTTTATATATTATATATATATATATATATATATATATATATATATATATATATATATATATATGGAGGGTTGTAGTATCTCGTCAAATACTTCATTTAGATACTCACCAAAAATCGAAATTTTTTATGGCAATCGTTTTAAATGTTATTTGGTTTTACCTCTTATCGCCATTATGCTAAAATCGAAATTTTTATGGCAATCAATGTTATTTGGATTTACCTCTTATCGCCATTATGCTAAAATCGAAATTTTTTATGGCAATCGTTTTAAATGTTATTCCTCTTAAATGAACCAAAGATATCTTCACATAATGGGGATCTGTCTGTATACTCTGTATATGTTTTAAAAGAATGAACATTATTCCTTTAAGGTCCGATGAGGATTTGACACGTGTTATACAATCTTTTGAAGAATCTCGTGTCATGAATACGGAGGATATACTGATCAGTCAGCAATGTCACACCGAAATAATGTAAGTGTTTTTCGATCTTTTTTGGGGTAAGAAGACAATATATTTTCATAAATTTATTAAATGAAAGAAATCAGTACAATAACCAACTACAGAATATACCGTTACAAATATACGAACAAAAACATTATACTATACAACGAGTACGTACAATTGGAAAACGGATTTTTATCTGTTTGCATACCATTTCATCGTTTCGACGAGTGTGGCACTGGTCAAATAAATTTAAAAAATTTATAAATTCTTTATCACATGACATATGCATGAGAAATGAGACGCAGTACATTCCGCAAACATTACTAAAATATCCTTGTACACGAAACGGGTTCCATACAACTTCGGGAATATGTAACTGAGCGAGAAATTTTACAATAATAGGGTCACTCCAGGGTTGAGTACCGAGTGAATCAAAATAGTACAGGCGCTGTCTATTTTTAAAATAGACAGCGATCCAATGAATCCCTTCATTACCGATGACATCTGTGTTCACAATAAGACTACCGCATTCTCGCGTACTTGGCAAACTCAATGTTTCATTCTTCGCAAACACGCCGATAAATTTGGAACGTGTGACTCGTTCCATTACTTTCTGAAGTGTATTAGCATCCATTTTAAAAGTTAGTGATAACGCTCCTAAATCTATCTACTTCTATTAGGGCTTGCGATTCGAGATATACTAGTACACTAATAGGAGCGTCTATAGGCTTGGCGAATTCCAGCCGCACTGAGATGTTTCCGCTCTGATGTGGGGTTAAATGGGTATTTACGCTAGCAGATAAGTCAGGTGTAATGTCAAACGGGTAAAGGTTAAATTGATCAATGAATTCTTCCTGCGTTACCCCATTACCAAGCTCATCACAATCACCTGCAATATGGGTCAGATTACTATAGGCTCTGGCACAAAGAGGTAACACAGCGTCTGATGAATAGTCCATACCCATTGTTCCACCCAAAGCAGTGCCATTAACGTATAGAGTTATATTTTTAAGTCCGAAATTCTCGAATTTAAAGGCACTCTTTTTATATTTTCCATTCACCGAAGCATGTCCTGCATACCGATTAATATCCTTTTAGGAAGATTTCCCAGGGCAATGTTTTCTATCTGCTTCGATGCCAACCCTGCAGGAACCGTATATAGTTTGATTTGCACTCTGTTAATAGGATATTTCACTGTAGCGTTTAGTAAATTTTTCTCAATTTCTAGTTGTTTTGGTGAACTTAATTTCACTCGCCGTACGCGGAGGTATGTGTCCATAATGTGAACCACAACAGGCTTTGCACCTTCTTCTTGATCAGCATCCAGATTTAAGCAGATCTCAGGACTCGTGCGGGTGAGCTTTATTTTCATATCCACCCCGTTGACAAGCAACTTCTCCTGGAAAGTGAAATCTGTGTGCAACCGTCCAAAACACTCGTATATTTTCTTTTTAGAATTTTTAAATTTGTCCTTTATACTACTTTCATCTTTAGTTTGATAATATCCCTCAGCACTTAAAAAGGTAGCCTTCGCTTCTTTGGAAAAGTTGAGGACATTTTCCAGATAGGCGCGTAGATGATAGTACCCCGTGCCTGCCGATATGTTGGTCTGATTTAAATATACGTCACACTGGTTGAATATGGAGTGCAGAAAGTTTGTTTCAGGGTATACAGCATATTTGTCATCGCAGATTGTTCCATCAGAATGGGCTATACGTAGCTTAGCGTACATGTGCACAAAGCTTGGATCAAAAAAGTAAGGGCCTGAGCTGGGTATCAGGAATTCTATAGGTGCACTCGGGGAACTAATTGTGTTTAAAGGGTTAATTGTAATAAAGTCACTGTGCTCAATAGAAACTTGGGTTGGAGGCAGCTCAAAAAGGGACAGCTTCGATTTACAGCATTGTGAACTACGTGGGTGGATGAAGCGTGCCATGGCGAAATAGTGACTCCTCTCTCGACAAGTGGTAAACAAACTATGATTCATGAGATCAATGTCCTTAGCTTATATCAGTCAAAAAAGTGGTCAACCATAGGTTTCATTCGCTTACAGCACTTCTTTTTTTATAGCCTTTTACGTTTAATACCACGTGACCCCTTCTTCCGGGGAGCCCTCTTCTTCTTCCCGCCACCACGCATTTTTCTCTTTGCATCTTTGATGATTTCGTCCCGTGTACGCTTTAAATGTTTTTTAAGAGCTTCTTTAGGTTTAGCCCCGGCCAATATGTCTTCTGCAGTGTTAATACCTGATTGTAGCGCTTTCCTACCGAGGTATCTGGCCCCCCTCTTCAGCAAAGGAACAGCCGTACGTAGTATGGATGAAAAAATGGATCCAAGTCCACTACCGCGCTGGTATCTCACCCCTCGATAGACGGTGAAAGGCTTTCTATCCATTAGAACTCAGTGCGTCGAAAGTGTAGCTTCACTGTTAAGCTCCCGTTACCGAATGGGAAGTTTTCACCCTCAATCGTTCTTATATATATTGAGATATTGGTTATTAAATTAGTTGCGACATTCACATAATGGGGTCTGTCATATGTAATACTCAAACTCCTTCCTCTATGGTTGGGGATGTGAGCAATGCGCAGCAGGCGTGCCTGGGTATCCCCAACAAACTGGTGCTCCACTATATTACTGTAAATATAGCACATGTCTGGGGACCTTTCAGCCAATTTCTCCATCTTCAATTGATACATTAATCTGGACAAGTCATGCTGTGTCTCGTGAAATGTGTCTCTTTGGAAGGCTGCGCTATATCGGCCATTGGCTAGAATTTGGAACTTTCTATGGTCTTTAATACGTCTGTTAGTCTTTGATTTTAGGATTAGTGTATGTGCAGGGTTGTTTACGATTTCGTATACTAAATCATTCGTAAGGTTTGAGTTTCTTAAACTTACGTTTAAGCCTCTCACAACATCCTCGGCCGAACCATATTGACCCGGTCCTAGTCTTACTTCTGTACTGTAATACCGTGCAACCTTAGTCCGAGCGATACGCATAGTTTCATCCATAGCTACCCCAGCTTTTTCACACTCGTCAATGTCTCCAAGAATCGTAAAAACGGGTTCTTTATTTCAATATTTAAAAAGATGGTGTCCAGCTGAATTTCGCATATCCCCACCTCATACGAATCACGACCCAATTCAATGTGCTTGTGGAGTTCTGTTACAAAGATGGCTAGTGTGTTGTTAGGGTGTACAGACAGGGACGAGGAGGACGGGAGTGTGACGTAGAAATGGTTAGGAGCCATGTTGCATACTATTTAAGCTTCATTATTGCATCAGCTTTTATATAGGTGTTGAAGCTTTCTGGGTATCCTAGCCATTTCACCAGGTACATTTTTCTCTTTCCTGAACCTTTGGTTCCTAAAATTTTCTCAATTTTAAACACATTTTTTCCTAAATTAAACGCAACTTTCTGCAATTCCTCGCGGTAAAAACCTCCTGAGATTTCTTCCCCATTCAAATCTTCAATATAATACATCATTATCTCACCTTTAGGTCTCATAGCCCTAACTTTAAAAATCTCGCGTGTCCATCCTTGCTCAAAACACTTTGCGAATTTATTCCCCGAACGCGACAGCCTTACATAATCATTGATTTTGAAGCGCGCCGAGTGTGGTAGTGGTGTTGGTGATCCATCTTCTCGGGAGCGTACCTCTTTCTAAAACTTCGTTAGGTGTTGTCCCAATCGTGCGATGGTGTGAGCGGTTGTAGGATGAAGCCAATGATTCCAGAATGTCTAGAAATCTGTATGTGTTTTTATGTGTAAAATAACGGTGCATGCGTTCCTTTATGGTGCGCTGAACTCTTTCAGCTAAAGAAGCCTTATGTATAGAATTGGTTGTGCAATAGCTGATATTAAACTCTGTCAACATGTTCTGAAAAGCACGGCCTATAAATTCCTTCCCCATATCCGTACAAAAATAGCCAGGAACCCTGTTTTCTTTTAACATTAGCGTTTTGGTGGCTTTAGCAACTGTTTCAGGTGATTTATTTTCAGAGGAACTAGCCACAGATATCTAGAGAATACGTCTATTATGAATAGAATGTAGCGGTAACCATCGTTATACACAGAATATCTTTGCATGTCTGTTAAATCTGCTTGCCAAATAGAATCAATCGAGGAAGCCGTTGTCTTGGCTGTTTTAAACCTTTTTCTCACAGGCTTATGAAGCGTATAAGCGTCCTGCTCCCTCAAAAATCTTTCAACATTTTTTTCCTACTCCGTAAACACTTCTGTACAGTCTATCTACGCCGCCGTAAGAGGATGGGTTAGAAATGTCATAATAGCGTTTAGTTAATACGTTAGCCATTTGCGTATTTTAGAGGCACGTGGGTAGGGTTGGTTTAACCTCTTCTTGCTCCTCTTCAAAGGTGTTACCGCCGGGGGTGACGGCGCCTTCAATTGTGCCACATGCGTTGCATGTTCCAAGTCTTTTAACCTGTTCAGATTTCCTATCAACGTTTTAGGGACATTTATTTGTTGTAGTCTTGCTTTAATATGCTTCCATCCTGATGGCGATGGCCTATCCCACTTTCTCACCAGATCATGGACAATGTCTACGATATTCGATCCCTGTACCTTTGATCCTTCCACAATGATCTCGCCTGTATCGGTCCATTGTATGGCTGGATCCTCATTCAATAGATTATAAAGACTTAAGCCTTTACTCATCAATGTATGTGGGAGGGTGCTTTTTAATACATGTTCGATATGTTGTGTGGCTAACCCCTTAATTTTTGGTTGGTCAGCTGTATCGTCGGGCTCAGATCCTATGTCGCCATGTCAATCGTCCCCCGTGCTGTGCCTAATAACCACAGGAATCTCTGTAGGGCTCTTATAATTTTCGTACTCGTGAAGAAATTTCTGGAGAGCTTCTTGGTATAAGATTCTTTTCTCATCAGGTGTTTTTTCACTGTTTAATAGGGCTAGCAATTCGCTTTCCATTCTTTTAAGTCTGCTTTTACGGGGTTCTAGATCCGGGTCTGGATTCCTTTGCAGTGAAGTGTACACCTCGTGGGGAATCACTACCACTTTCTTCATTATATTAATCTAGTCAGTAAAGGACCCAAAACTGAAAATAAGATGGGGAGAAATGACCCTCCTGTTTGTACAATAATTCGTTTTTTCTTCGCTACAGTTTGACTTTTACGAGCGAGTGCACGTATTATGTTCTTGTAGCGGCGTAGGCGAGCCTTCTGAGGGGTTTTCATTGATACATTGCAATTTATAACGTTAAGACAGATTTCACAGATGCATTTTAAAAAGTCGGCGTCGATATTTTTAATAAACATCTGCTGCATTGCCCGGGGCAGTCGATGATAGATTTTTATTAATTCACGGTATTTCTTTAGTCTCTTTGTCATTCTGGAATATACACCGTTTCAGGCTCGTTTGGAAATATATTCGTTCGTAGAAGCACTCTAAACGTGTTTCGCGGATGAAGGTCGCAAAGCAAATATCCGTAACGCGTGCTTGTAGCTTCTTTATAAACTTCCAAAAACTCCTTGCGCTGATTCGGGAACATTTGATTGGCTAATACCCCAATTTGTGATACATCTCTACGTTGCGCGAATAAGACTAGATATTGCGTATTTAACGACACATCGCGCATGTATCTATTTTTGAAAAATAGATTCTGATTGATGAAGAACACGCTTATGTTAAGATGGTGGGAGAATACTGTAAATGTCTGGCAAACGTTTTATCCATCTCCAACATGAGATCGTCAATTACAAACTGTATGTTCATTTCCCTTTAACGAATTAACGTCATATACGCCTTTGTGGAACAAAATATCATCTTGGTACTCGTTGAACACTGATTGATACGTCGAATAGCACCATATAACTTTATGCACAAATTTCGAGAACATCTCTCCCTTTTCTTTAATGATTTTAAGCATAAACACAGTTTTACCACATCCTGTAGGTCCAGATATAATACATGTGGATGGACTCGTGAATCTGAATTTTTCTACAGAGTCCATTTCTAACACGTCACACTCCTAAGTGGGTCATTTACAAAATATTACAAATTTTGAGTGCTGTTCCTTATATTTTGCTTTCTTCTCCCACAGAACTGTGAATGACGATGAGGTAGAGCATCCCATCATTGACATTACGGATGACCTCGACGACAGTGTAGTTGTAATCTCCTCCCCTGCCAACGAACCCTCACCAGCGATACCGGTAGCACGTCCAAAGAGGAGGTATGAGAACACCACGTCAGGTATAAAGCGACCGAAATACGCGCCTGTTGCAGCAGTAATAGATCTCCAACCCTCAACCTCTTACGCAAAAACCCCCCAGCAGCACCTCCCGCTAATATATCCCCTTATTCATCCGCCACAGTTGCCCCCCGTTCTGTTAAGTCTACAATAATAGATCCCCAACCCTCAACCTCCTACGCACAGGCCCCCAGCAGCACTTCCGCTAATATATCCACTAATTCATCCGCCACAGTTGCCCCACGTTCTGTTGAGGATGCTATAACGTTTGAGTTGGTGCGCTCCGCAGCCCCCACCCCAGCCTTGACTAGAAATCGGTATAGAGTCAGGGTCGACCCTAGAGCCATGTATAGCAATGGAATTGAGCGCGGGCTACGCCGGGTTGTACAGCGTATTGTAGAGTTTGCTCTTCAGAACCGCGACGAGCGTGAAGTCAGGACGAGTCTGTCCTTTGGATTCGGGTCAGATGACGGTGATGTAGATGATTATTGGGTGATAGTGCCATTTAGACGTTTGGCGGCTGATGATGTAGAATATATATTAGGACGTATAATGCAGGCCGCCCAAAGTAGTATAGCCTTTAATATGGACAACTTCACGGTAAATATTGACCGTGTATTCCGTGTTGCGGGCCATAGTGCCATACCGTATACTCTTAACTTTAATTCTCCGACTATTTACCGAAAGCATATAAACGTCGATCGTGGTTGCGGCTTTATAGCAGTACTCTTAGCACATACGTTTACTGTACAAAATACACGGACTCAAAACATTTGGTTGCCTACGGTCGTGGAACGTGCCCGTAAACTAGCTGTAGACTGTGAACTTGAATTTGACTGTAATATGGGTCCTGAAGAGCTGAGAATGGTAGAACAGGAAATGAATGCCCGTATAGTTGTATTTGGGTTGGATGATCGTCGTAGGACTGTGTATGTTTTTAAAAGCTGTGTGAGAGATCGTACAAGACCCCTACTTATTTTAGGACTGTCAGGGACAACGTATCTCCCCATCCGTAATATAAGGTGGCTTTACGCGAGTTACGACAAAAGTCGAAAATATGGGAGACATCATGATTTGTGTAAGGGATGCCTCGAGTTTGCGGATGATATAGTGAGACATTGTAAAGAATGTCACATGGTATGTGAGCAGTGTAAAATCACCAAATGTGAAAGCCGTGTAGTTGAAGCTGAGAAGAGAGACTGTGATGTGTGTAGACGCACATTCTTCAATAATAACTGCTTTGATTTCCATAAATCAATTGGCACGTGCAGGAAAATGAGAATCTGTGAATGTGGTATGTTTCACACAATGGATAATTGGGGGAAATTTAAGCACAAGTGTGACGAAATTCACTGTCCTACATGCCAGGAGGAATATAAGGCGGATGGAGTAAAGCATGTATGTTATATGAAAGATGCTAAGCCTAAAAATAACCCTTGTATAACTGTATACTACGATATAGAAACATATACGAACGCTGAAACCAAAGAGGGAATTCCACATTTACTTGTGAGCCAGACCATCTGTGATGAGTGTATGGGTATCGAATATGACGAGTGCCCCAAATGCGGTAAACGGACAAACGTTTTTAAAACGAATGTCCGCGATAGTCCTGTGAAACTATTTGTGTCCTATATTGTCAAGTTAGCCGACAAGTTCAAAAAAATGACTGTGTATATTGTCGCCCATAACGGGGCAAAGTTTGACACGTAGTTCCTTTATAAGGAGATGCTTGAACACGAATCCTCTGAGATATTTACAGGTGATCCATTGAAAAGAGGCAACAAATTAATACAGATGCAGATAAGAGGCAATGTACAATTAAAGATACTTTATTATTCACACCTTGTAAATTAGCAAAGCTACCCAAGGTGATGGGAGTAGCAGCTGAAGTTTCTAAAGGCTACTTCCCTTACACTTTCCTCACCAGCGAGACTTTAAACTACGTAGGCCCACCACCACCCAAACATTATTTTAACTATGACTGTATGGATGAACGTGAAGACTTTGATCGATACTACAACAGTTTTAATGAAAGTAACCCTTATAATATAGCTGATGAATGTGAGCGTTATTGCGTGAATGATGTGCGCGTGCTTAGAGTATGTTTCCAGGCCTTTAGAAGGATGTACATAGCCCGTTTCAAATGCGATCCACTGCAAGTCGCAACCACCATCGCATCATTATGTTTTACGGTGTTCAAGAATAACTTCATGCCTAAAGACACCTTAGCCATTATTCACCGAAACAAACCCCGCAGTTACGGACACAATGCTATTTACTGGCTCATACACCTACAGCAACAGACAGGTGTATACATAAAGCACGCCCGCAACACGGGTGAAGTACCCATTAAGATTAATGGACGTGTTTTTTGGGTTGATGGGTTAAGTGAAAACCGTGTCACTGGTGTGAAGACTGTGTACTCCTTTAACGGATGCTGGTGGCATGGATGCCCCCGTCCTGAGTGCGGAATCGCCGGAGATATCCACGGTAGATCTCCTGCCGACTGTCTTGCATGGACCCGCACCCGCGATCAACTTATAGGATCACAGTTCACTCACAAAGTCTTGTGGGAGCATGAGTATCATGCACGGATGGAGACAGACGAGGTGTACCGTGAGGAAATAAACACGGTCAAGCGTTCAATGGTGCTGGATCCTCTCAAATGTGGTGATAGCTTGTTTGGAGGACGTACAAATCCATTCAGACCATACTTTCCACCTACGGAGGGCGTGAAGCTCCATTACTACGATTTCTGTTCTTTATACCCATACGTGATGAAGAGCAATCCGTAACCCGTGGGCGCTCCTGAGAAACTGATGGGACCTAGCCTACCCTCCATCAATGAATTTTCAAAAAATTTGAATGATCGTTACTTTGGGCTCTCTTTCGTAGACGTACTCCCCCCACGCAATTTATGGATGCCGATCTTACCTGTCGTTATCGACGACAAGCTCATGTTTCCCCTGTGCGTGAAGTGCGCGGAAGAGGATAACGGCGATTGTAACCATATACCCCACCAGCGTAAGATCAGAGGCGTATATACAAGTCCTGAGCTGGCCCTAACCGTACGCCATGGTTATAGAATACTGAAGATACATGAGGTGTGGAGGTTTCAGAAGCTACCCAACCTTTTCACACCATATATAAACGCCTTTTTGAAGGATAAGTTGAGGCATCAGGGTATCCGCGAGGAGTTGATACCGAAGATGAAAAGTCTGCCTATATCCAACGTTACCGCGACCGCGAAGGTATACAACTTGATCGTGTCCAAATTGTAAAGAATCCTGGCAAGCGCTTTAGTGCAAAGTTGTGTCTAAACAGTCTATGGGGAAAATTTGCGCAGAATGCCGGCAAAGGGAACATTCATTGGCACAAAGTTATAGCGATGTCTGGGATTATGCCAATGCTCCCGATAAAGAGGTCATGGAGATCGTGAATGTAGGTAATACTTACATAATAAAGTACAACAACACTGATTGGCCACAGATACCTCAAGGGTTACAAACATACCTGTGGCCAGCTTCACAACAGCCTACGCCCGTATAAAAACTTTGGGGTCTATTGCATTCTCTTGGGCGGAGAGTATTGTATGCCGATACAGATAGCGTGATATTCACAGAGAGGGAGGGTGAATACATGCCCGCTATTGGGGAGTTCCTCGGCGAGCTCACTGATGAGATCAAGGATGAGTATGGGGACAACGCATACGCCGACTCTTTTGTCTCAACAGGACCTAAAACTTATGGGTACGGGTCAGGTGGGGGAGGAAATGAAATATATCGTGAAGGCAAAGGGTATTACGCTCAACCATGCGAATCGGCGGGTTGTTAACTTTGAATCGTTGAAGAATCTAGTGTGTTTGGACGATGATGAGGGCGAACGACCTCCCCAACTAATTGTAGGCACTCACAATTTTCGGGCGCAGAAGCTGGGGGGCGTGAAGGAACTTAGGGGTACGAAGGTGTGCCGTAACACCTATAGGAAACGTTACCAGTTACCTGGTACCTATGATACCGTGCCCTTTGGATACCATAACGTTTGATGCTTCTATTGATAACTGACACGTATTTGTCTTGTATATAATCGTATCTATTGATTTATTACACGTATTTGTAAATACATATAACTTGAATATCTCGTTTATTAAATCGTATTTGTAAATATGTATATACAGTTCCCGCGAAAAGTATCCGATCACCCTTGAAATTTATATTTTTTACATAAAAAACAATGTTTAAATGTATACTAACCTTATATTAGTATTTTGTCATCGTCCTTTGGTTGGATGACTTGTTCTAGACGTTTGGCATGGATTTAATCAAGTTTTGACAAACTTCCACTGATATTTCCTTGCACCATACCTTTTTGATGGCCTCTTGTAATTTTTCGACTGAGCCAGTGTCGTGGCATTCAACCTTATTTTTTATTATTAGCCACAGATTTTCTATCGGATTGAGATCTGGACTATTACAGGCCAATCCAAAATATCAAATTTATTGTCAGTAATCCATTTTGTCACTATTTTTGGCCCTGTGACATGGTGCACCATCATGCATGTATGTTTTTGTCCTTTGGATTGCCATTGCCATTGGAAGTTTATCCTGTAGCATTGCTAAATACCGTGCACCATTCATAGTTTTGTTCTTCGGAAGAAAATATAAGTTTCCACGCCCATAGTAACCGAAACAACCCCAAACCATCACACTTGGAGGGTGTTTCATTGTCTTTAGGGTGTATTTAGGGTCCATCCTATTTGAGCCAATAGGCCGGCGAACCTTTTTTGGAAACTTCTGAATGTCAAAAATGTCGACTCATCGCTAAATAAAACCTTCTTCCAGTCATCAACAGTCCAATGAATGTATTTTTTACAAAATGCGACACGTTTTTTTACGCATTTTTTCATTAATGAACGGTTTCTTAGCAGCATGGCGAGATGGTAATCCGAGTTCTTTTGGAGCCGCTCCTGGATAGTTCGTTCAGAAACACACAGATAACAAATTATTCATATTAAATTTTATTTCTTTCGCAGTTATTGTTGGGTTTTTCATACTAAACGTTCGTAAGTTTGTCTGTTCGCGAATTTGTTTTTCTCGGCTTGCCAGATCGTTTTTTAGGGACTGTGTGCTGGTTAGGCCACCATTGTTCTTAGTCGTGAAACCCATAAATAACGGTACTTGGATATGTTTAATTCCTTAGCTATCTGTCTCTGTGGTTCCCACATGCATGCAAAGCAACAATAGCACCTCGACAATCACTCTTAAGTTGTTTTAGCACACATTATATATAAATTTTTTTTACCACTTTCTGTAAAAAAAAAAAAAATATCAAGAAATTTACACAAACAGTGAAATCTGACAAATTTGAGACACAGCCACCCGCAACGAAGGCTACCAGAACACTAATTGAGGAATGCGTGGATAGCTCTCATATCAGCGAGCAACCTCAAAGTACCAGATGTCGCTAGAACAAATAGAAGTGAATTACGTGTCTCTGAATATCAAGGGAAAATATTTATTTTCTTGAGTGATCGGATACTTTTCGCGGCACTTATAACTTGAAATATCTCGTTTATTAAATAAATCATGTTTCAATTAGCGTTTCACTTTCTCCTTTGTGTGTGTGTGTTGTGTGTGTGTGTGCGCAGGTGAAAGTTCTAAGCTCCCCCCTGTAAGACGTGAGTCATGCTACTATCTGGGAGTCCCTGCGTTGTCAGTCGACTGCAGTAAGCCCGAGAGATCAGACGTGTATTCAGAAGAAAAGATCAGACGTGTATTCAAATGGCTACCTTTAATATTGCTTGTACAACGTTTATGAAATGGTATTCAGCAAAGTGCCAGGATGTGGTGGATACCGAAAAACTTCCTATTCCCCCCCTATGCCTCTTTTAAAACCACATTGGATTGTGCGAAGTTCCAAGATGCACAAATACTCTACGGATGTTCTGGTGAGACCGTTGAAGGCTTTCGTTGCACAGACGATGTGCTGAAGTATGCTGCAGAGCTAAACTTTATAAAGTCTCACATATACCGTGAAGTAAAAGAAACAACGCGTGCAAAAGAGAAGCAGCAGGTATGGATAATGAGTCTTGCGGATGGGTGGTGTGACAAGCGGTATTACGTCATGCTACACCATGTCGATTACTCATACCCTACGACTGAAAATGTGAATCTCTTGATCATGGACAATCTTAAGTATTTTTATCACTATATTAATGTATATCATGATGAGGTTCGTAGTGAGGTTGTGGCTAGTGCCCTGCGTGAGTTTTTAACAGACTTTAGAGACGAGTATCGTTTGATGGGCAGAAAGGAAAAATATGAGCATATGTTCCTCTCAAATAGTGCGCCGGAGTGTGAAGATGTTTAGTAAAACATAAAATGTGCCTAGTTCTTTTCCTGAGGTAAACTGTCTGGTGCGTAGTCTGGTAGTGATAAAACCAAAATTAATTCTTGTACCGGAAAAACAAATATGTACAACACTTCGGTGCGACTCGCGGGTCATACGAGTTCGAACAAGCCCATTCACGTATCATCGAGTCAGCCGCCCGTCGAACCGTTCCTGCCTACCTGCGTGCCTCACACGGCTCATAGTTATCTCAGAGCTTGAACCGAGTGGACGTGCACTCCTCGAAAACGATGGAACTCCCTTTGAGCAGCATTCTCAACGCCTCGTACGATGTGTCCGTGACAAAATCGTTGCGCGTGTTCAGGCGTAAATCCGGTACCGTTAGCTATGTGCTGGAAACGGAATGTAGACAAACAAACAAACGGGTTTATTTAAGTGTCGAGGAGATGAATAGAATCTTCGTGATAGTTGAGAAGTGGAGTGAAGATCGTTATAAAATACCTGCTAACGTAGGTACAAGAAGAGAGCAGATTAGTGACGCACCCTCATACGCCGTTGTATGTACGTTGTGTATAAATAACGATCGGCCGTGCATTGATATACGGCTGATGTGGAAGAATGCTTCTGATAATAACGCTCTTGTTCCTACGCGAAACCGTTTCATCCTCGACAGAATGTTTGAAATCGTCGGATTCCGCAAGCTGAAACCTATATTAGACGCGCGTGTTACGGATATGCTTTATTTTGATACAGTACTTGAATACGCATACACCGCTCTGCTCGATGGGTTTACCGAGTGTAGGGCTGAACAGGGTGAGAATGGTCTAGAGCTGGACGTTTATTTAAAAAGTTTAGACTCTTTGAAATACTATGAACTTTGGTACAAAGAAATTGATCGGTACAAGGCTGAGCTCACCTACACCGTTCACCCTGAAGAACTATTTCTTTATATAACGCGCAGTTGTCGTAACGATTTAGAAGATTATTTCAATTGCCGCTATGTTGAGTGAGTTCACGATTGAAAAGCTCGAGTCGGTAGAAATAAACCCTCGATTGGAAAAGCGTGTTTATAAACTTGTGTTTAATAATGTAGCTAACGATGAACTCTTTGTGCGTGCTTTTGATTGTATTCTAGACGTATTTAAAGATGACTTACCAACCGGTTGTAAAGTGGGAACAAAAATAGTACTGAACGATATGAAAGCCCTTCATATCGAATACAGGTTTCCCTATACTTTAAGCGGTGAAATATTATTAAACCGCATATACTGCGTAATGCAGAGCAATAATGATGTAATTGTAAACTCGATTAAGTGCGAGTTTAGTATTTTGAAAAAAAAGTGAAATGTATTTATATATTTTGCGTGATATTTCCCCTGTACTGTTATGATTATATATATATTTCTATTATTATTGAAATGTATATTTATTTCTATATCTCCATAATTGTGTGTATATATTTTTTTGATTATATGCATATTCCTCAATTATTATTGAAATGTATATTTATTTTCTATATATCTCCATAATTGTGTGTGTGTGTGTGTGTATATATTTCTTATTATTGAAATGTATATTTATTTTCTATATATTTATAATAAACAGAATGATGCAATGTTGTTTTACTTAATTCTTTTGGATAATTATAACATGTTACGCCTTCTAAACCTACAAGCGGAATTCTAAATGTATACAATGGTATCTGGCAATGCTAAAAAGTGGTATCTGGCAACTGAATACATGGCACGAAATCTTTTAATTGTTTAGTGAGACAACTCACCATAATAATGCTAAAAAGTGGTATCTGGCAACTGAATACATGGCGCTATCTGGCAACTCAAGCCATTTACGCCTTCTAAGCCAACTGGCTGATTAGGAGTCTATAATAATGTATACAATGGTATCTGGCAACTCAGTCTTCGATTAGAATTAATTAATTAAATATATAGCACAAACTGAATACATGGCGCTATCTGGCAACTCAAGCCATTTACGCCTTCTAAGCCAACTGGCTGATTAGGAGCCTATAAAACAACGCCTACTCGCTGAAGTCTTAATATGCACTTGGCTCCTGCCAGGTGAACACCTCTCCTCCTTTCTCTCCTCCTTTCTCTCCTTTCTCTTGGGGGATAACGCCGCCTCCAAGTTTTCCTTGTTGCACCTGCAGCATCCCCCCTTTGGGGGATTTTTTTGCAACATCCCCACCCCCCTTTGCAACAACACCCCCCCCTTCGCAACATTGCGTAATCACTTGCAACATTCTTGCACTCTCCCCTTTTGCGGCTATACTACTCACATTCATGACATTCCTTCGTTCAGCACTAACCTGATTCCTCATCTATCTGTACCTCACTCATCTTACCAGTGTGGGAGCACGAACCTTTACATCTACAGAGATACATGCAGGGCTGCCCCTGCACGTAGCACTTACAAGGAGCCTTACGGTCTGTCTTACACTGGCAAATGACACGCTCTGGTATGTCCCGCGAAATGGTGGGAGTTGTGGTGTAGACGGGAGTTGGCGCAGAGTCGGGGGATTCTTGCTGCCATCCCCATTCCGTTGGAGAGACTGGAGTTGGAGCTTTGATGAGCGTATTACCCCACACGTGTCCACTCTGAAGTCACAAGAGAAATAACTGATTAGTTGAAGTAGCACTTCTAGAAATCCAACTGCATACAGTAATCTCAAGCATGAGTAATGTCCAATGCTGTCTTACCTGATAGGCTACTCTGAGGAGGTGCTGATGCAGAGCGTCGCTGCTTGGAGGCATGTGCTCGAAGTCGCGTCCTTTGTGGAGGAAGAGAGAGAGTCTAGCAGCATCCATGGTTGTCATGCCCTCCTCAGAGACACCATAGAGCTGCATGACGAATCTCTGGAGCGTGGGTGTGTGAGTCTTGATCATCTCCAGGGTGGGGTTAGGGCAGGAGAGAAGCTCGAGAGGTAAGGTGAGTTCAGGGAGGGACTGCCACAATGACCAGGCCGTCTTCTTGCCTTTGCCATAGAACGCTGAGGTCGTGTCGCATCCCGTTAACGCATGAAACGCCGGCAGTGCCATTGCCTAGGATGGTCCAATTCTGCGGGCGATGACATGCGCTGGAATGTACCTAGCAAGGAATGTAGAGACGAGTTAGACAATGGCCTCATAATCTAAAAGCTATCGGTACACTGCAGACACCTGGCTTAAAGACACCTCAATAAAATGACTGTACCTGAAGTGACGCCGCGATCCGAAGGCAATCCAGAGTTCATCAATCCTCTGTCCGAGGACTACAAAAGTGGAGATGCCCAGCACTACAACATCGCTGTCGCTGGTACGGACGATCACTCGACGATGACCGGCGTAGGTAGCTGCAGCCACATGCAGAAACATCCGAGTGTCGGCTTCCTCGTGTGTGCAGGGGGCAACTGCTGCACCAACATCAGCGTCAGCCAGTGAACTCGCACAATCACTGAGAATGGTGGTGAAGAGCTGCTTGCCCTGCAATGAAGAAGTCAATGTAATTGAGGATATGCTGAGGAAGTCAATATAATTGACTTCCTCAGCATATACTAGAGACAGGAATAGTTTAAGAAATATTAATTTCTATGTCAGTAGCTCGCAACAATCTCTTAGCTAACCTGTGGGAGCGTCATGAGCTTGAAGCTGTTGGCCAGCTCCACGAACAACTCCTGTTTGTTCAGGTCCACACGTAGGAAGGTAGCCCAATTGCCAGGAACTTTGGTCGAGAGAGTAACCCGCATCCGCGCTCCGTTGCCTCTTTGTTCCCGAGTTCCTGACTTCAGGCTCGTCTTGGAGTAGACATCCCAGACAACGTCAACCCGGTCGTTTTTTCAAACCAAAAGAGGATGTATGGCAGAAACACGTCTGTGAAATAGTCTCCGATGGTCACGGCACTTCCAGGACGAAGCATTTGAACGAGCACAGCACCATCCGGCACAGCCACGGTCGTCAACGGTCTGCGATTGTCGAGATCCGCTGGGACAATGCAGTCCAGGATCTCGCTCTTGGTTCCATGGTGCATTAGGGCATATCATACTTTTCCGAGTCCGAATTTCACTCTGGCTAATATGTATTTTTATGTAAAATTTAATTCTAAGAGAGGTTTCTTTTCTGCAACTTTTCTCAAAATTCGCGTTATCCTGTTCAAAATTGCGGTTTTCTGTTCTATGTTGAAATACCGAATATTCAATTGAACACAACCTCATATTTTTAACCCTTTGTCGTAATTTCTTGCCATTTAGACACATTAACTTTGCTTAACGCTTACACAGGTTTAATACATACATACATATGAAAAAAAATCTACTCCACTTGAATCTTTGTAACAATTTGGACGCAGAACGCGAAGTTCAAGATTCTCTCAATAGATGGCCAAGGAGGAAGTAATGGCCTCATCAGTTGAAGCTTTCACGCAGAGGTCAGAGGAGGAGAAGAGCTCTGGAATATTCTTTGATGGCAAGCAGGATAGAACACAAAGGTGTTGAAATATGACGAAGTGACAGGCAGATTTCATCCTGGCAAAGTGATCGAGGAGCATTACACTATCACGTGGGAGCCTCAAGGAAAGTACCTCTTCCATTTCACTCCCGAGGAACCTGAGGAAGGAGAAACGCCTTCTCATAAGATCGCTCAGGGCCTGCATGAGTGGCTTCTGGATCACGGAGCTGACGAGAGCCTTGTAATGATTGGAGGAGACTCTACCAACACCAACACGGGGTGGTCTGGAGGCGCCATAGCCCTATTGGAGAAGATGCTGGGTCGCAAGTGACACTGGATGATCTGTCAGCTCCATGTGAACGAGCTCCCCCTGAGGCACTTAATCATCAAGCTGGACGGCTCTGTAACTCCCCGGTCAGGCTTCAGTGGGCCTATTGGAAAACTTCTTGAGAAAGTGAATGAACTTGAGGTCAACATCAGCTTCAAACCAGTGGAAGGAACTGAAGATATCATAGAGCTGCCAGTAGAGATAGTCAAATCTCTCTCCACAGACCAGCACAACTGCTATCTTCTGATCAAAGCCATCAAGTCTGGAAGTCTCAGTCCACAGTTGGCTGGTCTCAAGTGCGGACCTCTGAACCAATCCAGGTGGCTCACTACTGCACAGGCCATCTTGCTGTTGTGGATGAGGGAGCACGGACTGAAGGGGGAGGTGTTGACGAAGCTCGAGGTCCTTGTGAAATTCTGCCTTAACTTCTACTTCAAAATGTACTACGACATCAGTGAAGCACCACCTCAAATTTGGTCCTGCACACGTTTTTTCAAGACTGAGGTTGCTGAGAAACTAGACTACCAAGGTCAGGAACATCATCTCTGCTGCAATGATAAGAGGAGCTTAACACGCACATCCTGAGAACATCCTGGCTTCATTCCTGTGCAGTGAGGATGAGCATCAGAGAGCTTTTGCTGTGAGCCAGATAGAGAAGATCAGAGAAGGAAGAGACTTTGGTGATACGACAGTGAGGCCCCATAAAAATCCCAAAGTCAATCTGCAAGCCACTTCACCTGAGGATCTCATCAACTGGGAATCAGAGAATATTTACGAGCCTATTTTGACTTGCAAGATGACCTTGACTGAGCTCGAGGATCTCAGGAAAACTCCACTCAAAGTGGACGCTTTCTCTGTTCATACTCAGTCCTGCGAGAGAGCTGTACAGGAAGTCTCAACTGTTTCCCAAACTGTGTACGGTCACGAGAGGAGAGATGGGTAGGTGAGAGCCAGGATAGACCATTGAAAAATACTCCCAGTGTTCAGATCGAAGCAGGACATACTTAAGAGCTTTTCAGGTTCGAGTGGCTGATGAAGAGGCTGAAGCCATCGTTAATGCTCATAAGAGCTGAAAGTCCTCATAAGATCATAACATAAGATCTTATGAGGCCACGCTTTTCAGCGATCCAGGAAGAACAGGCGTGTAAACCTACACGTGGAGGTGGCAAGTCTCCCGCTACTCAATCAGAGTAGAGCTGGAGAGCCGCGCCTATTCTTTGAAGAAAAACTTAAAATTCTTAAGTTTTACGTGAAATCTAAAAGATTTTTCAGCACCCAGAAGTGTTGAAACACGCAAGAAAGCAAGGATGAGGTTAGAAAAGCAGCTTTTAGACTAAATCATATGCAGAACAGCTGCGCGCTTTGGTTTGGGTGCCCTGAGGCTGCGTTAGGCAGCCTTCAAATCAGAAAATCGCGATTTTAACCATGAAAATGAGATTTTTCGGAAAAGTTGCAAATAATAAACCCATCTTAGAATTAATTTTTACATAGGAATACATATTAGTCACTTTGTTTTTCCAAAATTTCAACCCTGAACCCAGAGTATGATATGCCCTAACGGTGCATGTGTCCCTTCCGAGTAAGAGAGGTAGGATGGGCAGAGGTCTCATGGGAGAACACCGACTCGTTGATATTGCGACCAGAATACGCTGCAAGCAAAATCTGGGTCACCTTGGCTTGTTGGTCCTTGACGACAGCCACCTCCGATTTCCGGCGTGGTTGAGAGAGCGATGCCTTGAACAACTTCAGCTTGGTGTGGGGTATCAGAGTAGTGAACACCCCCTTCTGGGAGCTGACTCGCTTGTAGACAAACGCTTTGTATCTCTGCAATCCGATGTCCTTCACCTTCCTCACATTGTCTACCACGTCTGGAGGCATGATGATTGACTCGTCCAGGTCGAGCAGCTCGCCACTGTCTTCCATGAAGGGGTTTGCCAGCTCCTCAAAGGCATCCACCAGCGTCAGCACATCAGACTGGAAAAAAGAAACATATATAAGCATTGCCAAATCATACATATTCATACCACTGAAAATGATGGGGGTGTCTCTCAATTTGCAATTTATTAGAAAGTTACCTTGTAGTCGGCTTCAACTTGGGGTACTGTTCATGGTGCCCCCGTTCATCTGACTCCTTCGTGCCCTAAAATTCCCTGACTAGGCTAGCCATCTCAGGAAGAACGCCCTACTCGCGGCGAACTGTGCGTGGGTCATCCGGGTTCTCGATGACGCCAGCCACATCCTTGAGCCAATCGATGAGTTGCTCGTGCATGTGGTCATGCGGGATCTTCGAGAATGTTCGCCTGGACTTCTGTCCCATGAAGTGACCACGCTGGAATTCCACATACAGCGCGGGATGGTGTTCTTCCAGTGTTGCCATGTCACGGAGATGGATGGGCAGGTTCCGAGCATAGTGGATATGATCCAGCGCGAAGACCCATGGCATCAGACAATCAAGAGTCTCCATGTAGAGCGAGAAGTCGGCTGTGCGACACGACTTGACAAACTGAAAAACACATGAATAGACCATATGAAACACTCGGATTTTGTGGAGGAATGTATCATAGTCTTCAGCTAACAATGAGAATGAGACAAAACATGAATGAGTCTTGCATGCGTTGCTTAAGGGTAGTACGTTAGCGAGTGAGACAAAAACATGACATAAAGAACCTGTCTTACCTGAAGAATGAGACGATCCAGCTCCATGGACTTAAACCAGTAATCTGCTTGAGGCTGCGAGGCACACAGCTGCTTGAGTCATTCGTCAAAGGGCAGAGCGATGAGGTCATTCGACTCGGCATCAGCAGAGAAACCATCATAATCATCAGTAATCGTCGCCTTCTCCACATACTTATCATAAGCCTTCTTCATAAGCACGTAGAGAGCAGCTACCGACACCTGATGCATGTACCGAGTACTGCAGATGTGATGGACGCCAATAAAGGACTGAGCTTTGCCGCTGGTCGAGACACCGCTGTTGGTGATTGCTGTAGTCCACCCACTACCGTCCAACCAGTCACCAGACACACTCCACAGCATCTTCTCAGTATGCATCGCCCCCAACAACACCAAATAGGAGTCCTCGCCATGCTCTGTCTGGGGGTACTGCCACTGAAGTTTCTTGGCCAGCGTGAAGAGGGGTTGATCGGCTACCATGACTGGTGTCTGATCAGGATTGATGTAGCTGATCGCCTGGCGGATGACTTTCATCCCATGCCAAACCACGGTAGGGCTGTTGGGAGACTCGATGAATAGATGCAGCATGTATGACTTGGCTGGGGGAATAGCAGGATGCTCTGTGATGCTGGCATAGTACGCGGCCCATGAGATCCATTCACCGGCTTCGAGGGTCTGTTTGGATAGAAGGCTTCTGACTCGCTCCAACCACCTGTAGCCTTCTTCAATGATGCTGGTGAGAGAGCGCGAAGCCGGAAGAGGATGACTGTTGGTCTTCAGGGCAGGAACGTGCAGCACCTCATCGTTTGGCAGCGAGACATCTAGATCCATGGTCGTGTAGCTAGCTGGCAAGGACCTTACAGCCTTCTTCCCCATCTCAGCTGGATTCAGGATGTCGGCGAGATTCTTGACTTGTTGGTTGTCTGAAGAGAAGTGCTGCTGAATGCTGATGCATGTTCCATGGAGGGCTGATTTTGCCGTCGTAGAGGAAGGGTTATGGTCGATGTTGTCAAAACCGCCTGTGATGAACACGCCCTTGACAGTCTGAGGTGGCACTACCACACCGACCTGCTTCCAGCGACCGATGACTGAATTCGCGATATCTGTGCTCAACACTCTCAAACGAGGAACACCCAGGTTTCTTGGATCTGCGTCCAACAGAGTTGAAGATGATCTGCTGCCCGATGGATGTTGCAACCTTGGACTTCTCAGAATCAAGAGCCGGCTCATCGATACCTAGTCCATCAAGAAGCATGTGCAAGAATGATCTCAACGTGGGCGGGATGGATTCAGCTTCACATGAGGTTGAGAAGGAGCCTGTGAAAGCCTGTTTCATGTGGAGATAATCTCGCCGGAGGATCTTGGCTGCTTTGTGGAGGATGGAGACTTCAGTTGATGTATTGTTTTCCATATCAACTACAGCTTTGCTTAGGTCGTCGTCGAAAACAAGAGACCAGCAACGATTCATTGGTATCGCCTTGATGTCAGGAATCATGCGCTCAATATCCTCTGGAAGGCGTGTTGTATTGCATTTGATGTAGGGAAAACCGAGAGCGGCGAGGCGCTTGTCAATGAGGGCCGTCAAGTCAGCCATTGCCAGTGATGTCCCTGAAACACGATTATCTTCAATAAAGTCAAGTAACTCGTTGAGAACATGTGCTCGGATCACCTGAGTCGCATGACTCTCAGTCGCGTCACATCCGACCGTCGCCGCTTTCCTGTAGAGCCGAGTCAGGCACGCACGATGATAGACGGTATTAATAGCGACCATGTCACCGGCAGAAAGTTTAGCCAACAGACGTTTGTCACCTAACACTCGAGCGCAATCATTGACTTTCTTATCCAAGCCAAGAGTGGAGGCCTTCCTCAGCTCTTTCTTGTTGCTCACTTCGTCACAGAAGAGGCATGGAGTGTCGACTGGTTCGCTCGAAGATGTAGAGGGTGAGGGTGAGGCCTGTGTGATGGACCTGGCACCACTGTTCATGCGGCGAGTTTTCACCTGGCTAACTGACTCTTGCCCTTAATGCTTTTTCCTCGCTCTCTGCACTTTTTGATTGTCGACAGCATTCCTGCAACTTTTGTTTCACACTACTTGATTAGACATCATCAGCTGCACTACATTCTGAGCACCGTCACCAGCACCGCCACCAATGTCATCTACGACTACAAAGTCAGGCAACTCCCCTAATTCCTTGAGCTCCTGGATGTTGTCCGTAACGTCTTTAAAAGAAGCTGAAAGTCTTTCAGGTTTGTTTCTCAATTTCACAGATGATGAAGGAGTCTTAGTCGGTCCATAGCTTTTGTCCGACTGACATATGAAGCATAATGCCCAGTCGCGAGTGTCCATGATGGCAGGCGTGCTTTTAGAGTCACTCATTTCGGATTAATCATTATGAATCTGAAACATGAAATTGAATTTCTAAAGGTCACAGAACTTAGAAACGTGTGTGATGACTCGTTTTCAGCTAAATTCAGCATGAGAAAGCCATTTCTGAGGTTATTTTGGGGTTTCAGGTTATTTTGGGGTGTCTCACTCCGTCAGTTTGGAAACTGCGGAATATCCCCAATTTCAACATGGCGGCCAGCGGCCATATTTGATTTTGGGGTTCAAAATGACCTCCAAACCCCATAATAACCTCAGAAATGGATTTTTCTTGCTGAAATTAGCTGAAAACGAGTCATCACACACGTTTCTAAGTTATTGGTTCAAAAGTTAGAAATACGGTTCATTAAGCATGATTTATGCTGATTAGGCATAAAATTAAGCATGTCTATGCACAGATGCAACTTGTGTCTTTGGATAAATTCTTTCCTATGGCCCTAAGGAACTTCCATACCAAAGGGGACCTTTGCATCATGATTTGAAATGGACACCCTATTTTGTGCACTTAACATGTCTACTATATGTGGTATTTATTTTACTTTAGTTTTCTACCTACCTATTCCAAAACATTAAAAAAACTTTAACGATAGATCGCTGTACGGTAACAATAAAAAAAGTACATCTTACGGACCCAGGGTGTTGGCACCCCTGGCCTATATGTTACTCGTAAATAACTGTCTTGTCTTACAAACTCTTCTCATTGCTTTATAAAATAGTTTAATATAGTCGAACAAATTAAATTCTTACCTTTCTTACCAGGCACCTGGTAGACCATAAAGCGGTCTGACAGTTGGGAGCCCTCGGACGAGACCCCTCCATGCCTCACGATCTCCACACATCAAGTTCGCCCGTTGGAGACTGATTCCACACTTCTCGACGGCACTCTTGATGTTATCCATCCATCGGATCTTGGGTCTTCCAACTGGTCTTCTGTTTTGAGGGGCCCATTCCAGCATTCTTCTTCTTGTCCTTTCCATCGGCATTCGTTGGACATGCCCGTACCATCTCAGTTGGTTCCTCTCAATATTCTCATTAACCGAAGTTACACCCAATCGCCTTCTTATTTCAGTGTTCCTTATTTTATCCAATCTAGTTACTCTTTCTATCAATCTCCTGACCCTCATTTCAGCTGCTTGCAGTTTTCCCCTCGTCCTTGTGGTTAGGGCCCAAGTCTCGCTGCCGTATAGTAAGATTGGTTTCAATATTGTTGAGTATATATGCGTCTTTACCTTTTAAGGGATGTTTTGGTCTTTCAATAGGGGTTACAGGAAGGAAACATTTCTGCTATATTTAGCAATTCTTTCATGCACCTCTGCATCCATACCCGCATCATTTGCGATCACACTACCAAGGTATTTAAATGTGTCCGTCTTTTTCATTTCCCTTCCCTCAACAAAGATTCCATCCTCGTTCGCTCCCCTCGTTACCACTATATATTCAGTTTTATCATAATTCAGTTTCAGTCCATACTCTCTCAATCTCTCATCCCACCTCTGCATAGTTCTCTCTAGGGATTGTGTGTGTTAGTCCCAACAGCCACATCATCAGCATATCCAAAAATTTCTATTTCCTCTTCAATTTCCTCAGTTATGTGTTCCATAACCCTGTTGATGTAGTCAATAAATAAAATGGGTGACAGAACACTCCCTTGTTTAACTCCTGTACTTACATCAAACCACTCCTCCGATCCCACCACCGTGGTCTGGGAGACCCTATAGGTGCTCATTACTGCTCTCAGAAACTTGGGTGGCATTCTCTCACTCAAAACCACCCACAGCTTCTCCCTGGGCACACTATCAAATGCCTTCTCCAGATCCAAAAAACATATGAAGCGGTCCAAATTGAATTCTTGGCTCTTCTCAAGATATTGTCTTATGGCTGAAATTTGATCTATAGTAATCCGGCCTGCACGAAAGCCACATTGATACTCCAGTAACCCAGGTTCCAGTATGTTTCGTATTCTATGTTCCAAAATCCTGTCATATATTTTCTCCGCATGACACATCAAAGATATGCCACGGTAGTTTTGACATTCCTGCTCACTTCCCTTCTTTTTATATATAGGACATATAATTGCTCTCCCCCTTCCTGCCGGTACAATTCCCTGCGATCACACCACCCGGAAAATGCTTAGCAGCCAGTCCACAGCAGGATCACCTGCTGCTTTTAGTGTTTCTGTGACAATTGCATCTGGTCCGGGAGCTTTATTATTCTTCATCCTCTATAGTGCTTGAATAACCTCCTCTCTAGTGATCTCTCTGTCCCCCTCATGCTCCTCATGATTTACCCGCTCCTCCCGTCTCACCTCATCATATTGGTTCTCGTTATTCAAAAGATGTCTAAAGTATTCGTTCCAGCGTGCGGCCACCTCGCTTTTATCAGTGAGGACTTCACCATGTGCATTTTTAATAGCCACTGTTGTTTTCTTGCTTTCTCCATTTTTATACTTCTTAGCCATGCTATACGGTAACTTCTTCGAGCCTTGAAAATCCTCTTCTAAGTCTCTACCTATTTTCTCCCACACAGAGCGTTTCGCTCTTCTTTTAACCTCGTTGGTGTGGTTTCTCATTTCGACATATTCTCGCCTTGTTTGCTCATTTCTATCCTTAAGCCATCTTCTAAAAGCACGCATCTTATCTGTCACTGCCTCCTTTACCTCCTGGGTCCACCATGCCGTCTTTTTCTTTTTTGACCCTCCAACTACCCTTTCTCCAATCACCTCTCGCTGTATTCCTTCCATCGTTCTCCTAAACTCAACCCAACCCTCCTCCACTATTTCCGTAGCTACCCTTTGTCCGAAAGCCTCCTCAGTTCTAGTTCTAATCTCTTCCAGTTTTTCTGATATATTCTCCGTGCACACTCTTCTTCTTCTAGGTTTTTTTTATATTTTGTTGTACTGGAAGCAAAATTTTGGCTTTAACAAGTCTATGATCCGAGTCAAAAGACACAGATGGTACTACTCTTACATCTTTCACCAACGACTTTTTATCCACCACAATAAAGTCTATCTGAGACTTTTTATCCACCACAATAAAGTCTATCTGAGACTTTTTATCATAATTTCCGGTTTTACTATTCCATCCATACCACGTATAGAGATCTGATTCCTGGTGCTTAAAAAATGTGTTCATTATACTAAGAACATTTCTTGCACAAAAATTTACCAGCATTTCCCCTTCCAAATTTCTCTCCCCCACACCAAATGCCCCGATCACGTCTTCATTTCCGTTTCGATCTCCACCCACATGGCCATTTAGGTCTCCCATCAAAATTCTTGGTCCATAAGGCAGTCCATCTATCATTCCCTGAAGATCCTCATAAAAAGTTTCCTTTTCCTCCTGTAATCTTCCACTCTGGGGTGCATATGCCTGGATTACCGATAGTCTCTCTCCGTTTAGGCTCAGGGTCACTCCCATCAATCTCTCACTCTTCGTTATCATCCAACATGTTCAGAAAATCGGGGGGACAGTATAATTGCCACACTCGATCTGGTATCCTCTTCTCTGCCCTTGTATATGCACTTATAATCATTGTGCAGTACCTTTGTTCCTTCACCTCTTCATCTGGTTTCTGCGATTCCCATAATATGTATAGATTTCGATTCCATGAACTCAACTATTTCTTTGCATTTATCTCTAAGTATTCCGACATTTATTGTAGCAATCCAAAAGAAAGTCCGTTTTCGCGCCAAAGTCGTAACCATGGTCCGTCCGTTCCGAGGCTCTCTGCGTTGTACTTGAGCAAAAGAAAACCACCAGAGGCTTGCTAAGCCTTTCCTGGCTTGTTTGAAACTACTAATTAGTACCTTCCGGGTGCCTATTGCCCCCCGCAAGTTACAGAAATCTCCTTCCAGATTTCCAGGCAGACATTCCAGTCGGTTTAAGCTGCTACACCTCGAAAATGTTACGTAGTTTCTTGTCCTGGTAGAGTAACGCTCCAGGATCGTAGCAAATTAAATATAAAGTGATAAATATGTACTGAAGTTTGGTTACTTAAAATTTGAGTCTGAATGTTTGAAGTTCCCTTGTCTTAAGTTTGGAAATGTATACTGTTATTCTTAAACTTAATAATGTAAGTTTTTTCGATATTTTCCATGGTTTCCTTTGTAAAATATGTAATTTTTTACAAATAAAGTTTTGAATTGTCTGTATTTTTTATTTACCTTCATTCATATGTAGGTCATAAAGCAACATTACTAGGGGCACTCAATATATTTTACCCCACCCTTTTTTCTTAGCTAAATAATAGACCATGGGGTTGAAATGTCTTTTGGGCCGTAAGTTTGAACTTTCTGCGCTTCACATAACCGGATTTTTCCAGTTTGAACCTCCCTGCCTTGTATAAAACCGCTTTTAAACGCCCTTGTATAAAACCGATGGTTAACGCAGTTTCGAAAATGGCGTCTGACAGTGATGTGCGTAGTAACTAGACAGAGGGCTGTTATCGAGTTCTTAACCACAGAGAAAGAAACAGTTGGAAATATTCACAAACGTCTACAAAACATTTACGGAGATGCTGTTGTCGATCGAAGCACAGTTGAATGCTGGTCTAAACGTGTGAGATCATCGGAGAGAGGGAGAGCCAGCCTCGATGATGAGCTACGCAGCGGTCGCCCGGCATCGGTTGTGACATTTCACACTGTGCAACGTGCTAACAGCATCATTCAATCAAATCGGTGCGTCATATACAAGGAGCTATCACTGGAGTTAGGAATTAATGAAGGAAGTGTGAATACGATAATTCAGCAACTGGGATAATCAAAAGTGTGTTCACGGTTTGTTCCTCGCGAACTGACTGAAGGTCACAAAGCCCAAAGAAAAGAAATTGCTTCTGAGTCGTTGGTTCGATACGAGACAGAAGGGGATGACTTCCTTTCACGAATTGTGACTGGGAATGAGACTTGGGGACACCACTTTGAACCTGAAACAAAACGCCAATCCATGGAGTAGCATCAGGCAGACTCCCCACGCAGGAAAAAGTTCAAAATGGCTCCCTCTGCAGGAAAGGTTATGGCCACCATCTTCTGGGACATAAAAAACGTGATTCTGGTGGATATTATGAAGAAAGGACAAACAATCAACTCAGAGGCATATATTGCTATCCTACAAAGACTCCAGGGACGTATAAAGCGAGTTCGACCGGAGACAAAACTCGAAGACGTCCTTCTTTTGCACGATAACGCAAGACCACACAACAGTTTGCAAACAAGAGAGGCCATCACAAATATGCGCTTGACTGTGTTACCCCATCCTCCATACAGCCCGGATCTGGCACCTTCAGACTTCCATTGGTTTGGGGCAATGAAAGATGATATTCGTGGAAGAAAGTTTCAGAGTGACGATGAGGTTGTTGAGGAGGTTAAGAGGTAGCTCCAGCGGAACCCAGCGGACTTTTACCAGCAAAGAATAAAGACCCTTTTTTCGAGGTGGAGGAAAGCCGTAGAAAAGGATGGAGACTATGTGGAAAAATAAAATCTTGTAAAAAATGTATGTAACTACTTGTGTACAAAATTTCTGGAACTTACAAGGAAACTTGGAAAGAAAAAAAAGGTGGGGCAAAATATATTGAGTGGCCCTCGTATATGATTTTATAGTCTACACCAGGGCTTCTCAAGCTTTTTTCACTTGCGACCCCTTTGGATCAGACAAATTTTTTCACGACCCTTCACTCAATGTCATAAAAGCAATAGGTACTAACACTGTATATTTATGAAAAAAATAATATTTTCAAATGTTTCTGCGACCCCCAATAATATTTACGCGACCCCCTGAGGGGTCGCGACCCCTAGTTTGAGAAGCGTGGGTCTACACCACACATGCAATGAACTGTAAGAATGAACTTAAACTAGCCAAAAAGAAAGCTGTGTTTCTTTTTCCTCATTATCTTCCACCTCTCATTGTCCCATATCGTAACACACACACAATCTCTCTCTCTCTCTCTCTCTCTCTCTCTCTATATATATATATATATATATATGCGACTCAGTGGTGTAGTGGTTAGCGTCTCTGACTACGAATCCATCGTCCCCGGGTTCGAGACCCGGTGACGGCAGCCGGCGCGCAGCAAATCCCAGCTGTTCATCCTTACACACAATAAAGAAAGTGGTTGATAGATAAATGGGTACCCTAGGTGGCCTAGTGGTTAAGACGCTGGACTGCTGGTGTGGCGTGGTTCGGATTCCACGTTAAACTGTAGGTCTAAGGTGGAGTGAAAAACTTGACCTTCGTCAGAATGAGCATTTCGGGTGGAAGCTAGCTAAAGGTTAACCAAAGGTACCAAAGGTACCAAAGGTACCAAAGGTTATAATTATATATTTCACAAACCGACCCCGGCTTTTTTGTCCCCTGCACACGCAGGTCGCAAATCAATGCTCTCATCCGTCCAGAACCACTATCACGATATATATATATATATATATACATACACAGTGGACCCCCGCTATCTGAGATTAATTGGTTCCAAAAAAAACATCTCGGATAGCGGAACCTCGGTTAACCGGACCATACTTTCCATGAAATAACTAATAAGGCTAACTGGTTCCAGAAAACTAAAAACTGACTCTTATCACCACAAATCTAACTTTTAAGGCCCTACAGTATTTTTTAATTTAAATTAAATAGTATTTAATTAAGTACAGTATTATTATGTATTATTTTCTGAAAATAAAAAAATTAATTATAATAAATACAGTACGGTATTAATTAAATTAAATTAACATGCATTCAAAAACTAACACTCGCCAGAACAACAATTTGACTGGGCTTACTGGAAAGATGGTGGTGTAATTCTTGTTGTTGTTGGTTAGCTGATCAGCAAACCCTGATCGAGCAAGCCGGCGGCACGCAGTTAACCGATTGCCCTCTCTGGAGCGGACCAGAGGTTCAGCGCACTAGTGATGTTGTGTTGTGTTCTGTGTTGTGCTAGAGCGGTACAGTCTGTCATAATGTGTTCAATTGTTTGTGGTGTGTCCTGGCACAGGTGGCAGGTGTCGTCTATGGAGTTGTCTAGTCTGTGTTTATATGTCTGTAAGTTGGGGTGATGTCCACATCGGAATCGTGCTAAGTTAACTCGATCCGATCTGCTCAGGTTGGTCTCTGACTTCTCAATGGGTGGCGGCTTCGCACCTAGGACCGCATTCGGACCGAGTCGTGTCAGTGCTTTGTGGGTTAGGTGTGTGTGTATGTATTTTCTGTACTGTGTGATGTCTGTGGGACGTGGTATGGAATGGAGTATTTGGTTATAATGTCTCTCTGGTGTTAACTTAATGGTGCGAGGTGTCGGTGCATGATTGTACATGTAGTGGCAAGGGTGTTGTGGGTTAGTTGTCGCTGCTGCCATGAGTTGTGTTCCCCTCGCATCTAAATGTTCCCTAACTTTGTTTCTGTATGCAGGTGTTCTATTGGTGTTGTTTGAGTGCATCCTGTAATGATACGAAGTGCGTTGTTTGAGTGCATCCTGTAATGATACGAAGTGCGTTGTTTTGTATTGTCTGTAAGGTGTTTATGTGTGTGTTTGAGGTAATGGGTGCCCAGCATGGGCTAGCATAGTCCATAACTGAGCGAATATATTGTTTGTATATGAGTGATGTTTTTCCTGCTGGTGTCCAAAGTGTGCCTGTTAGTACCCTAAGCGTGTAAGTCTTGACGTACATTTTTAAGTTCTGAATATGGTTTGCAAAAGATAATGATGTGTTGTATGTGACCCCAAGTATTTTGGTCCTGTGAGTGTGTGGAATGTTGGTGCTGTTTAGTGTAAGCTGTGGAGTTATCTGATGTTCTTTTGTGATGGTTGATTTTGTGGGCGCTACTTTGAGTCTATTGTGTGTGAGCCAGTCTTGTATACTGTTTATGTATGTTTGTAGGTTATTTGTAGCGGTGTCGATGTTGTTGTGGGTGGATGTTAGAGTGATGCCATCTGCATATGATGATAAGGTAAGATTGTTATCTATGGGTGTTCGAATGTCAAGCATGTATAAATTGAACAGTGTTGGTGAGAGAACAGGGCCTTGAGGGACCCCATTCGGAAAAAGCTTTTTTTTTGGATGACTTGCCATTAAATGTGACATGTGAGTATCTTCCTGAAAGATAGTTGCTCAGCTACATTTTGATGTTATTGTGCAGGTTTGTGTTGAGTATTCTGTTTATGAGAGGGAAGCGTGGGATAGCATCAAATGCTTTACTAATGTCTATTGTTGCTAATAGTGTACGTTGAGCTGGTCGTCTGGAGTTGATGCCATCCATGATGTACTGCGTGAGGTTAGTGAGTAATGTCATGGTTGAGTGTTGACGTCTGAATCCATGTTCAGTAGGCGATAGTGGTATGTGTGGGTTGGTGATTTGTGAGATTAGTGTTTCTGTTACTTTGGAAGGTGTGCATAGTAAAGTAATGGGTCTATAGGAAGCTGGTTCTGTTGGATTTTTGTTTGGTTTGAGTAGTGTAATAATTTTACCTTGTTTCCATATGTTAGGAATAATACAGTGTTGGTATGAATACGTGCTGATGTTTGTGAGAGCTAGTATTCCCTGTGGGCCCAAGTGTTTAAGGTGTATGTTAGATATGTTGTCTGGTCCAGTAGCCTTCGAATTCTTAATGTTTTTGATGATCTTGGTGGTCTGGTCTGTATTGAAGGGTGTAATGGTCGTGTCGAGTCTGTAGGTTTTCTTGTGTCTGGCTGTTTGTCTGTCTGCGTGTTTCTGGTTGTTGTTGTTATTGTTGTTGTTTAACCGATCAGCCCACCCTGATCGAGCAAGCCGGCGGCACGCAGGTAACCGATCGCCCTCTTCGGAGTGGACCAGAGGTTCAGCGCACTAGTGATGTTGTGTTGTGTTCGTTGTTGTGCTAGAGCGGTACAGTCTGTCATAATGTGTTCAATTGTTTGTGGTGTGTCCTGGCACAGGTGGCAGGTGTCGTCTATGGAGTTGTCTAGTCTGTGTTTATATGTTAGTAAGTTGGGGTGATGTCCACATCGGAATCGTGCTAAGTTAACTCGATCCGATCTGCTCAGGCTGATCTCTGACCTGTTAATGGGTGGCGGCTTCGCACCTTGGACCGCATTCGGACCGAGTCGTGTCAGTGCTTTGTGGGTTAGTTGTGTGTGTATGTGTTTTCTGTACTGTGTGATGTCTGTGGGGCGTGGTATGGAATGGAGTATTTGGTTATAATGTCTCTCTGGTGTTACCTTAATGGTGCGAGGTGTCGGTGCGTGATTGTACATGTAGTGGCAAGGGTGTTGTGGGTTAGTTGTCGCTGCTGCCATGAATTGTGTTCCCTTCATGTCTAAATGTTCCCTAACTTTCAGTATTTTTGTTTCTGTGTGCAGGTGTTCTATTGGTGTTGTTTGAGTGCATCCTGTAATGATACGAAGTGCGTTGTTTTGTTTTGTCTGTAAGGTGTTTATGTGTGTGTTTGAGATAATGGGTGCCCAGCATGGGCTAGCATAGTCCATAACTGAGCGAATATATTGTTTGTATATGAGTGATGTTGTTTCCTGCTGGTGTCCAAAGTTTGTGCCTGTTAGTACCCTAAGCGTGTTAAGTCTTGACGTACATTTGTTTTTAATGCATCTAGGAGAATTTGTCTAAAACAATTCGTCTAAAATACAATTTGTCTAAATCAATTTGTCTAAAACAATTTGTCTAAAATAGTTTGTCTAAAATCAATTTGTCTAATAACAATTTGTCTAAAATACAATTTGTCTAAAAATAATTTGTCTAAAATACAATTTGTCTAAACAAACAATTTAATATAATATGGCATACAAATTGTTGCCTGATGTACAATGCTATTTATTACTTGCCACGCCCCATCTTAAAAGGTTACCTCTTGTGCGGAATAGTACATCGAAATAGTTTGTCTAAAATAGTTTGTCTGAAAATAATTTGTCTAAAATACAATTTGACTAATAACTGAAGATAACTAGAAATGCATTTGTCTGCTTGATAAATTTGGAGTGAGGATGAAAAGATTGAAAATGGATTGATTTTATTTCATAATATACCTAACCTAACCTAACCTAACCTAACCGGGTTATGGGTTCCGGGATAACTGATTTCGATGTACTATTCCGCACAAGAGGTAACCTTTTAAGATGGGGCGTGGCAAGTAATAAATAGCATTGTACATCAGGCAACAATTTGTATGCCATATTATATTAAATTGTTTGTTTAGACAAATTGTATTTTAGACAAATTATTTTTAGACAAATTGTATTTTAGACAAATTGTTATTAGACATCAGGCAACAATTTGTATGCCATATTATATTAAATTGTTTGTTTAGGCAAATTTTATTTTAGACAAATTATTTTTAGACAAATTGTATTTTAGACAAATTGTTATTAGACAAATTGATTTTAGACAAACTATTTTAGACAAATTGTTTTAGACAAATTCATTTAGACAAATTGTATTTTAGACGAATTGTTTTAGACAAACTCGCCTGATTCGGTTTTTAATATCCTGAATGTGGTTTGCAAAAGATAATGATGTGTTGTATGTGACCCCAAGTATTTTGGTCCTGTGAGTGTGTGGAATGTTGATGTTGTTTAGTGTAAGCAGTGGAATTACCTGGTGTTCTTTTGTGTTGCTTGTAAGCAAGGTGATGGTTGATTTTGTGGGCGCTACTTTGAGTCTATTGTGTGTGAGCCAGTCTTGTATACTGTTTATGTATGTTTGTAGGTTATTTGTAGCGGTGTCGATGTTGTTGTGGGTGGATGTTAGAGTGATGTCATCTGCATATGATGATAAGGTAAGCTTGTTACCTATGGGTGTTGGAATGTCATGCATGTATAAGTTGAAGAGTGTTGGTGAGAGAACAGAGCCTTGAGGGACCCCGTTCGGAAAAAGCTTGTTTTTGGATGACTTGCCATTAAATGTGACATGTGAGTATCTTCCTGAAAGATAGTTGCTCAGCCACCTTTTGGTGTTATTGCGCAGGTTTGCGTTGAGTATTTTGTTTATGAGAGGGAAGCGTGGGATAGCATCAAATGCTTTACTAATGTCTATTGTTGCTAATAGTGTACGTTGAGCTGGTCGTCTGGAGTTGATGCCATCCATGATGTACTGCGTGAGGTTAGAGAGTAATGTCATGGTTGAGTGTTGACGTCTGAATCCATGTTCAGTAGGCGATAGTGGTATGTGTGGGTTGGTGATTTGTAAGATTAGTGTTTCTGTTACTTTGGAAGGTGTGCATAGTAAAGTAATGGGTCTATAGGAAGCTGGTTCTGTTGGATTTTTGTTTGGTTTGAGTAGTGTAATAATTTTACCTTGTTTCCATATGTTAGGAATAATACAGTGTTGGTATGAATATGTGCTGATGTTTGTGAGAGCTAGTATTCCCTGTGGGCCCAAGTGTTTAAGGTGTATGTTAGATATGTTGTCTGGTCCAGTAGCCTTCGAATTCTTAATGTTTTTGATGATCTTGGTGGTCTGGTCTGTATTGAAGGGTGTAATGGTCGTGTCGAGTCTGTAGGTTTTCTTGTGTCTGGCTGTTTGTCTGTCTGCGTGTTTCTGGTTGTTGTTGTTATTGTTGTTGTTTAGCCGATCAGCCCACCCTGATCGAGCAAGCCGGCGGCACGCAGGTAACCGATCGCCCTCTTCGGAGTGGACCAGAGGTTCAGCGCACTAGTGATGTTGTGTGGTGTTCGTTGTTGTGCTAGAGCGGTACAGTCTGTCATAATGTGTTCAATTGTTTGTGGTGTGTCCTGGCACAGGTGGCAGGTGTCGTCTATGGAGTTGTCTAGTCTGTGTTTATATGTTAGTAAGTTGGGGTGATGTCCACATCGGAATCGTGCTAAGTTAACTCGATCCGATCTGCTCAGGCTGATCTCTGACCTGTTAATGGGTGGCGGCTTCGCACCTAGGACCGCATTCGGACCGAGTCGTGTCAGTGCTTTGTGGGTTAGGTGTGTGTGTGTGTTTTCTGTACTGTGTGATGTCTGTGGGGCGTGGTATGGAATGGAGTATTTGGTTATAATGTCTCTCTGGTGTTACCTTAATGGTGCGAGGTGTCGGTGCGTGATTGTACATGTAGTGGCAAGGGTGTTGTGGGTTAGTTGTCGCTGCTGCCATGAATTGTGTTCCCTTCATGTCTAAATGTTCCCAAACTTTCAATATTTTTTGGTTCTGTGTGCAGGTGTTCTATTGGTGTTGTTTGAGTGCATCCTGTAATGATACGAAGTGCGTTGTTTTGTATTGTCTGTAAGGTGTTTATGTGTGTGTTTGAGATAATGGGTGCCCAGCATGGGCTAGCATAGTCCATAACTGAGCGAATATATTGTTTGTATATGAGTGATGTTGTTTCCTGCTGGTGTCCAAAGTTTGTGCCTGTTAGTACCCTAAGCGTGTTAAGTCTTAGTAGTATACCCGCAAGAAGTCGGACAGAGAATGGATCAATTTGAAAATTACCCCCCTCACCGTCCTTCACGGCGGTCCTCCACCGTCCTTCATGGCGGTCCCTCCTTTATGAGGTGTCCTTCATGGTCCTTCAAAAAAAAAAAAAGAGGGGAAAAAAAGGGAAAAAAATAAAAAATAAATTTAAAAATAAATTTAAAAAAATAAATTTAAAAAATTAAATTTAAAAAATGATTCGTCTTCACCTTCCTTCAAAAAAAAATTTAAGAAAGGGTTGATCCTGGCCTTCCTCCTTCAAAAAAGTTCTTTCATGAGGCAAACAAGAACAAACATGAAAAAACATACATACATTCGAGTACTTTCTGTTCAGGCAAGTTAGAAGACAGTAGAAATGAAAACGAATATCTGAAAGGTTTTAATAGGCCTAGCGAGTGTGCATCAGCACATCCAATTTTCAAATGTTAACAAATTGCGAACAATACATAAATGAAAATCAGAGTGATCATATTTTAAATCGAAAAACAAGTTCTTTGTTTAAGATCTGTATTATGAAAAATAAAATTAATATTTATCATTTTAATTTAAATAAATTAATTTCTCTCTTTTTTAAGGGAAACTGGCTTATTTTCAAACGAGATGACCTTCAAATACAATATATATTCATATCACACGCATATATGTTTATTTACTTTTAATTATGTAGTTTTCTGTTATTTACATCGATATATTCCATCACATTCACTTTCACATGTCATCTTCTGGTATGTGAATTAATAATTTTACTATACAGCAAATTTCGTTATAAAATTGCATGTGCTAAAAAGAACCAAGTTGCCTAACGCGGCTTTGAAACTGAAGCAGCAATTCTGTTATCCTCCTCTAAACATCAACTTAAATATTATTACTAATATTGATTTATTGTTATTACATATATATGTACACGTGTTAAGAGTGTTTAAATTGAATATATTGATTTCAATTCCCTTCGTAATAAAAGCATCTGACAACTCTACCCCAATCTTGCTATATTTTTCGCACAGTAACTGTTTTGAGAGGTGTAGGTAAGTTTAACTTTCTTTTAACGACTATTAGCTGCAACTAATCTTGTTATTATTATTATTATTATTATCATATATATATATATATATATATATATATACACGGTGAACCAAAAGTAGGTGGACAGTAGGTTGAATACGGTTTGTGTTATATTATATTATAACTATGGTGTTCATTATAACTATGGTGTTTGTGTTATATTATATTAAATATTATAACTAAATTTATTTAAATTTTATTTTGTATTATAGTATACAAAAAAATTAAATATGTATTCTCAAAATAAACGTTATCATTTACTGTCCACCTACATTTGGTTCACCCTATATATATATATATATAACATCCAAATAAGTAGGTTCAGGTAAAAAATTTTCTTATTAGATGCAATTAAAGAAAACGGGATATCGAATTTGTGTGGGTTGTCATTTTTAAATAGATGCAGCGGGAAATAGGTACTGAAAGTTGAGAGATTTTTCATTAAGAACCTTTCTACTTGTAGTTATAGTTAGGACTATTCACATTACTTTAATTATCATTTCTCTAATTTAACGGCTGTTCACAATTCCTCATAATTCTCATAATAAACGTATTTGTTTTCACACCAGTCAGGCCAATGTTTACATCAATCACACAGAATGTTCATGCTTATTGTTTTTGTCATTAGCTGTACCAATCATGTCTTTACAGAACTGAAGCCTACCGTTATACAACGTTTTAAAATCTTATAATTTAATACTTTATGATATCAGATCTCGTATAAAAACATCATTATCTGTACAAATGGCCACAAAAATACTTTCAATCATAATAATGTACTCATAGAACGCACCATACGCTTTTCACTTGTATTAAAAACGTAAAACTGAAAGTTGTATCATCACGCGATATTCGATTCTGCAATGGCGTAAGCGAGCCCTAATATTTAATTTAAAATTATTTAACAGATCATTCGAGGGAACTGTACATCGATCTCATTATAACTTCTGACTCATAATAACCCGCTATGCATATTTACAAGAGTCGAATTTAAATAAATATATATATATATATATATATATATATATATATATATATATATATATATATATATATATATATATAATATATATATATAAGGAGTTTGTATGTGGCATTCCAGCAGAAGGCAGGAAGTGCCTGAACCCTGTTTCTCCCATCACTGTCCTCTTCATCTTGCCTTTTTACATGTCACGTCTACCCTGTAAGCAGTCCAGCATACTCTCTCAAACACGCGCTTCTCACTATATCCCTTACTACACACGCATGCATCTTACACACTACACAGTCTTTTCAAAAAAGGTGTAATTTCAATAGTTTCGGAGATTCGCGATTGGCCCTCCTTCCTGCCTGCATCATATAAGTACAAGCAAGTCTCTCCACATTTTACAGGTTTCCTCATTGTCTAAAATTTATAAAGTTCTCTCTTATTTTTCCTTATTGTAACGGACATCACAACCGAATTTAAATAGTATTTAAGTATTATGTCGAGCAACATAGCTAGATAACCCCGCACAGCCTAGTTTCTTTGCATAATCATGAAACTGAAACAAGATTATATATATATATATATAATTATATATATACACGGCAAAGTAGTTTGAGATTTATTCCACCACACGACTGATTATAATTATACACTTTAGAGGAGTTTGCAAATTGCATATACTTAGACAAAAGTATTAGATCTTATGATGATTTCATGTCATTATCAGCATGCTTCACTGCCTTTCAGTCATTGTGACCGTAGAACGTACCAGAACTATGGTCTTGACAAACCACAATGTGTTAAATTTAAATATTGACTTATTGTTATTATTACATATATATGTACACGTGTTAGAGTATTTAAATTAATATATTGATTTAAATACATTTCGTATAAGAGCATCTGGTAACTCTACCCCAATTTTGCTATATGAAAATGAAAATGAAAAGGTTTATTGGCAGACTATAGTCCATATGGCAAATATTATTAATACAATGACAGTTCATACACTAAGGGTAGAAATATATACAATTGATTAGAAATAATACTGCACTGTCGAAGTTAGTGGAGCTACAGACAGACAGATGTTTTCGTACCAAGAAGTCCATAGCTTAGGCCTTAGAGGATAAATGGCAGGACTCATGGATAGCTTGGATGATCGGGTTGGTTGATTTTTTAATTCTTTGCATTAGAATGTGTTGAGCACGTCTTGTTACCTCCGGGAAGCTCGGGACATTGCGGGTAGCAAACATTTGCGAAGCTGAGCATCTCGGGGGTAATTTATGTAAGAGTCTAAAAGAACTGTTGTACAGCAAATTTAGGTACTGCCAGAACCTTTTTTATAATTCACCCAGAGTTGCAAGACCGTATATATTACTGCAGAAAGTACGAAAGAGTGTGTCTTTAGCTTCACTTGTACAGAAACGAAAGCTCCTTATGGTCATATTCGCTTTAGCATACAGGTTCGAGACTGTTTTCTTATATCCGAGTCATCACTCAAGGAGCTGGTAAAGTTTGACCCAATTACTTAAACTCTTGTACTTCCTCAATTACTTCACCATTCATTTTAAACCTTATGTGAAAAAGCTCTGGCATCAATTGGTCCACAATTAACCCACCCCTTATATCCACAGTCTAACTATAGAGTAGATTAAGTCTAGCCTTGTAGGGGTCAGCCTAGAGATTCCGGAATGGTCCAGAGCGGGCAGATAAATTGAGGTCCACAGTAGGATTCCTCACCAAATTAGGTTAGGGCAATCTACCTTCACCTTTGTTACGCTATGAGTTGATGCTAGGTCTTAGGCCACAATGTATGGCCTAATTTGTCTGACCTAGCTTAATTTACTGCGTTTACTTCTAACTGGGTTAAAAACACAATAAGTCACTTACTACTAGTTATTAGAGACCCTTTTCCCCTTTTGTTTAATTGTTGAGAGCGTACTTGCTGTTGGGGATCTTTTTTCCGTTGTTTGTTCTTCCCCCTTCCCTCGTTCCGTCTTGTAGCCCCGTTCCTCGTTTTCGTTCCCCCTTGTCCACCTTTTCGCTGGGCTTTTTCCACCAGCGACCTCTTGGTTTTTTTGGTTGGTTGATCGGTAATGTATATCTATTACACGACACGCTCTTGTCACAGAGTATATAAATACTATGTGGAGAATAACTCTGGTGAGCAACCAATTGGTTTCATCCACCCAGTTATTGACATAAAAGGAATTTAATAATTGTTCGATTAACTACCTACCTACTCAGTGAACCATTTTCGTTACATCCCAACTACCCACACATCAGTTTTCCATATACTGGGGGCCCCGGGAGATAAAAATTTTGGTGTCAATGTCACCAATTTTTATGTCTGAGTATAGACTAGCTAACTATTTGACTGTAAATGCCTGTTAATCTGATTAACAGTGACTATCCTCACCATCTCATGGAGAAGATGTAGCATTTAATTAGAAGAGAAAATATACATCCATAAGATGAAACTGTCTATGGTCTTTACCATAAGAAAAGGAAAAGTGAAAGTTAGAAGATAAAATTACAATTCCCCAGCATCTATTTTTTGTTGTAAAACTAGTCGCGCCTTTAATGCTGTTTGTCGCTGAGGTCATGTGTCTGTCAATGTTGTAGTAGGATGCGTTACCACTCCTACTGTCAAAGGAATAGTTACTGGAAGTTCAGTGTCTCCAGTTGTTACTGGCGGTGGAGAAGGTTCTCCAAAGTCCATTGTTTTGGGTCCAGGCTCTAAGGGGTACAAAAGAGAAATGTCTCTTGTTGTGTCACCCGTTGAAGTCCTTAATTTGACCACTCTTGTTACCCCGTCTGCCCCTGGTCTGAGTTCTAAAACTCTAGCCAGAGGCCAGTATTGTCTTGGAGTACTGTCATGTATGAGAACAAGGTCCCCTACCTTAATTGTGTCAGACCAATCCTTCTTAGTCATTTGTTATGTCTCTCCCTTAGACCCATCAAGTACTCAGTTTTCCGCTGTTTAATGAAATGAGCTTTAACTCTAGTTAAATGTTGTAACTTAGTCTGGAGCTCATCATGTCGTTGAGTCCAGTTTGGGTCTTCTGAAGAGTCTATATAGTAGTCCGGCAGGAGACTAACTTGTTCTCCCCGAATCAAATGATTTGGAGTTAATGGTTCCGGGATCATTAATGTTGTCACTTACATAAGTGAGTGGTCTATTGTTAATGATGTTCTCAATCTCAGCCAGGAGAGTGAGCAACTCAAACAAGTGTATCTGTTTTTTACCATTTGCTTTCTTCAAGCAATTCTTTACTGCTTGTATATTCCTCTCCCAGATAGAACCATACCAAGGAGAGGCAACCGGAATATACTTCCACTTTATGTTTGAATTTTGTATATATAATTGTGTGAATTCATTGCTTAACAAATCGTGGATGACTTGTTCACCAGCCTTGAAATATGTAGCATTGTCAGTCCAAACTGTCTTGGGTACTGAATGTCGTGCACAGAATCTCTTAAAGACAGCAACAAAAGACTCTGCTGTAAGGTCCTCCACAACATCCAGATAAACAGCTCGTGAGGCAGCACATGTAAACAGTACAATGTACATTTTTTGTTCAGTGTCAACCAACCCCACAGTCAATGCTCCTGTATAGTCAATGCCTACAGTCTCAAAGGGTCTGTTGAGAGTAACTCTCTCCTCTGGCAAAGCAGGAGGATTTGGTATCCTATAGGGCCTAGCATGAATACGCCTACATGTGATACACTCACTCAGGACTGTTTTAACAGTGATCCTTCCCTTGGGTATCCAATAAGTTTTTCTTAATGTAGTTAGTGTCTGTGGTACCCCCATATGATGTACATCATTGTGTGTGTTTGTCTGATGATTAATGTTGTCAAATAGCTAAATCTAGGTAAAAGGATTGGATGTTTGCTTTTGTAAGACAGTTTTGATTTGTCTAATCTCCCTTTACACCTTAGATGGCATTCCTCATCTCTGAACAAATTTAGATCCACAACTACTGATGGTACAGGTTCTTTTGTTTGTTTCCCATTAGTCAAGAATTCTAACTCTTTATTGTACTCCTTTTGTCGTGCATGCGCTATCCAGTACTTGGTTGCAACTTCTGTATAATTATGATTGTTTTTATTTAGCTGTTTGTTTATTGTAGTTAAACAGTTGTGAGCAAACCTCAAACAGTAAGCTGTGACCCTGACAAGTTTGCTGAAATCAGAATAATGTTCATAATTAGTGATTGGTTCAACCTTTTCATTTGAAAAGATTAAATTTAATGTCAAGTTAACTTGTTCCACAGGCCATTGGTCTGTATTACAGAGCCACTTAGGTCCCATGAACCAAGTTTTGTTTGACTTCAACAACTTGTAGGATAAACCTCTGGTCAGAAAGTCTGCTGGATTTTGTTTAGTTGGAACATAGTGAAAGTTTACTTGTAGTCTTTCATTAGCTTCAGCTATTTCTTTTAGCCTATTTCTTGCAAAGATATTCTTACTATTAATGCTAGCATTCCGTATCCAGGCAAGACAAATCTGACTGTCAAGCCAGATGTGGATATCAGTTATGTTCACAACATGGTAAGCATCCTTAAGCAATGAATTGGTTTTAATGGCTAACGCAGCAGCCAATAGTTCCAGTTGAGGTATGGTTCGGGTAGGTTTGAGGGGTGCAACTTTCCCTTTTGCATAAATTAGATGATTTTCTGTAGGACTTACAAGGTATGCACAGTACCCATAAGCATGTGTGCTTGCATCAGCAAACACATGAAGTCTCTGTGGCTTATCCCTAAACCCACAGCACCTTTGAATTTTAATGTTCTGCACTTTTGTTAAATCAGCAGCTAACTTCTTCCAAAATTTTTGCTATCCATTTGTTATTGGATCATCCCACCCAACATTTGTCATCCAAACTTCTTGGAGGAGAATCTTTGATTTTATTGTTGAAGGCAGGAATAGACCCATGGGGTCAAAATTTTTTGAAGCCTCTGATAATATTTGTCTTTTAATATTTACTTCCTCATCAAGTTTAAAACCTTTAGTACAGATTGAATCATGACTGATAGAAGATGCATCCAAATAACAGTTCATACCTAAAGTTTTAACTCTGTCTGATGGATCAGTAAGACCATTATTATCCTTTAAAATCTTTTTGTTTAATTCCTCATCATTTGAAATCCACGCACTAAGTTCAAAGTTACCTTGTTGCATAATGTTTTGAGAGTGTTCATAGACCTCAGATAATTCAGATTTTGTTGTTGTTGAGCCTATTAGATTGTCTACGTAAAAATGTTCCTTGAGGAAATTCATTGTTAAAGAGTTATTAAACTGGTTCAAATGATGTCTAATTGTCATTGCTAATAGGCTAGGTGAGCAATTGGCTCCAAACAACACAACATTAAATCTATAGGTTATGAGCCCTTTATTCAAATCAAATGGATCCCTGAACCATAAGAACCTAAGTTGGTTCTTGTCATATTCATTTTTTAGATTTATTCTCAAAATTGCCTTGAAATGTCACTTTGTACGGCATATTTATCTAACCTGAGGAGCCAAGTGAACACCTCTCCTCCTTTCTCTCCTTTCTCTTGGGGGATAACGCCACCTCCAAGTTTCCTTGTTGCACCTACAGCATCCCCCACCCCCCCTTTGCTTGCAAGCAAAGGGGGGGGGGGATGCTGTAGGTGCAACAAGGAAACTTGGAGGTGGCGTTATCCCCCAAGAGAAAGGAGAGAGGAGGAGTGTTCACTTGGCTCCTCAGGTTAGATAAATATGCCGTACAAAGTGACATTTCAAGGCAATTTTGAGAATAAATCTAAAAAATGAATATGACAAGAACCAACTTAGGTTCTTATGGTTCAGGGATCCATTTGATTTGAATAAAGGGCTCATAACCTATAGATTTAATGTTGTGTTGTTTGGAGCCAATTGCTCACCTAGCCTATTAGCAATGACAATTAGACATCATTTGAACCAGTTTAATAACTCTTTAACAATGAATTTCCTCAAGGAACATTTTTACGTAGACAATCTAATAGGCTCAACAACAACAAAATCTGAATTATCTGAGGTCTATGAACACTCTCAAAACATTATGCAACAAGGTAACTTTGAACTTAGTGCGTGGATTTCAAATGATGAGGAATTAAACAAAAAGATTTTAAAGGATAATAATGGTCTTACTGATCCATCAGACAGAGTTAAAACTTTAGGTATGAACTGTTATTTGGATGCATCTTCTATCAGTCATGATTCAATCTGTACTAAAGGTTTTAAACTTGATGAGGAAGTAAATATTAAAAGACAAATATTATCAGAGGCTTCAAAAAATTTTGACCCCATGGGTCTATTCCTGCCTTCAACAATAAAATCAAAGATTCTCCTCCAAGAAGTTTGGATGACAAATGTTGGGTGGGATGATCCAATAACAAATGGATAGCAAAAATTTTGGAAGAAGTTAGCTGCTGATTTAACAAAAGTGCAGAACATTAAAATTCAAAGGTGCTGTGGGTTTAGGGATAAGCCACAGAGACTTCATGTGTTTGCTGATGCAAGCACACATGCTTATGGGTACTGTGCATACCTTGTAAGTCCTACAGAAAATCATCTAATTTATGCAAAAGGGAAAGTTGCACCCCTCAAACCTACCCGAACCATACCTCAACTGGAACTATTGGCTGCTGCGTTAGCCATTAAAACCAATTCATTGCTTAAGGATGCTTACCATGTTGTGAACATAACTGATATCCACATCTGGCTTGACAGTCAGATTTGTCTTGCCTGGATACGGAATGCTAGCATTAATAGTAAGAATATCTTTGCAAGAAATAGGCTAAAAGAAATAGCTGAAGCTAATGAAAGACTACAAGTAAACTTTCACTATGTTCCAACTAAACAAAATCCAGCAGACTTTCTGACCAGAGGTTTATCCTACAAGTTGTTGAAGTCAAACAAAACTTGGTTCATGGGACCTAAGTGGCTCTGTAATACAGACCAATGGCCTGTGGAACAAGTTAACTTGACATTAAATTTAATCTTTTCAAATGAAAAGGTTGAACCAATCACTAATTATGAACATTATTCTGATTTCAGCAAACTTGTCAGGGTCACAGCTTACTGTTTGAGGTTTGCTCACAACTGTTTAACTACAATAAACAAACAGCTAAATAAAAACAATCATAATTATACAGAAGTTGCAACCAAGTACTGGATAGCGCATGCACGACAAAAGGAGTACAATAAAGAGTTAGAATTCTTGACTAATGGGAAACAAACAAAAGAACCTGTACCATCAGTAGTTGTGGATCTAAATTTGTTCAGAGATGAGGAATGCCATCTAAGGTGTAAAGGGAGATTAGACAAATCAAAACTGTCTTACAAAAGCAAACATCCAATCCTTTTACCTAGATTTAGCTATTTGACAACATTAATCATCAGACAAACACACACAATGATGTACATCATATGGGGGTACCACAGACACTAACTACATTAAGAAAAACTTATTGGATACCCAAGGGAAGGATCACTGTTAAAACAGTCCTGAGTGAGTGTATCACATGTAGGCGTATTCATGCTAGGCCCTATAGGATACCAAATCCTCCTGCTTTGCCAGAGGAGAGAGTTACTCTCAACAGACCCTTTGAGACTGTAGGCATTGACTATACAGGAGCATTGACTGTGGGGTTGGTTGACACTGAACAAAAAATGTACATTGTACTGTTTACATGTGCTGCCTCACGAGCTGTTTATCTGGATGTTGTGGAGGACCTTACAGCAGAGTCTTTTGTTGCTGTCTTTAAGAGATTCTGTGCACGACATTCAGTACCCAAGACAGTTTGGACTGACAATGCTACATATTTCAAGGCTGGTGAACAAGTCATCCACGATTTGTTAAGCAATGAATTCACACAATTATATATACAAAATTCAAACATAAAGTGGAAGTATATTCCGGTTGCCTCTCCTTGGTATGGTTCTATCTGGGAGAGGAATATACAAGCAGTAAAGAATTGCTTGAAGAAAGCAAATGGTAAAAAACAGATACACTTGTTTGAGTTGCTCACTCTCCTGGCTGAGATTGAGAACATCATTAACAATAGACCACTCACTTATGTAAGTGACAACATTAATGATCCCGGAACCATTAACTCCAAATCATTTGATTCGGGGAGAACAAGTTAGTCTCCTGCCGGACTACTATATAGACTCTTCAGAAGACCCAAACTGGACTCAACGACATGATGAGCTCCAGACTAAGTTACAACATTTAACTAGAGTTAAAGCTCATTTCATTAAACAGCGGAAAACTGAGTACTTGATGGGTCTAAGGGAGAGACATAACAAATGACTAAGAAGGATTGGTCTGACACAATTAAGGTAGGGGACCTTGTTCTCATACATGACAGTACTCCAAGACAATACTGGCCTCTGGCTAGAGTTTTAGAACTCAGACCAGGGGCAGACGGGGTAACAAGAGTGGTCAAATTAAGGACTTCAACGGGTGACACAACAAGAGACATTTCTCTTTTGTACCCCTTAGAGCCTGGACCCAAAACAATGGACTTTGGAGAACCTTCTCCACCGCCAGTAACAACTGGAGACACTGAACTTCCAGTAACTATTCCTTTGACAGTAGGAGTGGTAACGCATCCTACTACAACATTGACAGACACATGACCTCAGCGACAAACAGCATTAAAGGCGCGACTAGTTTTACAACAAAAAATAGATGCTGGGGAATTGTAATTTTATCTTCTAACTTTCACTTTTCCTTTTCTTATGGTAAAGACCATAGACAGTTTCATCTTATGGATGTATATTTTCTCTTCTAATTAAATGCTACATCTTCTCCATGAGATGGTGAGGATAGTCACTGTTAATCAGATTAACAGGCATTTACAGTCAAATAGTTAGCTAGTCTATACTCAGACATAAAAATTGGTGACATTGACACCAAAATTTTTATCTCCCGGGGCCCCCAGTATATGGAAAACTGATGTGTGGGTAGTTGGGATGTAACGAAAATGGTTCACTGAGTAGGTAGGTAGTTAATCGAACAATTATTAAATTCCTTTTATGTCAATAACTGGGTGGATGAAACCAATTGGTTGCTCACCAGAGTTATTCTCCACACTAGTATTTATATACTGTGTGACAAGAGCGTGCTCGGTAATAGATATACATTACCGATCAACCAACCAAAAAAACCAAGAGGTCGCTGGTGGAAAAAGCCCAGCGAAAAGGTGGACAAGGGGAACGAAAACGAGGAACGGGGCTACAAGACGGAACGAGGGAAGGGGGAAGAACAAACAACGGAAAAAAGATCCCCACCAGCAAGTACGCTCTCAACAATTAAACAAAAGGGGAAAAGGGTCTCTAATAACTAGTAGTAAGTGACTAATTGTGTTTTTAACCCAGTTAGAAGTAAACGCAGTAAATTAAGCTGGGTCAGACAAATTAGGCCTACATTGTGGCCTAAGACCTAGCATCAACTCATAGCGTAACAAAGGTGAAGGTAGATTGCCCTAACCTAATTTGGTGAGGAATCCTACTGTGGACCTCAATTTATCTGCCCGCTCTGGACCATTTCCGGAATCTCTAGGCTGACCCCTACAAGGCTAGACTTAATCTACTCTATAGTTAGACTGTGGATATAAGGGGTGGGTTAATTGTGGACCAATTGATACAGAGCATTTTTCACATAAGGTTTAAAATGAATGGTGAAGTAATTGAGGAAGTACAAGAGTTTAAGTAATTGGGTCAAACTATTACCAGCTCCTTGAGTGATGACTCGGATATAAGAAAACAGTCTCGAAGCCTGTATGCTAAAGCGAATATGACCATAAGGAGCTTTCGTTTCTGTACAAGTGAAGCTAAAGACACACTCTTTCGTACTTTCTGCAGTAATATATACGGTCTGCAACTCTGGGTGAATTATAAAAAAGGTTCTGGCAGTACCCTAAATTTGCTGTACAACAGTTCTTTTAGACTCTTACATAAATTACCCCCGAGATGCTCAGCTTCGCAAATGTTTGCTACCCGCAATGTCCCGAGCTTCCCGGAGGTAACAAGACGTGCTCAACACATTCTAATGCAAAGAATTAAAAAATCAACCAACCCGATCATCCAAGCTATCCATGAGTCCTGCCATTTATCCTCTAAGGCCTAAGCTATGGACTTCTTGGTACGAAAACGTCTGTCTGTCTGTAGCTCCACTTAACTTCGACAGTGCAGTATTATTTCTAATCAATTGTATATATTTCTACCCTTAGTGTATGAACTGTCATTGTATTAATAATATTTGCCATATGGACTATAGTCTGCCAATAAACCTTTTCATTTTCATTTTCATATAGCAAAATTGGGGTAGAGTTACCAGATGCTCTTATTACGAAATGTATTTAAATCAATATATTTAATTTAAATACTCTTAACACGTGTACATATATATGTAATAATAACAATAAGTCAATATTTAAATTTAACACATTGTGGTTTGTCAAGACCATAGTTCTGGTACGTTCTACGGTCACAATGACTGAAAGGACAGTGAAGCATGCTGATAATGACATGAAATCATCATAAGATCTAATACTTTTTGTCTAAGTATATGCAATTTGCAAACTCCTCTAAAGTGTATAATTATAATCAGTCGTGTGGTGGAATAAATCTTCAAACTACTTTTGCCGTGTATATATATATATATATATATATATATATATATATATATATATATATATAATCTTGTTTCATGTTTCATGATTATGCAAAGAAACTAGGCTGTGGCGGGTTATCTAGCTATGTTGCTCGACATAATACTTAAATACTATTTAAATTCGGTTGTGATGTCCGTTACAATAAGGAAAACAATAAGAGAGAACTTTATAAATTTTAGACAATGAGGAAACCTGTAAACTGTGGAGAGACTTGCTTGGTACTATATACGATGCAGGCAGGAAGGAGGGGCCAATCGCGAATCTCCGAAACTATTGAAATTACACCTTTTTTGAAAAGACTGTGTAGTGTGTAAGATGCATGCGTGTGTAGTAAGGGATATAGTGAGAAGCGCGTGTTTGAGAGTATGCTGGACTGCTTACAGGGTAGACGTGACATGTAAAAAGGCCAGATGAAGAGGACAGTGATGGGAGAAACAGGGTTCAGGCACTTCCTGCCTTCTGCTGGAATGCCACATACAAACTCCTTATATATATATATATTATATATAAATATATATATATATAATATATATATATATATATATATATATATATATATATATATATATATATATATATATATATTATATATAATATATAGTTTATTTATTTAAATTCGACTCTTGTAAATATGCATAGCGGGTTATTATTAGTCAGAAGTTATAAATGAGATCGATGTGCAGTTCCCTCGAATATCTGTTAAATAACTTTTAAATTAAATATTAGTGCTCGCTTACGCCATGCAGAATCGATATCGCGTGATGAAACAACTTTTCAGTTTACGTTTTTAATACAAGTGAAAAGCGTATGGTGCGTTCTATGAGTACATTTATTATGATTGAAAGTATTTTTGTGCCATTTGTACAGATAATGATGTTTTTATACGAGATCTGATATCATAAAGTATTAAATTATAAGATTTTAAACGTTGTATAACGGTAGGCTCCTCTGTAAAGACATGATTGGTACAGCTAATGACAAAAACAATAAGCATGAATTCTGTGTGATGATGTAAGCAGTGGCCTGACTGGTGTGAAAACAAATACGTTTTTATGAGAATTATGAGGAATTGTGAACCCCGTTAAATTAGGAAATGATAATTAAAGTAATGTGAATAGTCCTAACTATAACTACAAGTAGAAAGGTTCTTAATGAAAATCTCTCAACTTTCAGTACCTATTTCCCGCTGCATCTATTTAAAAATGACAACCCCACAAATTCGATATCCCGTTTTCTTTAATTGCATCTAATAAGAAATTTTTTTACCTGAACCTACTTATTTGGATGTTATATATATATATATATATATATATAATATATATATAGATATATATATATGATAATAATAATAATAACAGATTAGTTGCAGCTAATAGTCGTTAAAAGAAAGTTAAACTTACCTACACTCTCAAAACAGTTACTGTGCGAAAAATATAGCAAGATTGGGGTAGAGTTGTCAGATGCTTTTATTACGAAGGGAATTGAAATCAATATATTTAATTTAAACACTCTTAACACGTGTACATATATATGTAATAACAATAAATCAATATTAGTAATAATATTTAAGTTGATGTTTAGAGGAGGATAACAGAATTGCTGCTTCAGTTTCAAAGCGCGTTAGGCAACTTGGTTCTTTTTAGCACATGCAATTTTATAACGAAATTTGCTGTATAGTAAAATTATTAATTCACATACCAGAAGATGACATGTGAAAGTGAATGTGATGGAATATATCGATGTAAATAACAGAAAACTACATATAAAAGTAAATAAACATATATGCGTGTGATATGAATATATATTGTATTTGAAGGTCATCTCGTTTGAAAATAAGCCAGTTTCCCTTAAAAAAGAGAGAAATTAATTTATTTAAATTAAAATGATAAATATTAATTTTATTTTTCATAATACAGATCTTAAACAAAGAACTTGTTTTTCGATTTAAAATATGATCACTCTGATTTTCATTTATGTATTGTTCGCAATTTGTTAACATTTGAAAATTGGATGTGCTGATGCACACTCGTTAGGCCTATTAAAACCTTTCAGATATTCGTTTTCATTTTCTACTGTCTTCTAACTTGCCTGAACAGAAGTACTCGAATGTATGTATGTTTTTTCATGTTTGTTCTTGTTTGCCTCATGAAAGAACTTTTTTGAAGGAGGAAGGCCAGGATCAACCCTTTCTTAATTTTTTTTTGAAGGAAGGTGAAGACGAATCATTTTTTAAATTTAATTTTTTAAATTTATTTTTTTAAATTTATTTTTAAATTTATTTTTTATTTTTTTCCCTTTTTTTTTTTTTTTTTGAAGGACCATGAAGGACACCTCATAAAGGAGGGACCGCCATGAAGGACGGTGGAGGACCGCCGTGAAGGACGGTGAGGGGGGTAATTTTCAAATTGATCCATTCTCTGTCCGACTTCTTGCGGGTATACTACTAGTCTTGACGTACATTTGTTTTTAATATTCTGAATGTGGTTTGCAAAAGATAATGATGTGTTGTATGTGACCCCAAGTATTTTGGTCCTGTGAGTGTGTGGAATGTTGATGTTGTTTAGTGTAAGCTGTGGAATTACCTGGTGTTCTTTTGTGTTGCTTGTAAGCAAGGTGATGGTTGATTTTGTGGGCGCTACTTTGAGTCTATTGTGTGTGAGCCAGTCTTGTATACTGTTTATGTATGTTTGTAGGTTATTTGTAGCGGTGTCGATGTTGTTGTGGGTGGATGTTAGAGTGATGTCATCTGCATATGATGATAAGGTAAGCTTGTTATCTATGGGTGTTGGAATGTCATGCATTTATAAGTTGAAGAGTGTTGGTGAGAGAACAGAGCCTTGAGGGACCCCGTTCGGAAAAAGCTTGTTTTTGGATGACTTGCCATTAAATGTGACATGTGAGTATCTTCCTGAAAGATAGTTGCTCAGCCACCTTTTGGTGTCATTGCGCAGGTTTGCGTTGAGTATTTTGTTTATGAGAGGGAAGCGTGGGATAGCATCAAATGCTTTACTAATGTCTATTGTTGCTAATAGTGTACGTTGAGCTGGTCGTCTGGAGTTGATGCCATCCATGATGTACTGCGTGAGGTTAGTGAGTAATGTCGTGGTTGAGTGGTGAGGTCTGAATCCATGTTGAGTAGGCGATAGTGGAATGTGTGGGTTGGTGATTTGTAAGATTAGTCTTTCTGTTACTTTGGAAGGTGTGCATAGTAAAGTAATGGGTCTATAGGAAGCTGGTTCTGTTGGATTTTTGTTTGGTTTGAGTAGTGTAATAATTTTACCTTGTTTCCATATGTTAGGAATAATACAGTGTTGGTATGAATATGTGCTGATATTTGTGAGAGCTAGTATTCCTTGTGGGCCCAAGTGTTTAAGGTGTATGTTAGATATGTTGTCTGGTCCAGTAGCCTTCGAATTCTTAATGTTTTTGATGATCTTGGTGGTCTGGTCTGTATTGAAGGGTGTAATGGTTGTGTCGAATCTGAAGGTTTTCTTGTGTCTGGCTGTTTGTCTGTCTGCATGTTTCTGGTTGTTGTCTCTGTTTAAGTGACTTATCTTTGCGTAGTGATTAACTAGAATGTTAGCTTGTTGTGTGTATGTTGGGATATTATTTTGGCTGCGACAGATAGCCGCGGGTGAGGTGTGAATGCCGCTGTTAGAGTGGGTAATGCCGTTTATAGTCTTGTATAGCCTGGATGTATCTGTGGTGTGGTTTAGTATTGTTATGCATTCCCTAAATGTTTCTGTTTGTTTTTCTTTAAGTGTGTTGTTTATTTCTGTGTTGAGCTGTTGTACCTGCTGTTTTATGGCCCTGTGTGTGGTGTTTGTGTGTTATGTTTGAGGTTGTTACGTTGCCTTATGAGGTGGGCTATTTCTCTAGCGTAATTTGTGTTGTATTTCCTAATGTTGCACTTGGGTATATATTTGTTTGCACTATTGATGATCTGATTAAATGTCTTGAGTGTTGTATTGATGTTTATGATGGGTGTGGTGTTTAATGTGGTGAATTGTTCCTCAGTCTGTATTTTGAACTGTCCCCAATGGTGGTGTTGTTTTATCGTTTGGAAGAAGAGTCTCCTTCCATAAAGGCATCTGGTAGTTCAGGCAATAATTGGTCGTGTTTTTGAGAGCTTGAAGTGGTCCCTGAAGTTGATGGTTTTGGTTCATCTTGTTCTACAGAAGAAGTCCTCTTCGGTTTGAAAAAACTATCAATCAGTGTCTGCTTGGGCTTGGTCATTTTTTGGACTTGAGTTCGGTATTGGAGGAGCGCTGAATTGAAGGTGCTGTATGTTGTGTAAGCTCTGCCGTGGATGGGATCTCTTTCCATGATTTTGATGGCACGTTCAATGAGCTCCAACATCTCCCTTAATTCTGCAACTGAAAGATCTTTAGGTGGCTCATCTACTTGTTTTCAGGCTCAGAGTCTTCAGAGACAAACATGTGACGTTGGTCGGTATCTCGATCAGCGGGGCAAATCTCAGTTAACGGATGAATGGTTCTTTATGGAAAATCTCGATCGTGCGAAACCTCGCTTACCGAGATCTTCGGATAGTGGGGGTCCACTGTGTATATATTTTAAAGTGCTCATTACCTCCAGTGCAGGAGGATTTAAGCCTTCAGCGACTCTAATTTTTTTAATTGTATTTCATTTTACAACGTTAGAATAACACCAGTACACATTTGAAAACTTGTCGATCGATTTTTACAAACTAGTTGGTGATTCTATATAATTTGAGTGCGCTGATCTAAAAAATATAGTTAGTTTTCCCTATCACGTATGGTTTTCTTACTACAGGGTGTGTCATAAATCCCCCATTTATCCCAAATGTGAACCATCTTATCGAGACCAACATTGGATTGCACATGCTAAACCATAAATTTTGTTGTTATAGACTACAGTAACGCTTACATAATAATGTAGGGTAAATATATATAACAACCAGTCCCGTTCCCAGCAAAATACTCTCTCCCCTCCCATCAATGGGTAGTTAACATTTGGGGACAGATGAGGTATTACAACACCCCTTGTAGCACGAAATCTTTAGGTGATAGAGTAAAACCTAATTAAAGCAGAATTAAATAGCTCCTAGCTCTTGGACAAGCATATTGCTTGTTTATGAAAGAATAAAAAAATAACTGAAAGAAACAAAATATATTTACCTTCTTTACTTGCAAACATTTCAGGACTTATTCCAAAGACTTAAGACTACGAAGGTAGATCTGACTAATGACGACTAAACCTGTGCTTCTTTGATGTTTTCTTATGCTGTGCGTTAGGCTGATCTCGTTGCAGACACCAGCAGTAATCCGCCATCATATTTGTATGCCATCTTCCTTGATATCTTCTTTCCATGGTTTTGATGTCCTGGTGAAATCGTTCCCCTTGCTCCTCACTGACATCTCCGAGATTTTCGGGAAAACGGTCAAGATGCGAAAACAAGAAGTGAACTTTCAGGCTCATGTTGCAGCCTAAGGCGCAAAACTTTTTAAGCATATTTTTCACCAGTCTTTCATAATTTTGGCTTTTGTAGTTTCCCAAGAAGTTTTCAACAATATCTTTGAAACCAAGCCATGCTTCTTTTTCTTTATTGGTCATTGTGTTCAGGAAATGATCGTCTGTCAATAACTTTCTAATCTGAGGACCTATAAAAACACCTTCCTTTATTTTCTCGTAGCTAATCTTTGGATATTTTGAAAAAATGTACTTGAAACACTCACCTTCTCTATTCAATGCTTTGACATACTGCTTCATCAAGCCTAACTTAATGTGCAAGGGTGGTAGGAGGATTTTATTTGGTTCAACTAGATGTTGATGTGAAATGTTTTTTGATCCTGGGGTAAGATTCTCTCTAGGAGGCCAAGTTTTCCTCTTCCAGTGCTGGTCACGTGCTCGACTATCCCATTCGCAGATGAAACATGGCATCTTAGTGTATCCTGATTGCTGCCCAAGTAACATGCAAAGGACTTTGAGATCCCCACACAATATCCATCTGTGATTTTGATACTGAATTTTTTCCAGAAGCAGTTTCATGTTATCATAGGTCTCTTTTAAATGAGTAGAATGGGCCACTGGGATTGATGCATATTTGTTACCGTTGTGCAGTAACACTCCTTTTAGACTGGTTTTAGAGGAATCTATAAACAACCTCCAGTCACTGGTTTGGTATTCGATGCCTAGCTTGCACACTAATCCTGTGATGTCCTTGCAAAATACCAAGGGACCATCTTCTTCGAAAAAAGGCACGAAGTCTTTCTCACGATTTCTGTACCAAGCGAAGTATGTGTCGGATGCCAATAAATTGTTCTCCTGCAATCTAGACCCCAAAAGTTCTGCAGAGTCCTTAGGCAGATTCAAATCCCTGACTAAGTCATTTAGTTCGGCTTGGGTTAATGGTTTAGGAGGATCTCGGTCAGCTGTTGGCTGTTCATAAACATCATCATTGTCTGGATTTGGAGCTGAATCAGAATCTGAATTGTATTGATCCAGACTCTCGGGTGGGCGGGGAATAGGAGCTTCTGGACCATGGGGTACCGGCCTTATTGCAGATGGAAGACTTAGGTATTGAAGGCTCTCTTTATTCTTTGCATTATAACCTTTAACATTGCAAGAACAGAAGTAGCAGTCGTCGGTATGGTTTCTAGGCTCGCGCCATACCATAGGGATCCCAAATGGCAAACTTTTCTTTTTACCTTTGCTCCAATTCCTTAGTGCCGCAACACACGTAAGACAAACCTTGTGTGGAGCCCAACTTTTGTCTTGATCTCCTAATTTAATTCCAAAATAAGCATGATAAGCTCTCTTAATGAAGGTCGTTACATTTGTCCTTTGTTTTACAACAACATACCGACCACAAATATAACAAAATATGTCTGGACTATGGGTACATCCTCTAGAAGCCATTATTAAAATTGTAAAGACGTAATGTTAGAATTATCTTTCTGAAAAATATGAAAAAACGAAATTAATTAAAGATAAAAAAGGTAAAAAATTACAAAACGCCCCAAAATTGTTTTGCTAATAACTTTAAAACTGTGGGTGATAGAAAAAACTGGTAGCATTTTTTTAATTCAGCGCAGCGAACTGCTTCAGAATCACAACTCAAAATAAAGAAATCGATTTTCATGCAGACCGGTGTAATCTGATTAAGGTGTCTTAGCCTAACTGAAAATTAACCTTTCCTAATTTAACCTAACGTAAACGAATATTAAATCGAAATATCATCGGATGGTTAATGAATACCCTTGTCTGAACCCTCACCCCCACCTCTCTCGCTCTCTTCGCTATATTTCCTTCATATCCTCGATAGAATAGTAAACACTTCCTGGAAAAATCTTAAATAAAATCGTAAACTCGAAACATCTATGTACTCTTGTATATTTAAACCACATAAAATAAATAAATAAACAAACTGTAAAATATCAAGTAACTTAACTAAAAAACAGACAAATAAACTCTAGTACAATTTTAAAAAGTCAACAAACTATACCGACATACATCATTTATTCATTCCCCACGGAAGCCAAAGGAGAGAGTGTCGTAGGTACCTGGTAACTGGTATCGTGTCCTGTATGTGTTGCGACACACCTTCGTCCGTCTAAATTCCTTCACGCCTCCTCGTTTCTGAGCTCGAAAATTATGTGTCCACAATTAAGTGCGGTGGTTGACCATCCTCAACTCCATCATCTTCTAAACTCACTAGATTTTTGAGCGAATTAAAGTTAACGACTTGACGGTTTGCATGACTTAAAGTAATGCCTTTAGCCTTCACAACATAGTTGAACTCGTCTCCGACTTTGATATGTACCCGTAAGTTTTTGGTCTGGTGGAGACAAAAGAGTCGGCATAGGCGTTATCCTCATACTCACCCTTGTCCATCCAAATTTGTCCCATAGACTGTTTAAAAATAACTTTGTACTGAATTGCTTGCCAGGATTTTGAACAACTTGTCCCCGATCAAAATGTATACCTTCACGATCCTGGTAAAGCTGAATATACAGGGTGTTTCAGGAGGAAAGGTCAATACTTCGGGAGGTGATAGTGTCGGTCATTGTGAGAAAAAAGGTTCATATGAACATGTGTCTAATTCTGAATGGTTACGGAGATAGAGCTGTTTGAATCTACAAATACAAAATCATTGTTAATGGTAATCAAGAAAGAGAAACCAGTTACTGTTTCTAACATTTAATGTTTAAACATTGGTATTTTGAATGGTATCAGATACAATACGTTTTCGAAAATCCCACCGTCAACCTCAATGCACTTTGCAACTCGTGTGCGAAGATCGCGTGTTGTTCGTCTGAGTTGATCTTGATGTTCCTTTATGCGGGCAGCAGCATCCAAAATGCGTGCGAGCAATTCGTCTCGTGTATCCACTTTTCTTTTGTAAACTTGACTTTTCATCCACCCCCACAAACAATAATCTAACGGAGAGAGGTCTGGAGACCTTGGTGGCCATTGAATGGAACCACCGCGGCCGATCCATCGACCAGGGAAAGTTTGATTTAGGTATTGCATCACCAGACGGGTAGAATGTGGAGGAGCTCCGTCATGCTGAAAGTACATACCAGCGCGCGTAGCCAAAGGAACATCCTCCAATAGTCCTGGCAATTCATTTTGCAGAAATTCTAGGTAACTTTGTCCTGTAAGATGATTCTCTAAAGTAACAGGGCCAATCAGCTGATCATCGATGATACCGCACCACACATTGGCAGAGAAGCGATGTTGAAAATTTTTTCCACAGTGGCATTTGGATTTTCGTCTGACCACCGATGAGAGTTACGAGTGTTGTTGATACCGTCACGGGTAAAGGTAGCTTCATTGGTGAACAGTATTAATCGAAGCAATCGGCGATTAGCATTTACCCAATGACAAAATTCCAGTCGCATGGCAGCGTCTCCTGGTTGAAGGTGTTGTATACGCTGTACATGATATGGATGCAAGCCTTCCTCACGTAATGTTCGCCATACTCTTGTGTGTGGTACACCGAGACGTGTAGAAATTCTTCGTGAGCTAGTAGTAGGACTACGCTCTACCAACTAGAGAATGTTTTCCACTTCATCCACATCTTCTTGACCTTCAAGTTCAGATAAAACATGAGCGCTGAGAAGTGTACCAATCTCACTCAATGTGTTGAAAACCCTGGTAAACACTCTTCGATCCAGAATTCTGCGGTTCGGAAACCGTCGACGGTATTCTGCAACAGCAGCTGTTGCACTTCCATCGCAAAAACCGTAGACATACACCATATCTGCATATTCGGCATGTGTGAAGGTGTGTAGCATTCTTAACACTGCTTGAAACACCAAACAAGGTTACTCACAACAGTCAGCTGTCGATTGGCTTATGTTACATGCTTACATTACAGCTTACATGGTTCAAGGTTATAGGGGAGGGAAGGGGGAGGAAGAGCTGCGCGCGCATCAGATTCAAACAGCTCTATCTCCGTAACCATTCAGAATTAGACACATGTTCATATGAACTTTTTTTCTCACAATAACCGATACTATCACCTCCCGAAGTATTGACCTTTCCTCCTGAAACACCCTGTATATATATATATACTGTATATATATATAGTTAGGATTTTTTCATCATTCTCGTTTTGGTTCCCCTCATAATCTTCAAGTTGAACCAGCCTCTTTTGGGGTGAACTGGAAAAACGTCATCAACCTTCATGAGATTCTTATCTATCACATTATATTACCAACCCCTTATCTACCTTTATCAGCCTCATCATCTTTCATGAGATGCGCTTCTCCTCCCTTTCCCCTCTTTTCCTTTCTTTCCACTTACCCCTACCCCGCTTTACTCTCACCCTTACACCTCTCACCCACTCGCCATTTTTTAAGTCATACTACTAGATGTACTGTTGTAGTTAATGTGTGTTGTGAGCAACCTGCAATGGGTAGAGTTACAGACCATTATATGAATACTTCATGCCGTCATAAAAGGTTTGCTTGAAATTGGATAATATGTGGGATATTTTATCTTCATTAAATGTAAAATATTTTGTGTTTTTCTTTTACTTAAAAATGTTAATAAAGATTTCTATTTTACTGATAAATTCCGCTTTACGGAAGACCCCTCGGATTCTTGTGCGGGGAACTCCTTCTGAAGGTTACTCAGATGGAGTCTTATCTAACGATTCCACTTCGCTTACAAAAAATGAATATTCTATACGATGAATTTCAGAGAAATGTGAGAAATAATAATGAATGAGGCAGGCCAGAAACTGACACAGCGCTCACGCCACAAACTATAATGCGGCCATTATGTTGTAACAGCCTGTGAAAATGCGAGAAAGTTTAGTAGTCACTACAAAGTCATATCTGAAATATGTGTAAAACCTACGTTGAAATTCATGCTTCGTTGCTCTATAAATATTATATTACAATATTGCCCAACGTATATGCACAGTCCTTTTATGAGATGTCAAAAAATCATCCAAAATCGTAAACAGTCAAGCGTATTCCATGACAATATCATAACGTCAAGTTTATAGGGCAGATGGGCCAGTTCTTAGAAACAGTGTCAGTGCTTTTAATTGAAAACAAAGGCAATTCTTTATTTTATGAAATAACCTTTTATATAGGACGCCCTTTATATATATATATAATATATATATATATATATTATATATATTATATATAGTGTGTGTGTGTGTGTGTATATACATTTAAACTGCAAACACGCAGTATAATTAACGTAAAGAACGACGCTTGTATAGGAGAATATTCCGCGCAAGATGAGAGCGAGAGAACGAAACAAATGAAAAAATGAGGTAACCACCCGGGAATCGAACCCGGGATCTTCCGATTGCAGTTGTGTAATGGTTATCATATCTGACCGGCAATCGGAAGATCCCGGGTTCGATTCCCGGGTGGTTACCTCATTTTTTCATTTGTTTCGTTCTCTCGCTCTCATCTTGCGCGGAATATTCTCCTATACAAGCGTCATATATTAGGCCGGGTCGAAAAGGGGTCAAGGTCAAGATTTTGCTCAGATACATATTGTGAGGTTGATCATTTTGTAATAGTAGTATCCACACCAAAAATCAAGGCTGTTGGACCTTCGCTACCCCCCCCCCCCTACCGATACTCACTTTTTTCCATATGAATTTGTATAGGAAATAGGCCAAAAATCGAAAATCGTAAAAATCGACCCTAAATATTAATTTTTTTGCTTTCGGATGGCCAAAATCGGGTTCCCGGCACGAATTACATCAGAATAGAGTCTAGACCAGGGGGTCCCCAACCTTTTTGTGCCGAAGAGCACATTCAAGACTACCGGTAGTGCGGCGGGCACCATTTACTTTTTCAAGACAAATTTATAGTTGGACTTAATAATGAACATAATACACAAAAAAACCATTTAATTCCTATGTAAAATAATGAACATAATACACAAAAAAAACAAGGATGGGCTAACTAAGGATCTTAGAAAAATTATCAAAACGATAACTTAATTTATTTATAAAGAAATAATTATTTTCAAATAAATGAGCATCTGTTTCTGTAATTAACTACTAAAACTTAATAAAATGTTAAGTATGTTACATATTTTAAATATTTAGTAACTAAATATTTAAAATATATAACATACTTAACATTTTATTAAAAATTTAAATAAAAACTTATCAATCGTGGTCAGTCAGTGGCGGGCACACACAAAAGGGTCGGCGGGCACCATGGTGCTCGCGGGCACAGGGTTGGGGACCCCTGGTCTAGACCATTCACCAACTTTTTTTGAGATCGGGGGGGTAGGGGGTAGGGTCTTAAATCCGGTGCTGACTCATAGCACCAGCACCGAATATAAGACCTAATATTACATTATTTTTGTTTTTTTCTTTCCAGATTCCTATTTAGGTACCAAGAATGTTAAAAGTTTGTATTAAAATACGTTATTTAATTTTAAAATATCAGTAATAAATAAAATATAGTTAAAATCTTATTAAATTAAATTATGGCTACTAGAAAAAGAAGCCACAATGCAGCCTTCGGATATCCAGCATTGGATCCAGAATTGGTTGTATTAATCGGCATAAATTTATTTTAAATACTTTAGAGTCTAGAAAAGAACTGCCTACTTTTGAGTGGAAAGGTCAATGGAAGGAATAAAAAAAAACATAAGTTTCAGGTCAAAAATTTTATTGAATTTCTCTCTCTTAATTTCCAAATTTCTACCAATAATAGCTAAAAATTTATGTATTAAATTTTTTTTCATGCATTTTTGTATTTTAAAAATTTTTTTTTCATTAAAAAATAAATATAAGTGTTTTATAAGCGAACTTTTGTAATAATAAAAAAATTTCGAAGTAAATCGCAAATTATCTCGATTTTTACGAATTTTCTGAAAAAACTGAAACCGGTAGGGGGGGGTCCTCAGAATTCAAAAATATTTTACCTTTACCAGGGTGTTACTATGATTGCTTGAACCACCTCACACTATGTACGTAAGAAATAAAAAATTTCGACCCGGCCTAATATATATATATATATATATATATATATATATATATATATATACACAAACTCAGAATGGTCCCCTGAGAAATTTATATATTAAACAGAGACCGTGCATGGAACAGGGAACTCTTCTGGGAAATTACATCCACTATAGTTCGAATAAGTAATAACAACTACTATAGTTTTTTTCTTTTTCATGATGGAAAGCCCAACGTGGGCACCGGGTTACTCGCAAAGAGGCCCCAAAATATAGCTTCCCTCACCAGCTATCTGCAAAGCAGATAGGATCCAGCTTTGGGACAGGATCTAGGGTTTACAGCTTTCACCTAGCCTACTACATTCAGAACCTCAATATACGCAAGAAACTACAATACAATAGTTACCCCTTTTTCTTTGATGTATGCAATCCGACGTGAATGCAACGAGTTTCTTGCGTATATTGAGGTTCTGAATGTAGTAGGCTAGGTGTAAGCTGTAAACCCTAGATCCTGTCCCAAAGCTGGATCCTATCTACTTTCCAGATAGCTGGTGAGGAAAGCTATATTTTGGGGCCTCTTTGCGAGTAACCCGGTGCCCACGTTGGGCTTTCCATCATGAAAAAGAAAAAACTATAGTAGTTGTCATTTATCATTACTTATTCGAACTATAGTGGATGGTCCCTGTTCCATGCACGGTCTGTGTTTTATATATATATATATATATATATATATATATATATATATATATATATATATATATATATATATATATATATAGAGAGAGAGAGAGAGAGAGAGAGAGAGAGAGAGAGGAGGGGGTACCATCAACTTGACCTTCGTGTGAAAAAACACCGACGCACAGAACATCTGCAAGGTTATAATTCAAAATTCAAAAACTTTATTCAGAAAAGAATAGAAGTGACAGAGTTTTACAATTTTTAGATATTTCATATGACATTAATATACTCACAGTACTCTCGTCTGAATGTGCCCTTGGGAGGATGGAGGCTTTTCAGGCAAAATTAATGGTATTTAGTTTATTTATCACGTAAAAATAGTGAAAGTGACAAGTAATTGTAATAGTGTTAACAAAAAATAATAATGATAGCAATAATAATAAGCATATTAATTATTAATAATAATATAAATAAATTTACAAAATGTTACATAATTTTAAATTAAATGATTTATTGTATATTGAGTAAAAAATAAATGATGTTTAATAAAAAATGGATCACCTGAAGATCAGGGCCCCCAGCCTTCTCCAGTTAGCCTTATAAGGCTAACTAACGAAAATATCACGACCTAACCTAACCAATCGTTAGGTCAACTGTACGCCCTTGACGATTGGTTAGGTTAGGTCATGATATTTTCGTTAGTTAGCCTTATAAAGCTAACTAAAGAAGGCTGGGCCTGATCTTCAGATGATCCAAAAAATATATAAAAAGAAAAATTACAAAATTAAAAGTGCTTAATGAAATTAGCATATTTTAAATAGTTGATAACAAAATGGGAACTTCATTACTATGGTAAAAATTTGTGGTGTACCGATTAATCAGCATCAGCATCGGCAGAATTGGCCAATTTTTAGGCATCGGGATCGGCCAAATTTAGTCAATTCTCTTGCCGATTCTTTGAAATTTTAAAATTTTTATTCCAAAACAAAATCGGACCTAGTATGTTTCATGGACTCTCTCGAATTTACTACGAAATTGCAAACAAGGGCAGTCGATGACCCTGATTTTGTTTCTGCAATCGGTTTTCTTGAGAAACCTAACCTGACCTAACCTGACCTAACCTAACCTAACCTGACCTAACCTAACCTAACGAGGGCATTGATCAACTCGCTGGGTACAACTATTCGCATTACACTGTTAACCACAGCATGAACTTTATCGACCCATCTACTGGAGCTGACACTCAGCAGGTGGAAAGCTTGTGGAATTCATTGAAACAATCGAACAAACTGCGATGCGGAACAGATCGCGACCAACTTGACTCGTACCTTTGTGAATTTGTATGGCGTAAGCGCCACACCAGCTCGGACTTATTCAAAAAGATGTTGGAGTGTATTGCGTCGTTTCAGTAAATAAATTTATTCAATATCCAATAACATTTTTCGGTGCTACTGTAGTATGCGGTCTACAGACGATTGGTTAGGTTTAGTCATGATATTTTCGTTAAAACTAACGAAAATACCATGACTAAACCTAACCAATCGTCAAGGGCGATTGACAATGGGATGTAAACAAATAATTAGTAAACAAGATAAGAAGCTATAATTAAAAGGTAGACCGCCGAATCGTAGGTAGACCGCATACTACAGTAGCACCCATTTTTCTTTATCATTTCTCAAGAAAATCGATTGCAGAAACAAAATCAGGGTCATCGACTGCCCTTGTTTGCAATTTCGTAGGAAAATCGAGAGCAGTCCATGAAACATACTAGTCCCACAAAATCTATAGTTATAGAAAAGTGAACAAACAAAACACACTATTTATGATAATTTGTACTCATTTCAAAGTGTAATTATATAAAAATATTTTGCATTCACCAAAAAAGGCAAAGCTTAATAAGTTAAGTTGTCCATAAATTTACATTTTTCTAACTAGCTAATCTCTAAATATTATAAACTATTGTTATCTCCTACTCTACATTAATAACACTGATTAACACTAAACTTTTTTCTGGTTTTTGTATAAACAGAGTTGATCCTAAATGAATTTTTCACGCTAAGTTCGAATCTGTAGTCAGAATTTTTCTATCGCATTGAGGTTTTGAGAAAAATGCAATTTTATACAAGTATAAACAATTTATTTTATTATACAAATACAGCTAAATAAACATAAATAGAAAGCTACTGATATGATTTAGTGGAATATTTTCGCTTGTATGATGTACGAGGAGCTTCCCTTAACAATGACCAACAGTAATCAGCTAACATATTAGGGTTCCATCTGCCCTGGTACCGTTTTTCCAACTTTAAAATATCCTGATGAAAGCGCTCGCCATGCTCATCACTCTCAGCTCCCAAATTCTCGGGAAAAAAGTCTAAATGGGAGTGGAGGAAGTGAATCTTTAAGGACATGCTACACCCCATTTCATGGTATGCTACCAGCATTCTTTTAACTAAATCTTTGTAGTTTAGTGCTTTCTTGTTACCTAAAAAATTAGTCGCGACGGATTTAAAACACTTCCAAGCATTTTTCTCTTTTCCTTCTAAAACTGCATCGAATTCATCATCATTCATCAATTCTCGTATTTGGGGTCCCACAAATATTCCTTCTTTTACTGTATTTTCGCTTCGCTGATTTTGGGGATTTTTTCTTTAATGTATTGAAATCTTCTACTCTTTCGATCCATACCTTTCACAAAATTTTTCATCAGTCCTAACTTTATGCGCAAAGGTGGTAGATAATAATTTTTTGGCTCAACAAGGCCCTTGCAAAACCTTTTTTGACCTCCTACTAGTTGTCTAGTTGGCCAATTGTTAACAATGTAAATGTTTAGACTTAGCACGGCTGTCCCATTTACATAAGAAACAGCAATATTTCGTATATCCCAGCTGCATTCCCAAAAGAAGTGCTATAAGATGTTCCAGTTATACTTATTGTATTCTTTGCTGTTTAAAAGATATTCCATGTTTTCATATGATTCTTTTAGGTGAAATGAATGAGCAATGGGAACTGATGGAAAAATATTTCCATTATGTAGCAGAACAGCTTTCACACTCAATTTTTATGAATCAATGAACAACCGCCATTCTTCACTTTTGTGTTCATGTGCAAGTACTTCCATCAGGCATTAACATCATTGGAATAGCAAAGATATTCTTTCATTGAAAAAAATGGACAAATTCTTTTTCCCGGTTACGAAACAAACTTATGTTTGTTTTTTTTCCAAAAGATTCCACCCTTGTAATCTTGAGCCAAGTGCCTCAGCTTGATTTTTAGATAGGTTTAGATCTCGAACTAGATCATTGAGCTCCGTTTGAGAGATCATGTGTGGCTCATTTAGGGTGGAAGGATTGAAATCTGGATCATTAGTAGGACCTGTTTCAGCAATTACTTCTTCATCATCATCTTCATCCTCTACACTCTACAGTATATGTTTCGGCTGGTATTGGAACAGGAAGATCTGGACCATGAGCGACAGGTCTTATTGCCGATGCCAAATTAAGATATAGAATGGATTTCTTGTTTTTTGCAGAGAATCCTGATGTTTCTAGTCATACAGAAATAGCAGTCATCTAAGTGATCCTGTTGTTCTCTCTAAATCATTGGTATTGCGAAAGACATGGATGAACGAGCACCTTTAATGCACTGTCGGAGACGGTTTGCACATGAAATGCAACAAATATGGGGTGCCCATTGTTTATCTTCATCTCCTACCTTGCATCCGAAGTACAAATGATAAGCTTTTTTATAAGAGGAGTAAAGCACTTTTTCTGATTTTTAACAATAAATTCTCCACAAATGTAGCAAAAATTGTCGACATCGTTAACACATCTACGAGACATATTTAATATTTTTCATTTTTTTTTTAACTATTTTAGGAAATCCGTTAATATTCCAAGCACTTATTTCACAATGACCTGTAAAAAAATGAGAGTAACATTAATTAAAGGTAACTATATAAATATATATATATACACACACACACATGTATATTAAAAAAAGTAGCTATATAAATATATATATGTATATTTAGATGCATTAAACCATTTATACATCTGCTAACAAGTTTTTCCTTTTAATATTTGGAATATACATCCAAACAAGGTTTTTGGTTCCTGACCAAAATAGATGGTCCCAATGTATTTTTTGCACTGAATCCGAATCTGTTTTCAGAATTCTTAAATATATTTAACCTTTTCTTCCACTCAAAAAATCACTCAAAGCAGCATTTTCAATTGAAAACTCTCTATCACTATCACTTTCACTATTTATCAATTCATTATCATTTTTACTATCACTAAATGTAAGAGCTTATATATATTTTGTTATAATGTTATAATGTTATAATGTTTCAGACCAACAAAGACCCTACGATCCACTCATGGCTGGTCTACCTAACTGTGTTCGTAATTGTGTATTGTGCATGTCCTCCGTGGTGGCGGAGGGGACGTACAATTTTACGTGGGTTCCGAATCACAAAGAACATAAGAACATAAGAAATTTTTATAGTGGGCACACTAGGGGCCACTTCGGCCCATCGAGGTGGCTCCACTATGTAAAAACTGCTTGTACATTGGCACAACCAATTTTTACAAAACTAAATAATTATCAATTTAAAACTAATTAATTATCAATTTAAAACTAAAGATAGAATCTCTGGATCCAGAGGATCAAGTCATAAAAGACTACTATCCACAAATATGTTACACTCTATATCTATTTATAACCGACATGCAAATATATCAGATCCAAAGAATCCAGTCAATTTCATTACAGAATCCATAGTATCCCCTAACCCAAGATGCTGCCTCCCTATATCCGACAACACTTGTAAAACTATGTTTTCTTAAATTTGTTTTACATCTTGGCTTAATTTCCTCTGTCTGGTTATTGTGATCTTTAATGAAAAGAGAATCAAAATCTATCTTATCCAACCCTTAATTTTACTACCTTAAACTATACCCAATCTATCAATATATGCGTCTAATCGATTTTTAAAATTTTTTATAGACGTGCTACTACTGTAATTACTTCTACCGGCAAACTATTCCAGCTATTTACTATTCTATGCGTAAAAAAGTTTTTGGCAACTGCTGTCTCGAACCTTCTACTTGTCAACTTACACCCGTTATTTCTAGTCCTATTATATTGAGATATTTCGAAAAAGCTATCTCTGTCTACGTTATCGAACCCATTCATAATTTTGAAAACCTGGATTAGATCACCCCTTAGCCTCCTAGTCTCGAGTGTAGTCAATTTTAACTCTTTAAGCCTATCCTCGTACGACTTTGACCTAAGCGACGCAATCATCTTAGTTGCTCGTCTTTGATCTCTTTCGATTTTGTCTATATCTTTGCGCATATGCGGATTTCAAAATTGGATTGCGTACTCCAAATGGGGTCTAACTAATAATTTATAAAGAGGAACTATAATATCGCGCGATTTGTACTCAAAATTCCGAGATATAAAACCAAACACTTTGTTCGCTTTATTGGCCGCTGCTGTACTTTGTTTCGCTACTTTTAAATCACCAGTGACTATAACTCCTAAATCTTTTTCCTGCTCTACGCTTATCAACTCTTTCCCTGACATACTATACGCAAAATTACCGTTACGCGAACCTATATGTCAAATTTTGCACTTATCGACGTTAAATCTCATTTGCCATGTGACTGACCAATCAACGATTTTATCCAGATCATTCTGGATTTTACCTCTATCTTCGTCATTAATCGCCCTACCACCCAGCTTCGTGTCATCCGCAAACTTTGAAACTGTACTGACTAGGCCGCCATCTAAATCGTTAATATATGTAAGAAAAAGCAAGGGGCCCAATACAGAACCCTGAGGAACGCCACTCGCTACATTAGCCCAACACGACTCCGCTCCATCAACGACCACCCTCTGTTTCCTACCTCGCAACCACTCTTCCATCCAATTTATTACTACACCCCTGATTCCATGAGCCTTAGTTTTCTCAATGAGTCTTTTGTGCGGTACGGCGTCGAACGCTTTTTGAAAATCTAAATACATTACATCCACCGCCCGATGACTATCGTAAACGTCAACCACGCTTTGAAAAAATTCTAAAAGATTAGTTAAGCAAGATTTGTTTCGCGTAAAACCGTGCTGCGTATTTCTAACTAAGCTATGCAATTCTAAGTGTTCGACTATACGATCCCTAATTATTGATTCCAGTAGCTTACCTACAACAGACGTTAAAATGATTGGCCTATAATTTCCCGCCGCACCTTTATCGCCTTTTTTAAAGATAGGTGTTACGTTTGCTAACTTGAAATTATCTGGTACGCACCCCTCAGAAATAGACGCATTAAAAATCTTTGTTAGCGGCACAACAATACTATCTTTTAATTCTTTTAGTTGTATGGGATATATGGAATCCGGCCCCGGTGATTTACGCGTTTTCATTTTATCAATATAGCGCATTACCTCCCCTTCACTAACCACAATATTATCCAAAATATTGCCATTATCAAAGGTTATTATGTCTATGACCGTAGGGATATTCGTTACATCTTCTATAGTAAAAACTGACGTAAAAAATTCGTTTAGCAAGGTAGCCATTTCCTTGTTTTCAGAAACTAGATCTCCGTTAACATTTTTCAACGGCCCCAAGACACTTTTACTGGATTTCTATTGTTGACGTATTGAAAGAATCGCTTGGGGTTTTCTTTACCGTCACGAGCTATGGAGATTTTATTCGCGCTTGGACTTTTTTATCACACTTTTCGCTTCACGCCTTAGAGATATGTAGTTGTTTCGTAACCACAAATTGTCTTTATCGTACTTACGTAGCCTATAAGCCCTATCTCTACTCTTTATAATGTCCCCTACTCTAGAAGTAAACCACAAGGGCTTGTTATTTACTTTCGCATGATTAATTTTGTACGGTTCACATTCTTCATTTATAGTCCTAAATACTGTTTCAAACGATTCCCACATTAGTTTTGCGTTGGAGTTCCCCATTACGTTTTCCCAATTGACGTGTGACAATTTATTACGAAATTTACAAAAGTCTGCGTGCTGGAAATTGGGAATTTTAGTCGAGTTAGCTGGTTTCGAGTGACTTTCTGAGAGGACAAACTCTACCATATTGTGATCGCTATTGCTTAACGGTTCTATTACTTGAAGATCAGTAATTAGCCTATCATCCGTAGTTATTACTAAATCTAAAATACTGTCCAACCTCGTAGGTTCCCCAACCTTTTGAATAAGAAAGCTATCCTCGAGAAAATTAACTAAACGATTACCTTCCGCGTCTCCCTGCATTGTATCGTAATTCACGTTGGCGCAATTAAAGTTACCCATAACTAAAGCCTGCTCACTACCTATTATTCTCTTTAGTTCACGATATAACGCTTCGTCCGTATCAGCTGTTTGATTAGGGGGCCTATATATAACCGCAACAACAAGTTTGAAATCGTTGAATTTAAGTTCTGCTATAGTCGAATCTATTGGTTCTGGAATTGTGTGCTTTACTTCTATAATGTTCGCAATATTATCTTTGATATACAACTTAACACCGCCTCCTCGCCTACCTATTCTGTTTTTAACAAAAAGTCTATAACCTCTAATTTGATACTCCCCTACAAAGTCACGTGTTTCAGTGCTAAGCCACGATTCATTTATCGCAATTTAATCAGTCTTTACAAGTAATTAAAGAAAAAAATTCGTTTATTTTATTTCGTAAGCTACGAGCATTTAAGATAGAACCTTCAAATTGTTTGTAATTGCGACACCTTCGCGAGCGCAGGGGAAATTTGTGGAATTTACGCTGGGACCGTTCGAGTTACGGCAGCCTGGAAAGAATTAAGGCACTAAGGCAATCTGCCTTACCCTCTCATTGCGACATATTGATGGGCACTGATATAACTTACGGTATTCATCACTTCACTGGTGAAAAGATACCATCAGTCGCAAGATAGAATTCATAGGTTGTCATAAGAATGCTAAACTAGTGTAAGTCATGAACAACAATTTGCTTACAGAAATTGCAGTTAATCAATATAGCTGAAACTGTCATATCTCAAAATCTATACGTGATAGGAGAATTCTAAAAACAGATTCAGATTCCGTGCAAAACAATACATAGGGACTATCTATTTTGGTTCAGGAACCAAAAACCTTGTTTTTCAGTGTAATTAATAATAATTCTACAGTATATTAAGTTGTACTTTATAATTTATATATTAAACCATCTTATTATGTTGCCTTTATTTTAAGTATTTTAATAAGTTTATAAACCCAAATTATATATCCATTTTTTTATTCAAATTGGCCATCAGGGACTTGAAATTTTAATGAAAAATTTTGTTGTTCTTTACAGTTCCGCGCGATGATTCCACATTTCACGAAGGTCAAGCTTGTCGCCCCTTCTCTCGAGTTGGCCGGGTGAAGTAGTGAGTTGGTTTCATGTACTCTCCACCTCACATAGCCAGGTACGCCCGGCTCGTCGGGGATTGTTCTGAGTCAGACGTCTAATCTTCTTTTGAAGATGTCCACTGCAACACCATTCGTGTTCCTATCAACCCCGGGCGCCCGCTCCGTCTTTCCTTTTCACTTCAGTTTCCGAACTACAAACACCTCGCTGCGCCTCTCGACTCGTCACCGTATACTTGTGCTTTTAATTTTGCTTATTACTTGCCCTCAATCATGGCCTCTAAGCTGAATGTGAAAACTCCTCAGAAATTATACAAATGCAAACAGCGGTCACTGGCAAAATTATGGAGCTGGATCCAGTGATGGAGAGGAGCATTAAGTTCAAGAGAGAGGTGGAGGCTACGTTGTTACCCTACAAAGAATTCCATAGAAGCCTTCAGCATACAATGTTTTTTTCGTCCTTCAGCCCTTACTACAGCCACCACTGACACCAATGCCTCCACTTCAGCTTCAGACACCACCACTTTAAACGATCCTCCTTCTGACTTCCCCTCCAACACCACCGCCATAGTCATCACATCATCATCATAATTTGTTTACTTTAATCATTGTTCTTAAACATTTACCATTTCCCCCCTATGTTCAGTTTGACCCGGGAACCTAATTCCCTTTTTCCCAGTGAACCAAGGTATCCAAACACGTTACCCTCGCGAATGAGGAGCTCTTACTGTATAAATTATTAACCGAATTAAAAAAAGTATTTGCTTTTGTTAACATAGCATAGATTTTAGGATAAATTTAACTAAAGTAATTCTACTTAAAATTTTGACAAAGAGTATTTTCTACAAGTTAATGTCAAGTAAAGAAAAATGTAAAAGAGCGCATGTGCAGTAGTAGTATGATGGCATTTGGTTAAAGGAATTTGGGTGCTTTGAATCCTGCAGCTGGAGTGGCCCCCTGGAAGCCTTCGCCTCCGTTAAAATCATCATGAACAACAAATATTATATATATATATATATATATATATATATATATATATATATATGTAATAAAAAATCAATGTCCGTTGATCCCCTTCTTCTTCTGACACCAGTTTGTAATAAAAATTCCGTTCGTTGTCAGGGGAGACGGACCCTTATTACAAATTGTTTGTTTCTCGAAGGTCAGTGTAAATTGAAGTTATAACAGATCTTTCTTTAAGTTAGTGACCCTCTGCGTGAATTCTTTATCTTCCGCTTACTTCTGTACCCCCGATTTTAGTATGTATTTGATAATGAAATAATTTGTTTGAATACCTTTTAATCAATAAATTTAAGTCACATTTGGCTACAAGTTCAGTCTCAAATTCGAAATATAGTACGGTCAAGTTCAGGTTTTTTCTTAAACTAGTCTTAACATTAATTAAATAATTTACGTTCTATCGTTGCCCATCCACTACATCCCTCGCAGTAGTTTAGGTTAACGGCTCTCAATATTTCCTTATAAACTCAAAATTCTCTCGTATTCTCTCAAACTCAATATCTCGAACTCAAATCTCGAATCTCACTCAATAACTCTCAAATTTAGTTTTTAACGAGCAAACCCTCTCAAAGACCTACTCTGAAAATTACCCAAGCGCCACCCGGCCTTTCACTCTTTCCCGACGAAGCGCCAGATCTCTTCTGACGGGTCCGCATCTGTTCTCGTGCTCCATCCCTCCTACGAGTCCAAAACGCGCCGAGGCAAGCATTTAAGAACAAAGAAAAAGGGGTGAGGAGCGTCGCACGAGTCGATGACACTCGAGGTTTATCTCAAGGGCTGTTTTAAATATTGAAGATAAAACAATGGGTATTATGGGGAATAAGTGGCTTGTGTATAACAAATTCGTTCCTTCAAAAAAAACAACAAAAAACAAAAAAAAAAGTATTGAGTTCCTGAGAGAACTTGAGGCCGAACGAAGGACTTCCATGGTCCGTGAATACGGAAAGATAAATGCTCCTTGAGCGGAAATGATTCGTAGTGGAGAGGCAATTCTCAAAACAGAATTTAGGTTACTTAGGTCTATTCAGATATGTTAGAACTCGTAGTTACAATGAAAATATGAGAAATTCAATTGAACATTAACCTAGTTAAACTTGCTTACTATTTATAAATAAATTTAAAGTTGTCAAATCAATAAGCTAAAAATTAAATTTACATAATAAATACTGAGTTAAACAACATATGCGGATTTATTATGAAATTACATTCATAGAATAAATACCGTATAGTACTGAAAGTATGCATCTTAAATATATGCGGAACAAGGGTTGAAAATGTTTGTTTACTCACCGCATAACCAATATATAATCAAGGAAAGGGTAGGTTTAAGAAGAGAAATACACAGCAAGAAGATCACATTATAGCCTTTCCCTAAATTAAATAATCCGATGTGGAAACGGATCAGCCTTCAATATAGTGTCATTTTCATTTATGTTAACATCATGAAAAATGCGTTTATCGGTTTAGGACGACTAATTTTTGTAACTTGGGGTGGAAAGTGCTTTCTTTAGGAGGAATAATTCGTACGACGAGTAGCCTAACGACTCTTATAGTTTTCCAAAGGGATGACTAAATTAAATTTTTATAAATCTCATAAAGTTCATAAATTTTATAAGTAAAAATGAAAAAACTTTTTCTCTTCTCTTCTATACTAAAATTTGCATACTCAACCGAAAGACGAAAGCCTACATTACGAGAGCCTACTTTATTAGTTAATTGAATGAAATTATATGAATTTATATTTTGCAGTATAATTTAGTTATCAGGTACGGTCAGCAATTATTTCGAATGCAAGCTTTACCCGCATCGTCAGCATCTGATCTCTATTTACAGAAAGTTGCTTTCGAGAGACTTTCGCAATCTCTCTTTATGACACAGAATGATATCATAATGGTTTTATGAGTTAATATGTTTTTTTAAAATAAATAAAGGAAAGCGATATAGCCGGGAGAAAATTTGAAATACACAGACGAAGAAATTTATAAGTTGCACAACGAGAGGTCATTTCAGTGAGGCCCGTAAATCGAACACTAATTCATTAAGCACTAATCACTGAAGGAAAATATTATGTATTTAATAAAATTAAACACTTATCACTAATTGTCAGTTAGTTACGCACTAACTACCGAATGAAGTTACTACTTTAGCAATTCAATTCTACCATGTAAATTTAATTCAATAAATTAAACTACCTTCATTCGGTCATTTTTTCGTAAGTATTAAAAATGGGGAAAAACACAAAGGGGCCAGATGGGAGAAATGGTTTAAGTCTTAATTTCGGGAATGCCCATTTCCTCGTAGCCAACGTTAGGTGCTGATTCTGGCGTAAGATATGACTGAATTGCCGAGGACAATCTTCTGACGATACTTGGGCTCGTCGGTGAAAAGCGAAATTCATGAGGGGGGTTTCTATGGGGCGTTGGCGATCTGGTCACCTGAGCTTCCGGGGGGGCCCGATACAGGGATTTTAAACCTGGCAGTTGGTACCGGTGGAGGATCTCGGCGGAGACAGCATCGTCTCTTCCAGATCGCAATTCCGACTACTGCTATTTCCAACGCGAGACACAGGGTGAGGGTGGCGTGGCGATCCTGCGCAGGTAACGGGTTACATCCTGAAGGTCTATTCCCTTAGACAGGGAAGCGTTGAAGTGGTGAAGGGCCTCCTTCGTAAATAAGGAGTTCACGATATACGTGATCTCGAAATCAAGAGGTGGTTCAGGATCAGTAGGTTTCGAAAGTCGGGCTTCAGACTGAGACGTGCGCTGAAAGTGTACGTGGGGCCTTGCCGAATTAGGGAGCCCATTGGTTGGAAAAGGACTCCGTGATTTGAGAAGGTTTGCGTGTATGGCGTATAAGGTTAAGAGGATGGGGATCATGATTAATTCAGGAGTAATTTCGTTAAGACAAAACAAAAATATTTTATATGAGCAATGACAAAACAAGAAAATTTCTTCTCTCGAAATTTAATGAATTCTTTTTTATAAATTTTCCACTCGATTCCCTTGAACTCAAGGAATTTGAGAGCTGATTTGGACGCGCGAAACATGCTATCTAGGCATTCACGCTAACCTCTTTCCTCATTAAACTCTGAGTCAGACGCCACGATATTAGAACGTGAAATATTTTATAAACGATATGCAGTAAATAACCTGAAAAATGTATGCTATATAAAAAAAATAATAAATACATATAGTTATATGAACATTTTTAACTCCAACATGAATCATGCCTTTCAGTCAGCTTTCCGAGGGGGGGGGAGATTAATTTGATTATATATTAAATGGTAAAAGATTTGTTAAAAGGAAAGAACTTTTTTTCTTTATTTTCCCGGGGAAGAGTTTAACCCATTTGTTCCCTTTGAATTAGTGTGCGTGTCTTGTTTACTCGTTCGATCGTCTTGTAAACGTTAGCCGATAAGTTCATCTTCTAGACCAGCAATCAGGACCTTTAAATGAGTTCTGGTGGTCGACCTACGTGCGATCGTAAACTATCCCTTTCCTCATAACGACAGCGGAAGCGGTGCGGTTCATTTATCTCCCTTTTCCTTTTCGTTTCGTCACTATAATTGCGCTTATTTTTCTGGCGTCCGTAATTCATCTCGTTTGGTTCTTCTTCTTCGGTCACAATTTCAGTTTCGTCTCCTTTTCTTCTCTTTCGGCCAATATGGTCCTTAAGAAGGGTTTTTAATCTATTCCCCTCTTCTGGGTCTACTTTAGGATTTATTACAAATTCTTGTACTTCCCTTTTTTCCGGCTCTGCAGACTTAGGGGTTAACGAGAATTCGCTCATCATTTCTATGTTATAAATTTCCTCCGAAATTTCATCTTCAGACCATTTACGCTTATGGTTCATGACTTGATTGATCTCTTTTTCATTCCCTTCTTTCTTGGGTTCTTCGCCGTTGGAAGAGCATTCGTTTGGCGCGCTACAGGGTTTTTTCCCTTCGCAATCGTAGTATCGTAAAACTTCTCCCGCCAGCTTTGTCCTTTCTCCCGTAACTTTAACTCTATCGTTGGCGGATTCATTTCGCACGATAACGGATACATTCCTTTCTTCGTTCACGCAAACTAGTTGCAGTTCTACCCTCAGGTTTAAAGGGGTTTCTCTCGCCTCTATGATTAGAGTGGATGCCTCCTTCAACGGGGAAGGAGTCCGTACTTCTAAAATTGCTCCAGCTAAAGGGGCAATGAAAGTGGACCCTCGTACTAATGGGGGAGGGAGGTTGTTTACTTCTTTTTTCTCCGCGCTTTGGTCTTCTTGGTTTGGGGCTCCCATCAATTTCGTACTCAAGGGGATTTGGATCTCATTTATGTAAGCCACAAACCCCGTGCCTTTACCTGCAATATGTATGAGGTTTACTCGGATGAAATCCGCCCCTAAAATAAAGTTTAATCTCTCAGGCAATTCTTTAACGAGCAACGCAGTAAGATCATATTTCTCGCGCTCAATGCCTATTTTTGTTTCTATTTGTCCCATGGTGTTTAGGACTTCGTCATTTACCGCCTTACGGCTATGATACGTAATTTCGACTTGGGGTCGAAATTCAACAGTGTCAAATGACCCTTCCCTTGTTAGACCGATATCGGCCCCTTCGTTCAAAAGTTCAAGGGATACCATGGGATCGTTTACATTCATAATTTGTTGTTCTGCATTCTCCCTTACGTAACTTTCGTTTATTTTTACCTTGGTCGATTCCCAGGGGGCAATCATTCGAGGGAGCTACTTCATTTATGTCTCTTTCGCCAATTCATCCGCGTCCATTATCACGATATTTTCCTCGCTCGTTTTTAATTCATTTTCACAATTTACATTTTTGTTCGTCGGATTCAAACTACTTCCGTTCCCACAATACAAACACGAGTCATTCTTCGTCACATTATGTCTCATATTCACGTCACATGAACACATAATATATACTCCATTTACCCATTGTGCTTCCGTTGGGGGATCAATTTCCCTTCGGTTTCGTGTTCTCATCTATCACACTATCATTCATCGAGCTCTCAGATTTTAATTCTTGCATTCCTTCCATTTCTTTCTCGCTTAATTCGAACATTTCATACATTCTTCTCGTACACTCCGTTATTGTTTTCACCGCGTCTGTGTCCTCCGACTGAACTTACCTCAAAGTCAAGGTCACTTTCTGTTCTTTCCTCGCACTCGTTGAGGTCTGCTAATGCAGACTCCGCTCTCAAGGTCAAATTCTGCAGACACACTCCGTCCTCTCGCACCGTATATGCACTTTCAATATCGCTCGTTTCATAAACATTTAGACACTCCTCTTTCGTATCATTATTGAAGCTGCGTCTTTCATTCCTTTCATACATTTCATTCATCTCTTTCGCTTCCTTATTTGTGAGATTTTTTCTGTCTCTTTCATCCATTCGTTCACTTTCACTTTCTCACCTTTATCTCTTCTGTCCCAGTCCCTGCCTTTGTCTTCTTTTCTCCTTACCAATATCGACTTCAATTTAAGTTCTTTTGTCTTGTGTGTTGCCTCTTCCTCCTCCTTAAATGACACTCGACGGGGGAGGTCCCTTTCGGTTGAGGGTCATTTCTTCGGGGCCACGGAGAATTATCTCGCCCTTTTTCCCATTCTTTTTCTGGGCGTCTTCCGCGTTAGGTTCTCTTCCTTATCGTATCTCCGATAGGGTGACGGACTTCGGTCCGTTCTTCTGTCGGGATACCTGCCTCCATTCCTGTGGGGGAGGGGTAACCTCCGTTTCTTCTGTCGTAAGGGGAGTAGTCTCTGTCGTAAGGGGAATAGTCCCTTCTTCTTCGTTCATAGGGTGACGGTGAACGGTACCGATTCTCGTACCGATTCTCATATCTGTAGTCGTATCTGGGGTTACCCTCATACCTGCTGTTATATCTGGGGTTACCCTCATACCTGTTGTCATATCTTGGGTTACCATAAGTATCTCTGTTTCTCTCATACGGCGAGAAGTTCCGTCTTCTCGAATATTCGGAAGGGGAAGAGTACCTACTTCCTCTTCTTTCGTAATCTTCATACCGTCGGCCTCCTCTTGGGATCCATTCCCTCCGATGATCTCTTTAATTCTCTCGCCTATAGCTCTCATCCCTTTCACGCACCCTTTCACTCTCCTTCAATGTCTCCACTCCTTCAATCAGGGGGGCAATGAATAGCTAGGTGTCCCCTGTTCTCACATAGAAGACATCGAACGTGCCTATACCCGGCAATTTTTTTATGGAATTTGGGTGCATTACTAGTGTTATACGGGACAGTATTAACGTGTTGAGCGGGAAAGCCTACATTGGGGGAATACAAGTGCGGATACACTGGATAGAAAGGGGGAACATAGGGATAAGGGAAGTGGGTAGGGAGTGGTTGCTGATACATGGTTGGGACTGATTTCTTCTTGGCCAAGAGGCATGTTCTCGAATGAGATCGGCCAAAACTCGACCGAATTTGAATCGCTAAATTGTGCTAAAAATAGGTTCAGAACCGGATCAGTCTCAAACTCGAGTCTAGGGGAACCGATTGGAAGGAAAGGTGCTCTATTTATATCAAAATTTGGGGGAAAGAAATAAAGGTTTGATGGGGTTAATTTAGGGGAACTGCTCGCTGTCGTGAGGCTCTCCACTCGTCCTCTAAAACCTCTCGCAACACAAGATGGGTCGCTTACCTCTCTTTCCGCGTTGGTGGGAAAGTTTACTGCTCCTGCGGCTTGGTGTCCAGTAGCAAGTTGCGATGTCGACTCGGCCTGAGCAGCAGCAGCCCACGCAGCGGTTCTCGATCGTGTGACCCTCACGTTGTCGTTCGTCACCGTCTGTTGCACTTGGAGCACTTTTTTTTCACTTAGTTTTTCACTTAGATTTTTTTGGGGGGGTATCAGAAAAGGAAGATCCCACTTCTGACACCAGTTGTAATAAAAAATCAATGTCCGTTGATCCCCTTCTTCTGACACCAGTTTGTGATAAAAATTCCGTTCGTTGTCAGGGGAGACGGACCCTTATTACAAATTGTTTGTTTCTCGAAGGTCAGTGTAAATTGAAGTTATAAAATCTTTCTTTAAGTTAGTGACCCTCTGCGTGAATTCTTTATCTCCGCTTACTTCTGTACCCCGATTTTAGTGTGTATTTGATAATGAAATAGTTTGTTTGAATACCTTTTAATCAATAAATTTAAGTCACATTTGGCTACAAGTTCGGTCTCAAATTCGAAATATAGTACGGTCAAGTTCAGGTTTTTTCTTAAACTAGTCTTAACATTAATTAAATAATTTAAGTTCTATCGTTGCCCATCCACTACATCCCTCGCAGTAGTTTAGGTTAACGGCTCTCAATATTTCCTCATAAACTCAAAATCTCGTATTCTCTCAAACTCAATATCTCGAACTCAAATCTCGAATCTCACTCAATAACTCTCAAATTTAGTTTTTAACGAGCAAACCCTCTCAAAGCCTACTCGGAGAATTACCAAGCGCCACCCGCCTTTCACTCTTTCCCGACGAAGCGCCAGATATCTTCTGACGGGTCCGCATCTGTTTCGTGCTCCATCCCTCCTACGAGTCCAAAACGCGCCGAGGCAAGCATTTAAGAACAAAGAAAAAGGGGGGGAGCGTCGCACGAGTCGATGACACTCGAGGTTTATCTCAAGGGCTGTTTTAAATATTGAAGATAAAACATGGGGTATTATGGGGAATCAAAGCTGGATCCTGTCTGCTTTGCAGATAGCTGGTGAGGGAAGCTATATTTATGGGACCTCTTTGTGAGTGACCCGTTGCCCACGTCGGGTTAGCATCATGAAAAATAAAAACTATGGTATTTGTCATTTACCATTACTTATTCGGACTATAGTGGATTTAATTATCCCAGAAGAGTTCCTTGTTCCATGCACGGCCTGTGTGTATCATAAATATATATATATATATATATATATCTGCCCTTTTCAAAAGACTAGGATGAACGCGAATACATGTAATTTATATTTCGTAAATTCAAATATCGATATCGTCCTTCATGGACGTATATTTCACCCATGTAGTTTTCAGTTATTTACATCGCCTCACGTTTCTCGAAAATAGTAGAGAAGTTCTTATAACTACGTCACTTAAATGATAACTTATAAACTAGTTGAGTTTGGTATTAAAAGGTTCCACTCAACTGATCTGTGTATCTATATACAGTCTAATGCAACGAATTAAAAAATCAACCACCCCCAACTATGCAAGCTATTAGCAATCCTACCGTACGTCTTCTAAGCTATGGAAATTTATGATATGAAAACGGCTGGTTATAGATTCAAACAACTGCGAAGTTACTGTATTATTTCTCATTAATTTTATATATTTCTATCCTTAGTATGTGATTTGTCATTGTATTATTAATATTTGTCATGGATAATGGTATGCCACTAAACTTATTCATCTTCATTTTTCATACAAAACAGTGAAATAAATAAGCAAGTATGCCTTAAATTTCCATCTGGTACCATATAACTAAAGAAAACGACTAGCGATTTTTTCGGTGGTAACTCTGTTATTTGTGTGATTCATTCCGAATTATCAGCCCCATCTGTAAAATACTTGGTCAAGGGACTAACAACTTCAATACAATTACATTTCGTATCGTCGAAAAAGATTAATTTATTTAACTTCGTATTAGCTATGCAATAATCAACTCTTACCTCGAAGCAAAGAAACGTACAAGTTATATATCCAGTCGACCAGTGTGACTGTATTTTCTGTTGTCAGCTTCTGTACAAACGGCAATAAAAAGACTTCTTTACAATCACCATATATGTACATAATAATGGCATGTTATATATATATATATATATATTATATAATATATATATATATATATATATATATATATATGTAATATATGTTAAGCATAACAATATTAAAACCTCACCAATAAATATATTCTCTTTTTAACTCAACTTAAAGAATCTGCAAGTTTTTATAATCTATTTGATGTTTAAAATCAAATTGTTAAAGACGCCAATAACTATCGCATACAGATTCAGCTAAGACATAATAGAAAATTAAATCAAGTGGGCCTGAAATCGATCCTTCAACCTCTTAACCCTGATCAAACAATCTTCTAAGAGAATTTGAGCAACAACGAAAGAGACTTCTCTCTTTGGACCTATATTTTAAGTTACCAAACCTTAAGATAAATTATTTTAAACACTTTTTATCATTTGAAAAACTTTTTCATAGTTTAAAGCGAATCCTAATAGCTGACGATACCAAATTTTCCCATTAGACCTAGCCTTTCTGCCTACATCACCCATAAACACTTTTATAAATTTAAAACTCATAAAGTTTTTCCCCCTAATCAATAGTAAATATCGCTTGCCTAAAAGAATCATCCCTAAAATACACATACTCCATCATAATTTCACGTCCTGACAAAAGCAAAGATACCATTCTTAAAAAATCAGATAATGATAACACTGCCAAACACCAATTTTGCTGATTTAATTCTGACACCTGTTTTTAGGTAACTTTGGTGTGCTGATTTAAAAAATCACCTTAGTTTTTGCCTATCACGTCAGGTTTTCGAGCAATCAAATACGGATATTTTGGAGATATCGCATTTTGGCATGGTTATGCCCAATTTTATTTCTTTTCAAAAAATAAGTTTTTACATACTCAGAATCAGCATGGAAAAGTGAACAATTGTGCAGGGAGTGAACTTTAATATACAATGGTAATATTGACACAGAAAGTGATTAAAAGTGTTTAAATAAGCAAAAAATGAATCCATATTAAAGCAAGCATGGGACCAGTTTTCTTAACATTGTCTTTTTCTTGTTTTCTTACTTTTCAGTGCTGATAAATTTTCTCTTATAGGACTTCCTAGAATGAGAGATGTCAAGACAATCTCTTTGCAGGCTCGAGCAGTAGTCAGCCATCATATGGGTATCCCATCTTCCTTGGTATCGTTCTTCCATCACTTTGATATCTTGGTGGAACCTTTCACCTTGCTCTTCACTAACATCACCAAGATCTTCTGGAAATTTATCCAGATGACTGTTGAGATAGTGAACTTTAATGCTCATGTTGCAACCCAACTGCTGAAAGTTTACAAGTAACGTCACTAGCGGAACCGGCTGCTCTCACTCCGCCAATGGGAAATCTCTCTCAGATCATGACGTCACGCTCACACCTGGGGAAATCACAGATACCCAAGATTTTAATATGTTGTACATGATCTTTAGATTTAATGCACAGATTTGCGTATTCCACAGATAAAATTTTAACAGCAAAACAGCTGTTAACAGGTCTCAAAAATCATCAATTTTGATAAGCGCCCTTCATGGATCACCCAAAATAGGCATATTGCATTGCACGAAAACCTGATGTGATGGACAAAATCTAAGGTGATTTTCTAAATCAGCCCATCAATATTATCCAGAAACAGGTCTTAGAATTAAATCAGCAGCAAAAATTGTTTTTTTGTTGGGCAGTGTAATAAGTTGAATAAAGCCCTCAACATTCCGCCAAATTCAAAAAGATTAATGACAAGCCTCTAGCACTTTCCCTAAACTTGAAGATAAAATCAACCGTTTCCTCAAAATTTATATGATCAAATTAAAATTTTGGAGGATGATTACGACCAAATACACTCTATCGTCAACTCCCCAGACACTCTTTATGGCCTCCCTAAAATACACATACCAGATTTACTCATTAGGCCTATCCTTTTTTTTTGCCTACATCACCCACAATTTCCACATAGCAAAATTCCTAATTCCCCCATCTCCACCCTAAACCCTAATGCAGAATGAATATTCCATCCCCATTTCCTACGAATTCGTCAAAGAAATACTGACGTTGAATAATTCAAACAATCTCCATATGCACAGCTTTGACAGAGTATTCCTCTACAAAAACGTGCCAATTAGAGAAGCCATCGACAGCTGCACCAACAATTTATTTTCCATAATCAGAACACAGATCTCAACCTAACGAAACAAGAATTTACCAAACTGCTAACCCTTGCCACTTCAGACACCTACTTCTTTTCAACTTTACCAACAAACCTATTCATTAACCAGGGGATCTCCCTAAGAGCCACACTAGCTAGCATCTTTCTCTGTTATCACCGAAAATAATGGCTACTCCATTACCCCACCGATTACAAACACACTTATATAAAAGATATGTCGATGACACCTTTCTACTCTTTCACACTGCTAACCACGACCCCCTTTTATTAACTATCTCAATTCCCAGCATCAAATCATCAAATTCACTAAAGAAAACGAACCTAACAGCACCTTACCCTTTTTAGATATAACAATAAACAAACAAAATAATAAATTCAGCACATTCATATATCGAAAACCTACATATACAGACATAGATACAAACTACTTAAGCCACGCCCCCGTACTATATAAAATTAACAGCATTAAAATCTTATTTCATCGTGCTTATCAACTTTGTTCCTCCAACTTATCCTTCCACAACGAAATAGAATTCGTTCACAGTTTCTGCATAAATAAATCTTTCCCAAAACATTTACTACATTCTCTAAATAGAAATTTTCTCAACAACATTTATCAGCCCCCTTAAAGTCCCCACTGTTAAAAAAGATATACTGTACATTACTTTACTTCTCCCTACTACGACTATATTAGTTACAAAATACAATCAGAACTTCGCCACCATAAATAAAAAAACCAGCCCCTTGTCTCATCAATATCTACTCTTTCATTTGTACTCACCGCAATGTTATTGATTAGGGGGAAAAACTTTATGAGTTTTAAATTTATAAAAGTGTTTATGGGTGATGTAGGCAGAAAGGCTAGGTCTAATGGGAAAATTTGGTATCGTCAGCTATTAGGATTCGTTTTGAACTATGAAAAAGTTTTTCAAATGATAAAAAGTGTTTAAAATAATTTATCTTAAGGTTTGGTAACTTAAAATATAGGTCCAAAGAGAGAAGTCTCTTTCGTTGTTGCTCAAATTCTCTTAGAAGATTGTTTGATCAGGGTTAAGAGGTTGAAGGATCGATTTCAGGCCCACTTGATTTAATTTTCGGATCTTTTCCGTTTGACTGCTGCCATTGAAACATAATTAAACTTTTTGTATTTTGTATTTTAACTGAAATGTCTTGATGATACAAAATAAGTTACTTTATAGAAAAGCTTTTCTTAATTTCCCCTTCAAATTTTGTTTCTTATAAACAATTTTAATTACTTTCAAGATCCATGCTTAATTTTTAAGTTTTAATCGTGTACTCAGAAAAATAAGGGGATCACCTGAAGATCAGGGCCTCCAGCCTTCTTTAGTTAGCTTTATAAGGCTAACTAACAAAAATATCACGACCTAACCTAACCAATCGTCAAGGTCGTACAGTTGACCTAACGATTGGTTAGGTTAGGTCGTGATATTTTCGTTAGTTAGCCTTATAAGGCTAAATAAAGAAGGCTGGGGGCACTGACCTTCAGGTGATCCAAATAAGGAAGTTCAACTTATAAATATAAGTCATTATAAGAGAAAATTAAGAAAAGCTTTTTTATAAAGTAACTTATTTTGTATCATCAAGACATTTCAGTTAAAATACAAAAAGTTTAATTATGTTTCAATGGCGGCAGTCAAACGGAAAAGATCCTAATTTTCTATTATGTCTTAGCTGAATCTGTATGCGATAGTTATTGGCGTCTTTAACAATTTGATTTTAAACATCAAATAGATTATAAAAACTTGCAGATTCTTTAAGTTGAGTTAAAAAGAGAATATATTTATTGGTGAGGTTTTAATATTGTTATGCTTAACATGTATTACATATATATATATATATATATATATATATATAATATATATATATATATATATGTATGTATAACATGCCATTATTATGTACATATATGGTGATTGTAAAGAAGTCTTTTTGTTGCCGTTTGTACAGAAGCTGCAACAGAAAATACAGTCACACTGGTCGACTGGATACATAATTTGTACGTTTCTTTGCTTCGAGGTAAGAGTTGATTATTGCATAGCTAATACGAGGTCAAATAAATTAATCTTTACCGACGATGCGAAATGTGGTTGTATTGAAGTTGTTAGTCCCTTGCCCAAGTATTTTACAAATGGGGCTGATAATTCGGAATGAATCACACAAATAACAGAGTTACCACCGAAAAAATCGCTAGTCGTTTTCTTTAGCTATATGGTACCAGATGGAAATTTAAGGCATACTTGCTTATTTATTTCACTGTTTTGTATGAAAAATGAAGATGAATAAGTTTAGTGGCATACCATTATCCATGACAAATATTAATAATACAATGACAAATCACATACTAAGGATAGAAATATATAAAATTAATGAGAAATATTACAGTAATTTCGCAGTTGTTTGAATCTATAACCAGCCGTTTTCATATCATAAATATCCATAGCTTAGAACAGTGTTTCCCAACCGGGGGCCATATGGCCCCCTGGGGGCCATGGCACATTTGAAGGGGGCCACAGGAAAATGTTAAGATTTAGAGGGGCCACAGACTCCATGAAGGGGGCCACAGGACTCAACCTATTGAAGCCTAAATTATAGTTAGGCCAATAGATAATTTTAATTTATGTAGTTCAATTACATTTTAAAAAATTATTAATAAATATATTTTCCTTTTTTTTAGATATTTTATAATAGAATTTGAATTTATCTGTAAACAAATATTTTGCATCTTACAAGCTTATTGTGCGGCGCACTCCATTGTGCGCTTGATCGTTATGCGCCTGGCAGCGTTGTTGACTTGATAAAAATACTTCAGGTTGAAATCCTTACAGTCTGTTTACCACGTGGATCGTCGCTGTAGTGTGTAAGTAGCTCTTATTTGTTTACCCTAATATTGCGAAGTTGTAGTAATTTTACTAGTTTTTTTAATTTATAATAGATTGCTATAAGTACAGTATTTCTTTTGATTATATTTTTTTATAATTAGTACATAATATAAGTAAATAACTGCAAATTTTTGTTAGCCACTGTTTAGTTTTTGTTATGTTTATAGTCCTATGTGACAAATAATATTGTACCTGAATACAAATAGTTGTTTTAATATCCTTTATATATATTTGTTTTTGTAAAATAGAGTTAATCTGCATATTACCTACTGAAAATAATGCTTATGGGGGCCACAGGAAAAAATAAGGTTCCTAAGGGGGCCATAAGCCAAAACCGGTTGGGAACCACTGGCTTAGAAGACGTACGGTAGGATTGCTAATAGCTTGCATAGTCGGGGTGGTTGATTTTTTAATTCGTTGCATTAGACGCAATACAGATACACAGATCAGTTGAGTGGGACCTTTTAATACCAAACTCAACTAGTTCATAAGTTATCATTTAAGTGGCGTAGTTATAAGACCTTCTCTAATATTTTCGAGAAACGTGAGGCGATGTAAATAACTGAAAACTACATGGGTGAAATATACGTCTATATCACTATTTGAATTTACGAAATATAAATTACATGTATTCGCGTTCATCCTAGTCTTTTGAAAAGGGCTGATATATATATATATATATATATATATATGATAATATTTGTTGCTCATGATGATTGTTATCACGTTACTATACGAATGGATTGAAATATGTTAGTGTCCACTTAAATTAGATAAATAAAATTCAAATTAATTTATTTATTAATTTCTGGATCTATTTCGTAATACAAAATATTAGAACAAGGCAAAATTTGTTTGAGTTGATTGTATTAATTCTAATTTTATTTTGTGTGGTATCTTTATTAATATATTATGCCAAAAAGAAGAGATCATGGGCTGCTTTAAAGAAATCTTTGCTATTTTACCTTACACTACAGTTCTTATGTACAAAATATATACGTTGGTTACATTTACTAGTATATATCTATATATATATATATATATATATATATATATATATATATATATATATATATATATATATATCAGCAGAAGGCTGGTGTTCCAGAAATGGATCTTCACGAACGCTTCCAGCGTTTGTTTGCTTGTTTTTTTCTGTTTTTGCATGTTTGTTTTTGTTTGTCTCATGAAAGATCCCCACAGGAGGGTTTTTTCTCGTGAAGGAAGGCGAGCATGAATCCCTTTTAAATTTTTTTTTAATTTTTTAATTTTTTTTTTCCCCCCGAGGAATCCATTTTATTTTTCCCAACATTTTTCCCTCAAGGGGCAAATGCCCTTCATTAAGGACGGTGAGACCCCATAAATGGGTTAGGAACTTAACGGAGGCAAGGCCTCCAGGGGCAGGATTCAAAGCACCCCAAATTCCTTTAACCAAATGCCATCATACTACTACAGGAACAAGAAGTAGAATTGCATCGCAAATTTTAAAATTCCTCAGTATTCAACAATTAGAACGACTGACTTATTTTAATCGATTGTACATACATTGAACTAAGTTATGGTGAGTCAAATTTAATAATAACATTTATTTTGTTGGTAATACTTTCGTGAAAATATTACACATGAAGTTCATTTGAATCTTGTACCTAAATCGTCCTCTTTACTTTTGAAATGAGTACGGGTAAAAGTTTTTAATTTGGAAATATTAAAATTTGCAGTGAAGATTCGTCGTATATTCTGCAGAACCTGAAGCTCCAAAGAGTAGAGATAGTATTTCCTTGTATAAACATCAATTTATTATCATTCTTCCATATTTTAATTTTTTAACATTTTTTGGTAGTTCTTAAATTTATTATTTAATTAGTTGTATCGCTTATTATTAAGCCTGTGTGCTAAAGCGAATATGGCCATAAGGAACTTTCGATTCTGTACAAGTGAAGCTAAAGACACTCGTACTTTCTGCAGTAATATATACGGACAGCAACTCTGGGTGAATTATAAAAAAGGTTCTGGAAGAACCCTAAATTTGCTGTACAACAGGTCTTTTAGACTCTTACATAAATTATCCCCGAGATGCTCAGCTTCGCAAATGTTTGCTACCCGCAATGTCCCGAGCTTCCCGGAGGTAACAAGACGTGCTCAAAACAGTCTAATGCAAAGAATTAAAACATCAACCAACCCGATCATCCAAGCTATCCATGAGTCCTGCCATTTATCCTCTAAGCCAGCGCTGTCCAACTGGCGGCCCGCGGAATGGAATTTTGCCAAATTTCATTTCTGAATTTTCTTCCCTATTTTGTCATTTCTAGTAGGGAGAACAACATTCAGCGGGTTCCTAAGTAGTATTAACCAACAGTGTATGATTATAGGCAACATCTTGGCCGCGCTTTATAGAAGTTGGACAGCACTGCTCTAAGCTATGGACTTCTTGGTACGAAAACGTCTGTCTGTAGCTCCACTTAACTTCGACAGTGCAGTATTATTTCTAATCAATTGTATATATTTCTATCCTTAGTATATGAACTGTCATTGTATTAATAATATTTGTCATATGGACTATAGTCTGCCAATAAACCTTTTCATTTCATTCATTTATTTCATTTCATTCATTTCATTTCATTTCAAATATTGTACTTTTTTATGGGATTTATCTCCTGCTAATAAAATTTAGCATTATCATTATTATATCGTAATAAGTTCTAGTTACTGTTGATGGTATTTTTCCCAATTCGAGCATACGTATTTAGTGTGAAAGAAAAGAAAACAAAAACCTTATAATCCATTTTATTTTTTAAAATTTTTGTCTTGGCGTTGAGTTGTGCAAAAGAGAAATTTAATTTAATAAGAAAAATCCTCGGAATATCTCAAATGTTTCTTCCAGAAAGGAATTTTCATTGTTCTGAAAATGGCTTAGTTCGCAATAAACCAAAGTCTTTGTTGGCTTCTTTCGCGCGGTCTTTGTCGTCATTGTCATAATACGTTCTTCGAACAAATGCGTCACGCTTGCATTGCAGTATTACATGCAGGATGGGGGAAATATGAAATTCTTGTTTATGAAGGTTCCAAGTTCGAATACCAACAGAGAATTATTTGAACCGGTACAGTGATAAACTGATAAACGCTCTTTTAGCTTCAGCAACGCACCATATATATATATATATATATATATATATATATATATATATATATATATATATATATATATATATATATATATATATATATATATATATATATATATATATATATATAAATACCGTGTATATATATATATATATATATATATATATATATATATATATATATATATATATATATATATATATATATATATATATATATATATATATTACTCACAAATGTATCACTGATGCACTATACAAGATTGTTTTGATGATACAAGAATGATGAAGACAATCATCGGAAACCTACATTTTGGTCAAGATAACGTTCCCCAAAACTAAAAAGACGCTCCAGTGGAATACTGAGGTTGGCAACACTATTTTATTAAGAAACGTCCGTCACTGACGGCAAATTTTCCAACATTTGTTTTTAAATGTTCTTTAATAATTAAATGAATTAACAGTTTTAAAAAGTGACGTGTCGTGTATCAATGATAATATTTTGATACAAGATACTGCCAAATTGTGAATCGATGATACACATTACAAAATGCTTCCAAATTTTTGTATTTCATATTTCATATTACGCCTGAGGGGCGTGCGGTCAGTGGAAGCAAGGGAAGCATTGCTTCCCTATCATAAAAATGTGCAAAGGAAAAAAGTTTTGCAATGTTTGAATGTGATACTATTTTTCCACCCCCAACAAAATCGAGATTGTACGAACTCACAGCCCCACCTTTGGTGGCCCACTACCCGAATACACTCGAGAGTATGCAGTGGAAAGGTAGGGTACTACAATCTCAGATATGCATCCTTTTTGAGCCTCGATTTGAACTTTTTTTCTTTCTTAATTGGAAAATTGGCTATCTTAGAATAAGAGCATTATTGACAATAAAAATCATTTATTGACAAAGAATATATTGGATGGTTTTCAAAATGTTACCTACGTGAATACTTTTTCAAGTAAACGAAATCATAATTAACATAAATCTTCAAATTCTCGTACCGTTTGTTCCCCTATGGTCAGGGCCGGCCCCAGTTATGTGCAGCGGCCCCCATCAATTAGAGGGCCCCTCCAAAATTCATTTGTTCTTGGTATTTTTAGTTGCTATAGCATCACCAAACTTATAAAAATGAGACAAAACCACATAAAAGAATGTAAATAAGCAGCATAAATAAGCGTGTAGTATTATATTTATATCTGTAGGCTACTTTTTGTCATTATGTGTTCAGAACTGTCACTGTTAAAATTCTTTTCGTTTAATTTTTTTCGTCTCTTTATGTACGTAATGTGGCATGTGCGCGGCGAATACGATATTATTATCAGTGTTTCTGTTCGGGTATGAATCTATTTTTTGTGACGGTATATTTTTTAGGTTATTATACGGCATATATCAATTATATCTAATATATCAACTCTTTATTACATCATCAGTTTATTGATCATAATATCGAGACACATAACAAGTAAATCTGACCATCCGTCATCTCAGCGGCGCCTCATGTAGTATTGCCATAGAGAAGTCATCCGAAAATTTAAAACCGTGATCTGTAGCCACCAGCCAGTTGGCAAGCAACTGTTTTATGGAAAGGTATGTTTCTCGCTCAGGTTTGAGCATAGTGCTTTAGTTTTTATATATTTTCCTAAGTAGCTTTATTAATCAAATGCTATAATTGTATAAATCTATGCATGTCAAAGTAGAAAGTACTTTCTGTCGGAGATGCTTTCATATTTTTGGATGTAATTATTTCAAGAACGGTGCAATAGAAGTTGCTCGTTTATAACAAATGAAATTGGTGTGTTATTTTTAATTATTAGAATAAGAATATAGAACGGAACAGCAAGTGCTTTGTTGCCTTTGTATACAGACTTTCTTTCGAAATTACTCAAGTAGCATAATGTTTTATCTATAATTTCCTTGGAATATTTAGTGATAATAATTCATATACATAATACATATAACTGAGTGAGGCTGTTCCTAATAAAGATTGGTAGGCTATAATCACACAGTTTTCTTTTTTTCTTTCAGATATTGCTGTTGTGGCCCCAATACCAACCAGTGTAGCTAACTGCAGTGGCAGAGCAAATGAAATGGTCTTATCCATCAGGTGCAGAGAAAAGAAAGAAAGGAAAAAGTGAGGATGGAAAAATAGCAAAGGAAAAAGGTGTGTGGTTATTATTATTATTATTATTATTGTTAAATGTATTCAGTGATGGATTGAATTTATATGAATCCATGTTATATTTTTCAGGGGCATTACTCAAGTATTTTGGAACGACTTCATCAGGTGAACCACAGCCGTCTTCTTCCTCCACTGATGTCACTGCTGCTGAGGGAGCATCAGCACAGGTACCAGGGCCGTCTTCTTCCTCCACTGATATCACTGCTGCTGAGGGAGCATCAGCACGGGTACCAGAGCCGTCTTCACCCTCCACTGATCTTCCACCTTTCTCATCTCAATACTCTAATTTTACTCAACCACTTGATCCAGCTGACTGGCCATCTGTTTTGTCAGATGAAATCAGGACAGATTTGGTCAGCAGAGGGCCATTTTTGATTGGTCCTGAGTTCACATTTCCTAAAAGAGGAGATGGTAGAAGCTTTAACATTCACCACAGTTATAAGACATTAATCAATGGGGAGAAAATTAAGCGGAGTCGGCTTCTCTATTCAAGAAAAAACAATGCAGTCTATTGCTTCTGTTGTAAATTGTTTTCAAAAAAGACCTACAAATTGATCACAGAAGGACTGTCAGACTGGATCCATTTAGGTACATTATTGAAAAGCCATGAAAATAACCCAGAACACACTAAGAACATGGTAATATGGAAGGAGCTTGACCTGCGTCTTAAGAAGGGGAAGACCATTGACCAGGTAGAAGTGTCTCTTGCAGAAGCCGTGAGGAAGCGTTGGAGGGAAGTACTCACTCGTTTAGTTTGCATCATCAAGTCTTTAGCAGAGAGAAACCTAGGGTTTATGGGTTCTGTTGACAAATTGCACCATCAAAGCAATGGCAACTTCCTAAAAGAGGTAGAACTTCTTGCCAATTTTGATCCAGTAATGAAACAGCATATCAGCCGGGTGGAAAGTGGAGTGGGTACTCATGCTACATATTTAGGCAAAAACTATTCAAAATGAGCTGATTACCTCCATCAGTGACAAAATAGTTGAGAAAATGATGGCAGAAATTAAGCAATTCAAATACTATGCCATTATTTTGGATTGTACTCCTGACCTAAGCCACCAAGAACAAATGTCAGTTATCACCAGAACTGTCAAACTAGAAGAAACACCAGAAATCAAAGAATACTTTCTGGGATTCCTTGTGGCATCAGAAACAACAAGTCTCGGTTTGTCCTCTCACATTTTCAAAAGGTTCGAGGAGCTAAACTTACCCTTCAATGATTGCAGAGGGCAGTCTTACGACAATGGAGCCAATATGAAGGGAAAGAATAAGGGTGTTCAAGCAAGGCTCCTAGAAGAAAACCCTCGTGCACTTTATGTACCTTGTGGGGCACATACCTTGAACCTTGCAGTGGCTGATGCAGCCAAAAGCTCCATAGATGCCACAAGCTTCTTTGGATATGTGCAAAAAGTATACAATTTGTTCTCAGCAGCACCTCAACGATGGACTATTTTGAAACAGTATGTCAGTATCACTCTAAAGTCCTGGAGTGAAACGAGGTGGGAAAGCCGACTTAAAAGTATTGAGCCTTTGCGTTATCAGGCCTCTATGATAAGGGAAGCATTGTTGGAGGTCAGGGAAAAGACAACAGATGCTACAACAAAAATTGAGGCACAATCTTTGGCAGAGGAGGTGGGGTCATTTAAATTTCAGATTTGCACTGCAGTATGGTATGATATCCTCTCCAAAATCAACAGTGTCAGCAAGCTCCTACAATCTGCTGAGATACAACTGGACGTGGCAGTTAACCTCCTAGAGAAGCCTAAAGCATTTTTCATAACATACAGAGATAATGGTTTTGCTGGAGCACAAGCTACTGCAAAAGAGATATGCAAAGATATGCGTGTGGAGGCTGTCCTCAAAGAGAAGAGGATAAAAAGCACAAAGACACACTTAGCTTATAAATCTCCAGATGAACCCATAAACGATGCAATGAAAAGGATGAAAGTCATGTTTTTCAATGTGGTGGTCGACTCAACCATTGGATCTTTAGATGACAGATTCAAAACACTAGGGAAAGTGAGAAGTAAGTTTGGAGTGTTGCTTAACTTTCCAAATATGATCAATGAGGCAGTGACAGAGGAGTGTGAAGAACTTTGGAAAACATTAAACTGTGGAGAGGAAGCTGATATTGATGGGAGAGATCTGGCCACTGAAGTTGGGAACCTTCCAAATTTGCCGAAAGAGTTGAAAGACATGACAGCACTTGGACTCCTAAGTTACCTTCATCAAAAGCAGTTGAAATAAATCTATCCCAATCTTTGGATAGCACTTCGGATTGCTTGCACTCTCCCAGTGACAGTGGCATCAGCAGAAAGAAGCTTTTCAAAACTAAAGCGCATAAAGACCTATCTCAGATCCGCAATGGCACAAGATCGCCTCAGTGGACTCGCTATCATCAGTATTAATCAAGAGATTAGCAGGCAGCGGTCTTATGATAGTGTTATTGAAGATTTTGTCTCGAGAAAATCAAGGAGGTACAGATTATAAGCACTTCAGAGTACTGGTAGTTATGGTTCGACAAACATTGATGATTTTTATTAGTTTTTCTAATCATGGTTGCAGTTGGCTTCAACAATTTTCCTTTATTTCTTCTTGTTCTCTTATTCATCACTTTATCAAACTATATTTACAATTGTCAATTTTATTTTCCGCCATTGCTTATTATTTTCTTCACATTAAAATCATTTCAAATTTATACTGTACCATGTAATTTTAAATATTTGTAATTCTTTAAATAATAAAAGAGGAACACTGATACTGATTTACCTTCCTGTTATATATTTTGTGAAATATATATATATATATATAATATATATGAGCCTGCCTAGGGCGCCAAATACCCTTGCGCCACGGTATATATATATATATATATATATATATATATATATATATATATATACACACACACACACATATATATACAGGGTGTTTCAGGAGGAAAGGTCAATACTTCAGGAGGTGATAGTATTGGTCATTGTGAGAAAAAAGTTCATAGGAACATGTGTCTAATTCTGAATGGTTACGGAGATAGAGCTGTTTGAATCTACAAATACAAAAGCATTGTTAATGGTAATCAAGAAAGAGAAACCAATTACTGTTTCTAACATTTAATGTTTAAACATTGGTATTTTGAATGGTATCAGATACAGAAATGACAAATTTGTTACAGTACTTTGCACCTCGTGTGCGAAGATCGCGTGTTGTTCGTCTGAGTTGATTTTGACGTTCCTTTATGCGGGCAGCAGCATCCAAAATGCGCGCGAGCAATTCGTCTCGTGTATCCACTTTTCTTTTGTAAACTTGACTTTACATCCATCCCCACAAACAATAATCTAACGGAGATAGGTCTGAAGACCTTGGTGGCCATTGAATGGGACCACCGCGGCCGATCCATCGACCAGGTAAAGTTTGATTTGGGTGTTACATCACCAGACGGGTAGAATGTAGAGGAGCTCCGTCATGCTGAAAGTACATACCAGCGCGTGTAGCCAAAGGAACATCCTCCAATAGTCCTGGCAATTCATTTTGCAGAAATTCTAAGTAACTTTGTCCTGTAAGACAATTCTCTAAAGTAACAGGGCCAATCAGCTGATGATCGATGATACCGCACCACACATTGGCGGAGAAGCGATGTTGAAAATTTGTTTCCACAGTGGCATTTGGATTTTCGTCTGACCACCGATGAGAGTTACGAGTGTTGTTGATACCATCAGGGGTGAAAGTAGCTTCATCGGTGAACAGTATTAATCGAAGCAATCGGCGATTAGAATTTACCCAATGACAAAATTCCAGTCGCATGGCAGCGTCTCCTGGTTGAAGGTGTTGTACACGCTGTACATGATATGGATGCAAGCCTTCCTCAGGTAATGTTCGCCATACTCTTGTTTGTGGTACACCGAGACGCGTAGAAATTCTTCGTGAGCTAGTAGTAGGACTACGGTCTACCAACTGAAGAATGTTTTCCACTTCATCCACATCTTCTTGACCTTCAAGTTCAGATGAAACATGAGCACTGGGAAGTGTACCAATCTCACGCAATGTGTTGAAAACCCTGGTAAACACTCTTCGATCCGGAATTCTGCGGTTCGGAAATCGTTGACGGTATTCTGCAACAGCAGCTGTTGCACTTCCATCGCAAAAACCTTAGACATATACCATATCTGCATATTCGGCATGTGTGAAGGTGTGTGGCATTCTTAACACTGCTTCAAACACCAAACAATGTCACTTACAACAGTTAGCTGTCGATTGGCTTATGTTATATGCTTACATTACAGCTTACATGGTTCAAGGTTATAGGGGAGGGAAGGGGGGAGGAAGAGCCGCGCGCGCATCAGATTCAAACAGCTCTATCTCCGTAACCATTCAGAATTAGACACATGTTCATATGAACTTTTTTTCTCACAATGACCGATACTATCACCTCCCGAAGTATTGACCTTTCCTCCTGAAACACCCTGTATATATATATATATATATATATATATATATATATATATATATATATATATATATATATATATATATATATGATATTGGGTGTTTGCTTTTATGAAGATGATGTCCTCATTGAAAATCAGAAACATAGGTGTGGCCCTGGGAAGGTTGTGTAAGGAATGAGGGCCCACAACCATCTTGCACAGGGCCCCTCAGAAGCTAGGGCCGGCCCTGCCTATGGTAAAATGAAGCATTCTTAGGAATTGTGTACATCAGAAAAAAATCGACAGTGAAATGTCAATGGAGCTTAACTCCAAAAAACTTTCATGCAAATTTGGTACTAATAGAATCTATTCATTGGTACTAAACTTGCGTGATCGGCTGGAGTTAAGGCTCACTGCTATTTGCCCCATTGACTGCAGAAATTAAACGAACTTAAAATATATTGATGCTCCTTTAGTATGCCGTCTACAGAAAAAATTCACACTTTAGTATGCGGTCTACACCAATTTGTTTTTTAAATGTAGTTAAAGAAGATTGAAATGACAATCTTACTTGAAAAAAATTTATTGAAAAGTTAAAAACATAAAAAGTTTAAATGTAAGGAACAAAATTTATTGAAAAGTTAAAAACACAAAAAGTTTAAATGTAAGTATACCTTCTTAGCTTGTTCACATCCCAATGTCAGTCGCCCTTGACGATTGGTTAGGTTTAGTCATGATATTTTCGTTAGTTTTAACGAAAATATCTTGACTAAACCTAACCAATCGTAGGTAGACCGCATACTACAGTAGCACCGGCAATTTAATTGTTTACAACTTTACTGCTTCAAATTTCTCATGCTACTGATGTTAAACAATCTTTTTGAATTTCAAGGTCAAATAGGGTCTAAGTCATGTGAGTGAGTCATTTAGCGAAAAAAAGAGCGGCAGAATGCGTGAGCAGGCACAAATTTAACGAAAAAAACCTGTAGACTGCACTTTGAAAAAAGTAGAGCGCGGCAGAATTTGTAGACCGCATACTAAAGGAGCACCAATATATTAATGTGTTTTTTTTGTGAGCTAGAATCTTGAACTAAAGATGGAGAAAAGATAACATGAGTGGTAAATTATTCATAATTATTATTTTATCTAATCATGATACACAATAAACAAATAACTACAAGAAATTCAAGATATAATTCTGTAGTTAATTTTCTAGCGACATCTGGAAATGTGTTGCTTTTTCCCTTTGTGAAAAAAGCCTCTGGCTTGAAAGTGGCTTCTCGCCTGATGATTGTAGTTTTTAAATTCATACCCGAGAGAAGTTCATTTTGTGTAACCTTTTGTGTATGATATTTTTTGTGTTAAAAGTGACACCCTACATATTTGAATATGGATATGGAAAATGATAATAATAGATAGTGTAATTGTGTTATTGAAAGCTTACTAGTGAACAAATTCAGCACAAAGAGTTTTGGTGAAAAAGAAAACATCATAAGAAATGGACGTCCCAAGCCATTTCTCTGTTTGACTGATAGAACAAAGCAGTGCACGCGAAAATTCAATGTGACTCAATATGAGAAAACATCATGAATGACTGGATGTGTTAATTTACAGACTTTTTTGCTGGCCATGCTTATTATTCAATAGTGAATTGGGGCCATGGAATTCAACTGGATTTTGTGATTTAAATAATATGTATAAGGCTCTCAAAAGACATGAGAATTCCTCTTATCATATAATTTCCACAATTAACCTTGCTAAATTTGGAAAATCTCGGACTGACTTACAACTGAGTAGCCAACATAAAGTGAGTGTGCAAATCCACAATGAAATAGTTAAGACAAATAGAGACATTTTAAAAAGATTAATTGACGTGGTGTGTTATTTGGGAGAGCAACAGTTAGCATTTAGAGGACATGATGAATCACAAGAGTTGGATAACCGAGGTAATTACGTGGAATTGCTAAATTTATGTAAAAAATATGATCCACTATTGAATTCTCATCTATAGCGTTCTAGTGTATTTTTTGGCCTATCAAGTAGAATTCAAAATGATCTCATTGATAGTGCAGGGGAAGTATTGTTAAATAAAATTAAGAGTGAAATAAGAGATGACCCTTTCGTGACTCTTATTTTAGATGATGAACGACTGAAGCTAGAACTGTATCTCAGCTTTCAAGTGTTGTACGATATGTTACTATAGATGGGGAAGTTCTTTAAAGGTTTCTGGGATTTACAGATGTTAGTGCAGATCGAACAGCTCTTGGCCTTTCAAAGTAGGTGTTCAAATTAGTTGATGAATTAAATATTAAATCAAAATTTGTTAAAACAAACTTATGATGGGGCAAGTGTGATGTCCGGAGAGTTAAATGGGCTTCAAAAGAAAGTTAGGGAAAAATATCTAAGAGCGCTTTTTATTCATTACATGGCCCATAGATTGAATTTAGTTTTGTCGCAATCTATGACGAACATAATGAAATGTGAGAAATTTTTCGCAAAAGTTAAAGCCTTTTCTCTATTTTTCTCAAAGTGAACAAAGCGCGTTCATCTTTTATATTGTGAAGTGAAGAAAAGATTCTCAAAAGTGGCCCCTACTCGTTGGAGTTACAATCACTGCTTGGTTGAAACAGTTTCGGAGTACAAGGAAGAACTGATTGACCTATTTCAAATTATTGTTCATAATGGTGGTGATTGGGATACTGAAATTTATACCTGCGCTCAAGCAATTTCGTCTAACTTTAAAGATTTTGAGTTCAATTTATTGTTGAATATATTTGCTAGCATCTTCCCACACACAAATGTCATATTTGATATTCTACAGAATAGAATATTTGACATATCCTATTGCATGAATAAAGTAAATGAACTGGTGACTATTCTGCAAAAAAAAAGAGAAACGATTTCGATGAACTTTGGTCAGAAGTTGATGGAATCTATCCCCAAAATAAGCGAAGAAGAAATGACCCAGTCGAAGCTATCAAGTTAACATACAGAAGGCTATTTTATGAAATTTTGGATGCAATTTGTGGCCAAATCGAAACTTGGTTTCAAAGTCTGAAAAATGGAGCATTTCTTCAGCTCCTGGATATTACAAAACAGGAAGACAACATAAAGAAATTTCCTGAGTCAGCTTTTCAATCATTGCAAGATAATTATGGAGAATATTTTGATATTCCTCGCTTGAGAAGTGAGTTTTCGGTTTGTATACTGAATCCGATTTGAAAGGAAAACCTGTGAACGAGTTACTTCACTAATTGCAAAATGCCGAGCTAGATACAGCCCTATATCAACTGACGAAACTTTGTGAATTAGCTTTGAGTCTTCCAGCGACGAGCACATCAGTTGAGCGTTCTTTCTCCCATTTGAAAAGAATACACAGTAGGCCGGGTCGAAATTTTATATTGAAAAGGTACATATTGTGAGGGGTTTGAATGGAACAGAGGAACCCCCCTCATAAATTATTTTCACTGTTTAAAGCCTCCTACCTCTGGAACAATTTTTCACTTTTTTACCTATATTTAAGAATATTCCACTTATACGAGACTTACTCTGCATTCAGGTTTTTTGATGACATAAATCTTTATTAACGTATAATATTTTATTTAATAAAGTACAGTATTAGGAAAATTAATTAAGTACAATAATATATTCAGAAAAAAAAATTAGAGGCATAATAAATGTGCTAAAATTCAATTCACTTTTTCATTGTTTCTTATCACATCAAAAGGGAAGAAATTTTCAATATCATGAGGAAATTTTATTTCACATGTTTCTTACTCATTCCATTGGGCCTTCCATTCAAACTTGGGCAGTTTTCGCCTTGATTCTAATGAGTTTAAGATAAACTTTTGACGGTTGTCATATCCTATTCTTTCCTGACATGACTTTGTTACTAGGTTCACTGCCCTTTCCACACCTTGACTGTGGCATAGAAAAGAAGCTATCTCCAGTGGCCTACATCGAGCCTGTAGTAGCTCATCTTCGCTAAAATTGTTTAGCAGCGGTGGAGGAGTAATGATCTCTTTGTGCCAGTCGATCATCTCGGTGTAGTCAGTAGATTGGAAATTGAGGGTTCAAGGCAACTCAAAGTTTCTGGTACCTGAAAATCCTGTTCTTGAAAGGATGATTTTCTGAATAGCTTGCTCCCTAATTTCTAGTCTCTTGTCAGTTACCATTGATATGAGTATATTTTCTGGGTGGGCAAAGTAGGCGTTATTCTTTAATACTGGTTCTATGATTGATCTATGTTGTTCACCTAAATTTCGAAGCAAGCACATTAAATGCCAAAAGTTATATGCACCATCAGTTGCATTAGGATGAGATTTTATCGAAAACCACCCTGGAGCATAGAACTGCATAATAATCTTGACTATATCTTGAAGGTTTTTATCGGGATTTGGCGTTGAGATACTGTATATAATCGAAGGACCCTGTTGGCTAGAGTTAGCCAGCGAGCATGGTGAAGGGTACCTGGGGATCGAGTGGACAGATCTTGAGAAATGTCTCCAGTTTGTACTGCCAGACACATATCATAGAGATATCTGTGATCACTGCTTAGCTCCTTCACAACATTTGTTGGAATTTCTTTAATGTTTCCCTTTACGCGAGAATATTTGACTACTTCCAATTTTGTTAAGTCTGCTTTCAGTTTATTCCCAATTGAACCCACAAAAGTATTTGGACCTGTTGTTTTACCATCAATGGCTTTGTAGACGTGCATAAAAGGCAGCTCATTTAAATGCAAGAGGCACACCAACCACTGCACTGGTCTGTTAAGATGAATTTCAACCAGTTTTATGGCTCCACCAATTTTTCCTGTATTTACAGGCGTACCATCACACAGTAAAGCTTTTATAGTATCTGTGCTGTTCGAGTCTGTAATAATAGTTATCAACTCTTCTGCTATGCAGCGAGCAGTTCCATTATCTGGTGTGACATGGTCTACATAGATGCTTCCAGGTTCTTTCACAATAACATAGTAGGGTGTGTCAATTTGGGAGGTGAAAATTAATTTTTGCCAATTTCTTCACTGAGGGGTTTTAAAAATATGTTTTAGGATGTGAAGAATTCAAATCTGCTATTATTTTTGTGATTGCTCAACACTTAGCTTGGTAAATCTACGTTTGATTAAAAAGCACATAAATTGCTCTCGGAAAACAACATTTATTAATTTTAGCTTCTCAAAATGTCAGGTAATGCTATAAAAATTTTAGTTTCTCTGCATAAAACATATCCTAGTAATCATAAAACAAATCCTTGTAATCATAAAACAACATTAGAAAGTAATGACATCAGTAAAAAAAAATATTTAGACAACAAGTTTCATCAAGTCTTGCTTTGATTCGTTCTTGGACATCAGCCGCCGACTTGCTTCTTGGCCTCTGATATAGCCCTCACGTTTCTCATGTGTATACACCCTGCCTGCTGCCTCTGTGACTTGTTTCACACACCTCTCTATTGACTGAGCATGACAGGGCCACTGTGGAACTTGCATAGGCTTGTCAAAGAACTTCTTCACTTCCGCTGTAGTCAGTTTACATGTCAAAGGAGGTTCAAATACCCCGTCAGACCAGTCCGTCAGCTCCAACACGGAAGAAGCACTGGGGTTGAGGGAAGGTGTCTTCCTGGGACGTACAGAAAGATCTCCAAGTGTGTCATCATCTCCACCCCCTCATGTCAACAATCTTTTGGACACCAGCTCTCTTCTCCTCACTGTCATCTGAGCACAAGAGTGTCTGGATTATCATTTCGCTGAATGCATACCATGCTGAGCGCTTGATGGTTGGCAAAACAGCATCCACTACAGCCTTCTTTTGCAGCCTAACTAGCCGCAGCTGAAACAAGATGTGGCGTGGGCCTTCCACCCAAGAGTGTTTTACTTTGATGTTGAACCAACAGGGGTAGTACACACCAACAATGTATTCCACTATCAGTCTTAAGTTGTTGAGGGTTTTGCCTTTAAGGCCATGTTTTGAAACCCATATGCGACAAAGCCTGTTTGCTGTTGTCAACCACCTTGAATGGCTCACTGGACCAATTTCAAGAAGGGCCAGATCTTTGGGAAGTTCTCCTGTCCTTATGGCCTGTGTGATCCTATACCTGTACACTTGATCAGTAGAGAGATCCTTTACGACATTGTCACTCAGTGAAGTAAGAGGCTCTCCAATTGAGAGTTTGGTGAATGAAGGATCAATTTCAAGTTCGGTTGCAGTGTCTAGCATCTTGCCAATGTTACCTGTCCACTTGTTGTTAGACAAGGTCTTCCCATCCAGTGCTGTGATCAAGTGTCGCAGGGGTAACTCGTTAGTGTGGAGGGCACAAACCAACCAGATCAGCTTACGGCAAAGCTTGACCTCTACCCAATGCATGGAACCACCCTCCCAGCCAGTGTTAACATTTGTAGAATCACCTCCAATGGCCTGCAGGCTTTTATCAATGCCCTTCTTCTTCATGAAATCTACAAGATTATCAGCAATAACTTCAGCAGGTTTTTTTCTCGTTGAGCCTTTCTCAGGAGTGAAGTGGTAGAGATATCTTCCACCTGGCTCACTGCACACAGAATAATGCTCTTCTTTGATGATGCTGGGGAACTGACGGTCTGAATTGTCTGCTTTCAGCATAACTTTAGTTGTATCTTGACGGCCGTCAAAGAAGATGCAGTCAATTTCACCCTTCTTACAAAGATCATCAAATTCCTGATCCAGGGATCTCATAACTTTTTCTTGGGCCTTCTTGACTTTATTGTGATCAACTACAAGTCTCTTGTCTTCTTCAGTGATCAAGCCAGCATCCATAAAGGCAGCAGTGGTGATGGCAGCTGTGGCACGCAGGCCAACACCATATCTGATGCTATGCATAGCAACATTAGGTATTTCTAATGTGTTGTACTCTGGCTTTTTATTGGAAGTTGAAGACGTGCTTGGTATTTCTAATGTCACTTCATAACTTCCATCCTTTCCATCTTCAGCATCAGCTATTTGTTCTTCATTTTCATCATCAGAGAAAATTACTTCATTTGATGGCATTGAAACATCCTGCTTACTTGTCTGCTTATATTCAGCAAGCCTTCTTCTTTCGTCTTCTTGCCGCTTCTGCTTTTTGACTTGTCTGTTGTGCTCAGGTTGATCTGGCATGTACAGTTAATGTGAGTTTCGTTTTTGCAACCAGCATCTGCAAGGCAGCCAAATTCAGAGCAGAGAACAATTTTACACTTGCAACTGAGGATGTCAAAAAGCTTGTCAAGTTTTGCAATGAAAGCCTCTTTGACATGTAGCTTTCCTCTCCCAAGAGATATGTTTTTGGCCTGCTCCCAGCTCTCTTGGGTCTTGTTTAAGATTGTGACTCGTGAATTTACAACGGGGGCTACAAAAGAACTGTTTGCTCGTTCCCACTTTTCAAGCACTTTAGGGTAAATGTCCTTTGCAAGACTGGCTGCTGGGTAGTTTCTCAAATCCTCATCACTTTGTTCTCTTAGCAGTAGCCCATATTTCAGAACGTCTTGCAGAGTTGGGAGTCCAGAGGGCAACAACTCTCTACCAGTTCCAATTAGGTTGCTCATATGTGTGAATGTCCCCAGTCTTGTCCTCCTTTTAGAAGCCATTGTAGGTCAATTCCCACTGGTTAGGATGGTAGCACTGACGGACAAGTAATCTTCAGCACACTGATGAATATGTTTCAACCTGTGAAATAAGCAAAAACAGCAGTGCATTATATATACAGCATATATAATTATTAATATAATAATTATTATATAATTCCACAAAAAAGTCAAAAAAGTCACTATTTTTATGTAGCTTCTTACCAAGCAAAACTAAATTACATTAAATTAACAAAAATATCTTTAGAATTCCTAAGTCATGCTGCAACTTTTGAGCACCCCTCATATTTGGAATTTGAAGTTGAAAAATTCGACACACCCTAATAACATAGTGTTCTTCATTTATCTTTCTACTTTCAGTTAATGTGTTATCTTTCCTTCCATCAAATCCAAGGCACTCCATCTTCAGATTTTCGGATTTAGACCTAACAGTATTTGTTACACCCTTGCAATTTTTTTCTCTTTCTAATTTCTTTCTGTCAAGCATGTTGGTGTGGTTAAGGATCCCCATATCGTTGAAAGCTGCATTGACTATTGCAGCTGCAGCTCTACAACTTACACGATAAGGATTTGCTGTTTGCTAGGTTTTTATAGGAATACCTGTTCTGAATATTCTCAGTCAATTCTAAATCGGCCTCATAATCTACATCCTGACTCTCTGAATCTTTGGTATTTTCTATAAATTCCGATGGTAAAACATTGGTGGCTTCGGTCATTTCTTCTTGTGCTTTTAGTTGACAGTTTTGCGCTTCTTGGGCTCTTGCTAAAGATATCTTCTTTGTTGAACTAACTATGCGATCAATTGATCCTAACTGATTTTTTCTTTGTTTTTGACCCGCAAAAGATTCCCATTCTGCCATTGGTATTTTATCCTTACACCTGCAAGATTTCCTATCAATTCCCTTATTATAGCATTCACAAGAAGATATATCAAACATTTCATCATACTGAGCTACTTTTGAGGCAAAACTTTCATTTCTTCGATGTAACGGCACCTTGTTCAATTTTGAGGCTTCTTCTATTAGTCGACTGACTTTAAGATGGTGTTAATGGTAGGAAAAGAAAATTTCATCCAAATGTCTTCAATATCTTTTACAACAACCCTGTAACAATCATTAGCACTTGCTGATCCTTTTGATTTAGCTTCTTCACGACGGCGCACAAAAAGGTAGCGTCTCACAACATGTGCTTTTGAAGGAGTCATGGCTGCTGGGAATTCCGTAGGATATCCAAAGGCTGCATTTGAGGACTTGCTTCTAGTAGTCATAGTTTACATTCAGAAGTAAAATAAAATTATATGTAATTTATAATTTATGGTAATTCAAATTATAATTAAAGCAAATGCAAATTATTTTTATTTATCTCAAAAATTATTTCTATTTATCTGAAACATAAAAATATCAAGCACTGAACAAACAACTTATCATGTAACATATAATAACATTAAACATATGCAAATATGAAGGTAAAAAAGGGAGGAGGGGCATGTGATAGAGGTAGTAGGGTAGCACATGCTTGATTTTTTAATATTTTGTTTAAGTGATAAAAACCTTCTCACATAGTGTACTTTTTAAGATATAACATTTTTTCCCATTTAAATATATGCAAATATGAGGGTAAAAAAGGGGGGGGTATGTGCTATGGGTAGCACGGGTAACACATGCTTGATATTCTAATATTTTGTTAATATGATAAAATGAAACTTCTCACACAGTGTACTTTTTAAGAAATAAAAAAAATTCCCATTTTCGACTAGGCCTAATACACAGCTACACAAGAAATACACAAAGGCAAGTTTAATCTCGATTGAGAGAAAGCTTCTTAAAGAAATGAAGAACGATCGTTTCTATGAAGACGTAATAAATTTATTCAATCGAAAGGATAGGAGGATTGAATTAACATATAAATAAGGTAAGTAAACATTTCCTTTTTTTAATCATTACCTAGGTATTCATTTCATCTTTAATATAATTGGTGTTTACATGCAATTAATATGGACCTTGATTCACCACCTGATATATACAGTATTTCTTTGCTAAAAAATATAAACATTTGATAATCCAATTAGAATGCTTCCCTATCACAATACATCACCGCACGCCCCTGCCGGGCGGGCCCGGGCCAGCCCCCGGCCCGCCCGACTCACTCACTCACTCACTCACCGTCACTCACTGTGTATGTATATATGTATAGTATATGGTTGGTCCCCGACGAGCCATGCGTGGCTGGCTACGAAGGCAGAAGAAGATCGGAAAGCATTTCCCTTCTCCACCAAATCCCACAGATGAGGGGTAGATGCTGCGGAGGTGTCGACCGCAGATCGATCCTGAACCGTTGTTCAAACTCGCACAAAGTATCATAAAGTAAATGTGTGTGTGTGTGTGTGTGTGTATAATGTAGTTTAATTTTTGATGGCATGTAAGTATTAGAATTTTAGGTCTTTTAGAATAAAAAGACCTAGACATACAAGACACATTCCTATCTGAAGATCTATACAACTCCACAGAAAAAGGTTTTGAAAATATAAAAATTCTATTCACATTTTGAGTACTTTGACAAGAGCACTTTCATTCCTGAAGGTTTTCAACTTCAATGCACATTGCTCAAAATGAAATGAGTAATCAAAAGATTTTCATTATGAAAACTTTTAAGAACTTTTTGTTTTTGTGTATATATATATATATATTAGTGGTGGACCAGATATCCGCATCATTTTTAACATCCGCATCCGCACTTCTGACTGCGGATGTTATGCGGATATTACCTCTAATAAATTATGCAATTTACAATTAAATTAGCTTATAAAGTAGCTTATAAGGCCCAGTCATGCACATTTCATGTAAAATATTAATTATTAATGAACAAACAAATATATAAACTTCAAAATATAAATACCTGGTAACAGAAAATTGAATGAAACTTGTTTCATTGAATTTTCTGTAGCTGAAACTCTTCTTCTTCCGCAGCTTATTATCCCATCTTTACATGGGGTCGCTGTTTTTGGTTCGTCTTCTCCACTCTCCTCTGTCGTATACCGCGACCTCCTCCAAGTCCTTCTCCCTGATATCCGCCACCACACAGTCCCTCCATCTCGTTTTCGGTCTTCCTCTTCTTCTCCGTCCCGGCAACTCCATCTCCAGCACTCTGCGCCCCACATACTCCTCCTCTCTTCTCCTGACGTATCCATACCACCTCAGCCTGGCCTCCTGCACCTTCTTAGATGCTTCCGCCACCTTCACTGTTCCTCTTATATGCTCATTTCTGACCCTATCTCTCCTCGTCACTCCACACATCCATCTCAACATCTTCATTTCAGCCACATCGATTTTTCTTTCGTTGCTCTTCTTCATTGGCACAGTCTCCATTCCATACAACATTGCCGGCCTCACCACTGTTTTGAATACCTTTCCCTTCAGTTTCACTGGGACCCTCTTATCACAGAGCACCCCTGATACGTCTCTCCAGTTCTTCCACCCCGACTGTATTCTACAGTTTATCTCTCTCTCTACTCCCCCCTCTGCATCCACTGTTGACCCCAAGTATTTAAAATACTCCACCGTATTAACACGCTCTCCACTCAATGTCACTTCCCCTCCTCGGTCCTGCTGCACATCACATCTCATATATTCGGTCTTCTTTCGGCTACTTCTCATCCCCCTACTTTCCAACGCCTCTCTCCAATTTTCCAACTGCTGTTCCACCTCCTCTTTCGTCTCCCCACTCAACACAACATCGTCTGCATACATCATGCACCACGGCGCCTCCCCTCTAATCCTGTCCGTCAACACATCGAATACCACATTGAAAAGGAAGGGGCTCAAAGCTGATCCTTGGTGCAGACCAACTTCCACCCCAAAGCTCTCTAACACACCCACGCTACTCCTCACCTTAGTTGTTACTCCCCTGTACATCCCCTTGATCAGTTTAACATACTTCTCCGGTACCATCTTTTCCCTTAAGCATCTCCAAACTTCCTGCCGTGGTATCCTATCATATGCCTTCTCCAAGTCAATAAAAACCATGTGCAACGCCTTCTGCCCCTCTCTGTACCTCTCTGCCAACTGTTTCAATGCAAAAACTGCATCTGTCGTACTCCTTCCCGGCATAAATCCAAACTGTTCCACTGACACTTCCGCTTCGTCTCTCAACCTACTCTCTACTATTCGCTCCCATATCTTCATTGTATGTGATATTAGCTTGATCCCTCTATAATTCGTGCAATCTTGTACATCTCCCTTCTCTTTGAATATAGGCACTATGATGCTGGTCCGCCACTCATCCGGAATCACCTCCTGGTCAAACAACTTCTGCATTAGATCCCACACCAGATCCACCCCCTCATCTCCCAGTGCCTCGGCTGGTATCTCGTCTGGGCCAGTCGCTTTGTTATTTTTCATCCTATTCAGAGCACGAGTCACTTCCATCCTCCCCACTTGTTCTGTCATAGCTACATTTGGTAATCCATCCTCATAGAAAGGCCTTGGGTTTTCTTTATTTAATAATTCCTCAAAATATTCCTTCCATCTATCCTTTATCTCTTCATCTCTTTGCAGCACCGCCCCCTCCCTTCCCTTAATTTGTTTTACCTGTGTAAAGTCTTTTGTCGCTCTATTTCTGCTCTTAGCCAATCTGTATATCTTCTTTTGTCCTTCACGATCCTCTAAATCCTCATACATCTGCCGATATGCCTCCGCCTTTGCTCTCGCCACTGCTCTCTTTGCCTGTTTCTTTGCTTCTTTATATACCACCTTACACTCTTCACTCCTCGATTCTTCCCATAACTTCTTAGTTTCTCTCTTACTTCGTAGTGCTCTTTGGATCTCATCACTCCACCACCATCCTTCCTTATCTTCCCACACTTTACCTGATGTTTCCCCCAATATGTCTCTACCTGCCGTTCTCATGACATTCGCATTATGTACCCACCAATCCTGTACATTCTGTTCATCAACATGGATTTCACTCAACACTCTCTCTCTAAATTCCCGTTTCTTCCCCTCCTCCCTCAGTTTGTACCACCTAATTCTCCTCACTATTGTTCCTCAGGTCTTTCTTCCTCTTTTCAACATCACATCCATGACTACCAACCGGTGTTGTGGCGTCACATGGTCTCCTGGGATAACTTTGCAGTCCCTCACCTCGGCCAATTGCGCCCTCCTATACAGTATGAAATCAATTTGCGATGTTCTGCCTCCACTCTTGTACGTAATAACATGCTCCTCCCTCTTTCTGAAAAACGTATTTACAATCGCTAGATCAAACGATACAGCCATATCCAACACTCTCTCACCGTCCACGTTTGCCTCTCCATAGCCATGACCACCGTGCACTCTGACCACTCCATCGTTATGATCACCAACGTGTCCATTCATATCCCCGCCCAACACCACTCGTTCGTCCTCGGCAATACTCTCCATTTCTTCCTCCAATAACCTCCAGAATGCTTCCTTAACGTCGTCCGGACATCCACTTTGGGGCGCGTATGCACTGATTATATTGAGTACATGTTCCCCATAATTCATTCTCAAAGTCACCAGTCTATCTCCTCTTCGCTTTACTTCCACTATGCTATCCTTCAATTCCTTCGCCAATACAATACCCACACCATTCCTTCCCTCAACCGACGCCCCACTGTAGAACAATTTATATCCCTCACTGAGTTCTCTTGCTTTGTTCCCCTTCCAGCGTGTTTCTTGTACACACAACACCCCAACTCTCCTCTTCTTCATCAACTCCACAATCTCTCTTCCTCTGCCAGTCATACTTCCAACATTCAGCGTCGCAATTCTCAGGTCCACCCGAGCTCTTGAGAAAGTTATTATTTTTATCATAATGAAAACATTAATATTAATTTTAATTCTCATGCATTGCCTGCCATAATAGTAATATCACGAAATTTGAAAAATTATGTCATATATTCATAATTCTATATTATATTGATAGATTAACTAAATATCCGTATCCGCATCCGCGGATATTGAAATTAAAGATCCGCATCCGCAGATGTTGAAAAACTGACATCCGGTCCACCACTCATATATATATATATCTTTTGATGGTCAGGTCTGGAAGTGACTTTTTAACGTTAGAAATCAGTTTAAGGTTGCAATTCATTATGCATTACATTATATTAAATACATAATTTTTAATTTTTATTAAAAAGGGCATTTATGTTCCATTTTACGTAATCAAATACCTCGACCGCCAAATCCAATCCGGCTTCATATCAAATTTCCTCAATTCATGTCTGTGAGGCCCCAATTCATAACTGCATTTAGGGAGGACTTTAATAAATGTACGGTTTAGTTATATTCGGGTCTAATATGATTTAGATTTTGCCTTCATCTTACTTCACATCCATATAGAAACCTATAAGCCACACACACACACACACCTTCATACATATATAGAGGAAAAATTTTTTTTTCCCTTTTCAATCGAGTATTGCAATTCTTATATATGAATTTCATCGTAGAAGTGCTCAATACAATCTCATTGAAAGCGTTGTATTCGTGGAAATAAGCTAAATAAATCTTATTATGGAAGGTTTTGCAAAATACAGGGAAAAAACTTCTTTGGTTTTCGACTCCAAAAAATGAATAAATATTCCAAAATTGTTAAAGTTTTTTTAATTTTCGTTTTAAATTCGAAGTTTCTGCGTAGAATGAAAAGGATTTAGGCAATGTTGGTGGATTAATTTATTTTTTATCGTGAGTTGGGAATCATGAATTTATATTCAGAAAATTTTTAACTAATTTTACCAGCTGTTCAGACATATTTTTTTTAAAGTTTATATTTTTCTCGGTCATTCACTATTCATTCATGAGTTTTTTCATTTGTCCGGAAAATTAAATTTATGTTACTATTTGTTATCTCAATGTATGCGCGGCTTACCGAGGGGAGACTCAGGCGGAATATTGCACTGAGTGTTGTAATGCTAAAAAATTTTCTCCCCTAATTTCTGATTTTTTTTTAAAGAGTTATTCACCAGTGACGTCATCAAAACGAATGTGAGAGAGAGAGAGAGAGAGAGAGAGAGAGAGAGAGAATGTTATTTATGTAAACATTATGTAAATGATTAATGTGTTCAATTTTTTTTACTTCTTTTTATGCGCAATCAAAAGTCAGTTTTTACTATGAGACTTTTCCTTTTAATCTTTCTTATTATTAAGGTTTATTATCATAATAATGATTTAGGAACAGTTTCATTTCAGCTGAAAACGAAATAACAGATCTACGAAAGAATCCTTAAAACACAATGATACAAAACCCGATCAAAAGGAGTTACTATCTACGTAAATTGTTTTTAAACATCACGTAGATGAGCCTCAGGATGGAGACACAGTCTTCCGTAGAGAAGCCATAAGGATGGGTGGAGACACGGACACGGTCTTCCATGGAGGAGGTATAAGGACGATGGGAACCATGGCTCTTATACAAATCAGATCGATTCCGCTGATAAGTAAGGAGGAAGATGATATAATTTTATTTTATATTTTATTTTATTACATTTTATTTTTTAACAAAGACGAGAACATCAATCGTATCTGCGGACACGAAAAAGGATGCCGGGAAGCTGTAAATGACTTTTGGCTAGGAATTTTTTTATGTCCATTCTGGCCGGAATTTTAGTCAGTGAAAGAAATAAAAACTTTGTAAAATGGAAATCGTTCCTTGTTCTTTTCCTCATACACGCGGAAAGAAAGACTTTTTTAAATATATAATGTGTGTGTGTGTGTGTGTGTGTGAAGGAGGATAGAAAGTGATTTAAGAAAATGGAGAGGTAAATGCGAAATAAATTAACATGATACCAGGGCCGAAACGTGTGTACGTTTAACTTTTTTTTTATCAAGTTTAACTTTTTTCGGATCGCCTGAAGATCCCAGCCTTCTTTAGTTAGCCTTATAAGGCTAACTAACGAAAATATCACGACCTAACCTAACCAATCGTTAGGTCAACTGTACGCCCTTAACGATTGGTTAGATTAGGTCGTGATATTTTCGTTAGTTAGCCTTATAAGCTAACTAAAGAAGGCTGGAGGCCCTGATCTTCAGGTGATCCCTTTTTTCTTCTAAAGCTTTTTTGTAAATTAAAGACAAGGAATGCCATTGCCTAAACAAGTATTTGCTATCTTCCACCAAAATACGCTTATTAGTATGCAATGATACAATGAGTACGTTGTACAAATGACTATTTCGTCCTATCTTACATAAACAGACACAAATATATATATACAGTGTCCCAGGAGGAAATGTCAAGAATGCACCATTTGACTCTTTGGGTATTTCTAAGTAGAAAGTATTATATCGACATGTGCCTGATTCCCAACCGTTACCGAGATACAGGCCTCTACATTTGGATTATACAGGATGCGTTCATAAACTTCAGAAATGAACTTCCGCGTTTTCCTTGGCAAGACTCGATGGATCGGAGCTCGCCGCGTGCATTGAAGAAGGAGTGGGTCACTTTGAAACCATTCTGCAATAAGTGCAATAGTGTATTGTATGTTTGTACTTTTTGTAAACCACAAGTGTCATTAAATAGTATCTAAGATGGCCTTTTTATTATGTTTTAATTACCCAAATGTAGAGGCCTGTATCTCGGTAACGGTTGGGAATCAGACCCATATCGATATAATACTTTCTACTTAGAAATACCCAAAGAGTGAAATGGTGCATTCTTGACATTTCCTCCTGGGACACCCTGTATATATATATATATATAACCATGTAACCATCCTGAGTTCATTCCCATATATATATATATATATATATATATATATATATATATATATAAACTGTGAGAACATTAAAACATCAAATGAACTACGAATGTTTGTTACCAATTATGCCAGGTCAGTGCATGGGTGGCTTATCGAGGTCTACCTAAAAGAATTTGCTGGAGATTTCTTTTGGACAAGTTTGGCTTCAGTGATCTTCATGGCAGAGTGACTGCTGATAAAATTTACAGATTTTTGGTTTGCTGTTAGAAAGTCCGTATTCAGAATTTTTTTATGCAACTTTTTGTTTCAAAGAAATGTATTTTGTTTATTCATACTGTAGAGTCAATTCGAAATAATGAAAAAAAACAAATCTGCCCTCGATTCTATCATGTATAAAATATGATTTTCATGCCTTACTTTTTCTAGTTTTTCAAGTTAATTAAGCGTAAAAATGTCGAGAAATGAGTGAAAATATTTATCAATATTAAGTTAAAGATTAAATTTCATTACTGCAAAAAAAATTCTCCGTCCGTAATGAGTAAAATGAGTTTCAATGTAAAAACTGGTCATATAGTAACAATTCGTGTTGGTAAATGTGTACCTATATTCAGAGATGGGCAGTATCGCGATACATGTATCGGCGTTACGTATGGAGCGATGCTTTTGTATTGGTATTGTATCAGTAACGGTATCGCCTTAGCTATTTGATCGATGTATCGGTATCGGTATCGCTGAGGTCATTTTTCTTAAATGCATCGAAAAAAATCGATTCATCGATACACCGATACATTCATGCAAATAACTAAGAGTAATAGTAAGTAAAATTGTAAAAAGTTGTATAATCTGCAAATTTTCTGAACTTCTGTTTTTTTCAAATAATATGGTTTTAAGTTATAATGTTGAAGGGATCTGATATTTACAATTATATCATACATATCAATGATATCATGTTAATAATATATTTCGCGCCGCGCATCCACAGAAATATCCCTCTTTCCAAAGCTATTAACCCCTTAGATGCGTAATTTCAATACAGAAGCGCGCTACGCTGAGCAATTTTCACACGACGCACAATGCATGCATACGGGGCTCCAATAAACCTTAGCTCCCCACCCTCCGCCCATGGCCTAAACCATTAGAGGTACAGTAAAACTAAACATACCTTACAAAAGAGAATTTAATCCTGCATTTAATGAGAAACAATTAAAACTTGGTGTTCCCGCCATTGGCTTCCAAGACAGCCTGAATTCGCTTTGGGTAGCTTGCCAAAAATGACGTGAATAGATCTTGATCGTTACGCAAATTTGCTAAAACAGTTTCAATGTGTTGCGTCATTGTATCCTTCGAAAATCGATTTGCTGCAGGTTCTTGAAACAAGACATTCAACCTTGTCCTTTATAACTGATCCAATGTGTTCACAGACGTTCAGGTCAGGAGAATTTCCTGGCCATTCTTCATTTCCAAAGAAATCGATCTCATGGTTCTGCAACAACTGGTGAGTGGCTAATGCCTTAAAGCAGGGGGCCTTATCGTGCAGAAGTGTGACCTGATCGACATCCATAACATTGTTTGGGTTTCTTAGAAACGGAATGACATGCTGGGATAGAATAATATCACGAAAATACTGTCCATCCCAACTCTGACCATTTGGCTTCAGCACCCACATGAGCTTCTTTGCAGTGAACAAAACAAACACACCAACACAGTCTGGACTTTTTAATAATTCGCGATAATGTTCATTGTCATCGATTTCATCTGTTGTGGCCCACACTCGATCATTTTGGTAGTTAGGCCGACGTGTTATGTAAACAAAAAATTCATCGGAGACAGCTAAATGCATGAAATCATCCACATCCCAATCTTCAAGATAATGGGCAAACCACATTCTGTCATCGATGGTAAGTTGAGTTTTTCTTGGCTTTGAAAGTTCATGCCAAGGCTTTAAACCTTGCCTATGATGGTACAGTCGAATGATCTCACCACTAACGATCTTTCCTCTCAACACTTCGATCTCTCTAGAAAGTTTAGCACAGCTGTTTTTCCGCTTACGCGTACCGCTTTCAATGATATCCTTTGTTTCCTGAGAGAGTGGCAAATTTGGGCGCCCAGATTTGGTTGTATCCATTTCACATTCATCCAAAGTTTTATTCCAATTTCTTTTGACGAAGTCCTCACTTCTTCGCAACTTTTTGGCAACCCGTGAACGTGTTATAAAGTTGGCTCCAGCATCACGAGCTTCCCGAAATGTTATTGCTCGTATGCGATCTATCACACGTTGCCTCTCCGAATCACCAATTAATTGAAAAGCCATTATATTATCACTTTATCAGCTAGAGTAATTATAATACCTGTAATAAATAAAGAATTTTATATATTTTTACAATCACTAAAAACTATTTCGATATAAGTAAACATGTAAGTTGCAAATGGGGGTGCTAAGGTTGTTTGGAACCCCTTACAACACATCAATGTATTTACGATTATTTAGTATATATTAATTAGGTATACAACATTAAAACATTTGCTGCTATTTATTGTTCAATAAAATTGGGTAAGTGTTCTGCCCTCTGGAACTTATCTGGTAGACCAAAGTCTGCCGAAATCATTCAGGAGACACTGAACTGCCAGTTAAGATTATCTTGTGCCACTAGATAGAACTCCCTCTTCGACAGTTTATCTGTCCTTTTAAAGCATAAGGATCAACTAAATGAAGCAGTGACTCGCCGAGGTTTGCCCACCTTTAGAGATGCCGAGTTAGAATTTATTCAAGAGTATGTCACCGTACTGCAACCCGTTGCAACGGCGCTTGACAAGTTGCAATCAGACAAAGACTGCTTTTATGGTTGCATGCTCCCGACACTCTTAGCCGTACCTGGGTGACAGCAGTAATTCCCTCGCATCACTACGCCAATACCCGGGAATTATGAGAGTTTTCACTAAGTACAATACTCCACTTCCATCCTCTGCTCCCGTGGAACGGCTTTTCAGCTTGGCGGGCCACATTTACTCTCCAAAGAGGAATAGACTATCTGATAAGATGTTTTGCCAACTGGTATTTCTTAAGGGTAATACTCGTTATTATTGATATCACAATTCACAACCATCTTAAAGTGCCAGATCACCTATAATTTCTTATGTTCCTCGTAAAAAGTTTATAACATTTAAGTTTATCTGTGAGCTAACTTGGTATAAAATACATTTTTTCTTAACTGAATTGATCGTTTTTTACACCCAATATACAAAGTAAAAATTTATTTACATATTAGTAAGATTTGTTCATTCTTATAGTAATGTATCGCGATACATGTATCGGTATCGATATCGCTTTAGCCATCTATAAAGTATCGATGTATCGGTATCGCTTTAGACGATTTACGAGTATCGATGTATCGGTATCGCCTTAGAGATTTTCGTGTATCGATGCCTATCACTGCCTATATGCCAGTATACTCAAAGGCTATTAGGTTTTGGATGAAAGTACCTTTAGTAAACTAATTGAATTAGAAGTAGAAAATACAATTTCTCTTCTTAATAATGAGTTCTACCAGCGGATAGATGACATGGCAATGGCGATCTCTACTTAGTCCATCAACAACTTACCTAATTATGAGCATGATTAGGTAGAAAATTGACCGAGAAAATAATATTACCTCACAGAAAAGGAAGACTTTCCGCACTCTTCTATACATAGAAAGGATCACCTGAAGATCAGGGCCCCCAGCCTTCTTTAATTAGCCTTATAAGGCTAACTAACGAAAATATCACGACCTAACCTAACCAATCGTTAGGTCAACTGTACGCCCTCGACGATTGGTTAGGTTAGGTCGTGATATTTTCGTTAGGTAGCCTTATAAAGCTAACTAACGAAGACTGGGGGCCATGATCTTCAGGTGATCCCATAGAAATATTATCATCTTTTGTCTGAAGTAAAAAGTAAAAAGTAAAAAGTAAAAAGATGTTTTGAAGACCATTTCTTCTATCTAAAGAAGTTATGTATCATGAAAACAGCGATCATATCTGACAAGAAGCTTTGATACCCAAAATAAGGAAAAACTTCCCCAAGAAAGCACTATAAAAAAAAGGGGTCACCTGAAGATCAGGGCCCCCAAATTTATGACTCGTGAAAATATCACGACCTAACCTAACCAATCGTTAGGTCAACTGTAGGCCCTTGACGATTGGTTATGTTAGGTCGTGATATTTTCGTTAGTTAGCCTTATAAAGCTAACTAAAGAAGGCTGGGGGCCCTGATCCTCAGTTGATCCAGAAGGGATCACCTGAAGATCAGGTCTAAATTTAAGTTTTATTTTGAGCGTACAAAAGGTATGTCGATTGTTGTTGTTTATTCTTTAAACATAAAGACCATGATCCACTTTTCTTTAACGTGCTACGCTAATATTAAATTTATCTCGAAACAAGGAATACAAATATCCTTTAGATTTGACAATAATTCATAAGAATTTTGGATCACTTTAACATATTGCTTCCCAGGAACCTCTCTTTAACATATTGCTTCCCAGTGTTAATCACTTTAACATATTGCTTCCCAAAAATAGACATTACACAACCAATTACAGTTACATTACAATAGTTTATAATAATTAGAGATTAGCTAGTTGAGAAAATGTAAATTTATGGACAACTTAACTTAACTTGCTTATTATGCTTTGCCTTTTTTGTGAATGTAAAATATTTGGATCACCTGAAGATCATGGCCCCCCAGCCTTCTTTAGTTAGCCTTATAAGGCTAACTAACGAAAATATCACGACCTAACCTAACCAATCGTTAGAGCAACTGTACGCCCTTGACGATTGGTTAGGTTAGGTCGTGATATTTTTGTTAGTTAGCCTAGATTACCAACCTCTTTCTAACCAACCAACCTTTCTCTTTTTAACATATTGCTTTCCAGTGTTAATCACTTTAACATATTGCTTCCCAGGAGTGATCACTTTAACATATTGCTTCCCCAATGCTTTGGGAAGCAGTATGTTAAAATGATCCACAATTTTTCTTTTAATACGTCCGCTTTTCGAAAAAGACCACTACCGTACTTGGTATTAAATGTTTCAGTATTTTACCCTCACAATTTAAATTAGCTAGCACCAAAGCCAAGATAAACCGGCCATTTTGGATCAGCTTAGTCTGGACGGCAGTCCAATTTGAAGTAAAATACCTTAAATCATTCTCCAATTTTATTTTCTCCCAATCTGTATTTGAATATTATGTCAGAAACCTTTCACATAACATCTTCCACCTCAAAACGTTATACCTGATGCAGTACAATCACGGAAGAAATTCCTGTCCCCAATTTTATTATTATTATAGTATATGTGGCTTTGTTTTTAGGGCAACTCTTCTATTTACTCGTACAATCTGAATCGTAGTAAGGAATATAGTTAATGTGACCTTGAATGTATATGCATGAATGACTAAAAATTGATGCCAGAATATTTAACCAGATTAATGTTATAACAGTTACATTCAATAATAAACGAACGCTCGTAAAATATAGATTCATATATATACAACTCAATAGTTATACTCAATAGTTATACATTACTGGATTTAAAATAATTTGTTCAAGAAAACGAGGTGAAGAAATTTTAAATAATTCATCCAGAAAGTTGGTATTATGTAACCCAAACTAATTTAGTTAGGTTTGCTTTATTCCAAGACGTCTTCTGTAGAATGTTAATTATGAAGTTCATATTTCAGTTCGGATAGTGTAGCTTTACGAATCGTTGTAGAGTTTGTACAGTGCCAATGAAGAAGACCAGTGACAGAAAGATGGATGTGGCTGAAATGAAAATGTTGCGATGGATGTGCGGTGTAACTAGAAGGGATCGAATCAGAAACGAACTCATTAGAGGAACGGTGAAAGTAGTAGAGGCGTCAAGAAAAGTCCAAGAAGCCAGACTGAGATGGTATGGGCACATAATGAGAAGAGAGGAAGATTACGTGGGACGTAGGGTGCCAGAAATGGAGGTGCCGGGACGGAGAAGAGGAGGTAGACCGAAGACGAGGTGGAGGGATTGCGTGGCGGCAGACATCCGGGAGAAAAATGTGGACGAGGACATGGTGCGTGACAGAAGAGAATGGAGGAGACTCATCAAGAACAGCGATCCCATATAGAGATGGGATTTAAGGCTGCAGAAGAAGAAGAAGAAGAAGAAGACCTAATATTATAAATAAGAATTGCTGTAACTTTTTTATTTTTCATTTCGCCTAAAAAAGAATAACGTTTTTGAACTCAGCACGCAACGGTACATAATAATAATGTAATTTTCCAGTTATAAAGAACGGTCCGGATTTTGGAAAAGATCCATATTACCTTCCATCTGCTTTGATCATTGATCGTTAAGTTTTGAATGTATGACATGAGAGGAATTTTTCTTAATCTATTTAACCGAATTATTTTTGTATAATAATGATAATGATGATAAGCTTTATTGTCAAGATATATACCTTACCTAACAACCTTATAAAGGTTCCGCGCGATGATTCCTCATTTTGCGAGGGTCAAGCTGGTCGCCCCTCCTCTCGAGTTGGCCTGGTGAAGTAGTGAGTTGGTTTCTTGTGCTCTCCACCTCACATAGCCAGGTACGCCCGGCTCATCGGGGATTGTCCCAAACTAGGCGTCTAATCTTCTTTTGAAGATGTCCACTGCAACTCCTTAAGTGTTTCTTAGGTCTTTGGGCAGCTGATTAAACAGTTTTGGTCCTCTCACAACAAAACTATTTTCTTTCAGGGTTAAGGATCTTCCCTGTCTCGCCTTTAATTTGGGAACACGACACACTCTACCTTTTCTACTTTCCACCCTTGTTTGGGGAGTTATAGAGTTCAGAGTAAGATTAGGGACTAGTTTCTCCATTATTTTCCAAGTGTAAATAATGGTGTATTTCTCTCTTCTCCTTTCCAGTGAATATAGGTTTAGTTCGCGTAACCTTTCCCAGTAATTTAGTTCTTTGCACCCCTTGATCTTGGCTGTGAAGCTTCTCTGAATCCCTTCCAGCTGCCTAATGTCTTCTTTTTTATATGGGCATATTAGGACCGAGCAGTATGCCAATTTGTGTATGATCAGGGTTTTCAGTAGAGGAGTCATTACATTCCTATCCCTTCGTTTAAAGGTTCTCAATATCTGCCCCGTTATTCTATTTGCTCTGTTTACTGCCATCTTATTTTGTGTTTCAAATTTCGCATCATCAGTCATTACAACCGCTAAATCTTTTGCTCTAGAATTTCTCTGAATTTCCTGTCCATTTGGAGTATAATATTCCATGGATTTTAGGTCTTCTCTTTTTCCGTACCGTAACAGCTGAAATTTCTCAGTGTTAAACTTTATATTGTTGTCTTCCGTCCACTTGTAGATTCTGTTCATGTCGGTTTGTAGAGATCCTATATCTTCTGGATTTCTTATTTTTCTACTGATCTTTGTGTCATCCGCAAAGGCTGTTACTTGTGCTGTCTCTGGTAACATCTTCATCTATGTCAGTTAACATGATTATGAAGAGTAGTGGAGCTAATACTGTTTCTTGTGATACTGAGCTGAGGACCTCTGATTCTGATGAAGATACTCCTTGTACTGTAACGACTTCTGCCGCTCACTAAGGAAATTATATATCCATTTCCCTACTTTTCCTGTTATTCCATATATTTCAGTTTATGTATTATGATTCTATGGTCACACTTGTCGAACGCTTTGGCAAAGTCTGTGTAATGTGTATAGTACATCATAGTTTTCATTACTTTCAAGTGCATCAATAATGTTGTAGCGTTCCATTAGTTGTGATAGGCATGATCTGCCTGACCGAAACCCATGTTCGTTATCATTGAATTTTTTCTGAGTTTCCTAAAAGTCATAGATTTTCTGTCTAACTATTCTTTCAAATATTTTAGTGAGATGAGATGTAAGCGACACTGGCCTATAGTTTTTGGCCTCGGATTGATCGCCTCCTTTATACATTGGGACTATGTTCTTGCTCTTCAGGATGTCCGGTATTTCTCCCGTGTCTAGTAATCGCCTCCATATCCAATATAGGGGCTCAGCGATTGCATTCTTGCAGTTTTTGATCAGTGTGACATTCCATTTATCCGGTCCTGCTGCTGAGTGTGCTTTTAGTTTCCCTATGGTTTGTGTAATATCATCTGTCGTAAAGTCGAAGTCCGTTATACTTTCCCCTTGTAGTTCTTCTTCAAAGAACGTGTTTCTATCGCATATCAATTTGTCAGTTTTTGGGATACTGAAAGATGATTCGTACTGAGCTCTTAATATTTCAGATACCTGTGTTAGATCATCAGATAGAGCACTGTTCTCGTTTTTAAAGGTCTGATAGTCGCATGGTTTCTCGACTTTCTTTTTGCGAAATTATAGAAGTACTTTGAGTTAGCCTTTATCGTTTCTATAGCGTCGTCGTCTTCTTTTTCTGTATGCTTCTCAATTAGTTCCTGTATGACAACATCGATACTTTGCAGTTTATCATTTAATATTTTTCTTATGTTATCTTTACAGTTACTTAATTTTGCAGTCACTCTTTTTCTCTTTCGGAACAATGCCCTCTTTTGTCTCTCGAACCTGCTTCTCTTTCCTCTTTGATGTATTTTAGGACTTGTTTTCCCACAATTTCTAACGTCTTCTCTTCTAAAGTCATTAGCTTCTCCTCCGTTGTCTTGGCCTCGAGAATGGTTTTCCAATCTATTACTTCCATGCTGGATGTAACATCTTCCCAGTTTATAGTTTTGGAATGAAAATTAAAAATTTCGAATTTGCTTCTTTCTGTTATTCATGTTCTTTCCTTTCCTGTTGCTTTTATATTAGTTGTTATTTCAATGATGTTGTGGTCCGATATTATAGTCGGGGATATTTCTACATTATCAATTAGGTTGTTGTTGTTTGTGAACACCAAATCTAGGCAGTTGTTTTTTCTTGTTTTCTGTTATTTCTTGCGTTAACATAAATTCATCAGCTAGAGCTAGTAGCAGTTTTACCTGTTCCTGGTCTTCTTGTGTGCCTCCCTTGTCCTGGTGCATACATATATTTTTTCCTATCCTTTTATTTCATGAATGGGAAATTAAAATCACCACAGAGAAAAATATTTGGGGTTGGAGAGTGTAGATCTTTTACCCTGTTTCTTACCTCTGTAAGGGAATCTGAAAATTTTGAGGTTGGCGTGTTTGGGGGTCTGTACATTACAATTAGTACCATATTTATATTTTCAACTTTTGCTGCTACACATTCTACGTAGCTCTTTGAGGTACTTATAGTCATTTCTACCATATGCCTTTCGCGGGTGTAAATAGCACATCCTCCTTTACGTCTCACTGTTCTGTCGGCTCGGAGGATGTTATAGTTTTCAATTTGTATTTCTTTTTTGTCAATACAGGACTCACAACTTTCACAGTTCGCCTGGCAGTCCTTTAGATGAGTTTCCGCGAGGCATGCAAAGTCTGCTCCGGCTTCTTGCATGAGTCCTTTCAGGTATAAAACTTTGTCCGGGGAATGATTTGATTTAAGGCCCTGAATGTTGGCTAGGATTATTTTTATTTTTTCTCTGTCGTTTTCGCATACAGGTGGTTCCCATTCGTTTTCCAATGGAGGTGCCGGTTTCGTTGCCTTGTGGTCCTCCGAGAATTTACCTCTTTTTATCTTTGTCGGTATCTGTTGTCTCGATAACGCATGAAGTGTCGTTGTGCGTGCCTTCTGTCCGGCTCTCGGATTCCTATATTTCACAGCTGATTTTGTAATTGCTGGATAGTATTTAACAGCTGAATTGTGTTGACTGCGTCTACAAAATTGGCACTCTTCTTTGATGTACGTTTTTCCTGTTCACCTGTTACGTTCCTTTGAGGGTGGAGGTAACGGCATTTTTTTTCGTACTTGCAACTCTCATATCTTGCATAGGTGTTGCAGACCGTAAGATGGTGGAACTTGCATTTCTTATCAAATTTGCAGTATCCACTTGTATAATGCGTGTTGCATAATGTGGGATGTGCATATTTGCATTGCTCATCCCGATTTCTGCAGTTCCCTTTCACGTAGTATTTACATACGATATTTTCTACGCTTCTACTTCTTGTTTTCTTATTATTATCATATTTTTCTTTGGCTGTTTATTTTCTACGTTTTTAGTTATTATCTTTTTATCATTTCGCTCGTTGGACAGTTTGACTACTTCGCTACTTTTACTTATTTCTTTTCTTTCATCTATGTCTTCTTTCCGTATTATATTGTTTATATTGTTATTCGTTATTAAATTGTTGTTCGTTATTATGCTGTTTTTTGTTTTTCGTCCTCTCTCTCATCCACCCGGTTTTTCGTTGTGTCATTTCCGGACCTTTGTGTTCCCATTATTTCATTCTTTTTCGTAACATTCGAGTCTGCTATCTCCATTTCTTTAAATACTGCGAATGAATTTACCGTCTGTGTACATGCGCCACATAGAAATTTGATCCCCACGACGTGTTTCGCATTCGAGAAAAGAGTTATTTCCCTATCATCCCAATTCATGCAGATAAAGTCTTGTAGTCGTTGACAGAAGTCGCATCGAATCGCAGCGTTTTCCGTTGTTTCCAGATTACACAAATTGCAGATTAAGTGAGAATGTGGACCCATAGCCATGCTATTTCTTAATTAGCATAAAAAGAAATACCCACACAAATTCTTTCTTTATTTATTTATTTTTATTTCTTTCCTTTCGATGGTCTAGGGTTTTCTGACCTTTGCGTTTTATGACCTTTTTCCTGCCTTGTTTCAAACTTTCTCGAATGCCAACCGTATTTTGTTTTAAATATATACGTTAAAACTGTTGATAAATTATGTAAACTGTATTGCACTTTCTTAATTTTAATGAATTTCACTTTATATATTATATGCAGGGATTCCCTGATACTTTATACACTTTCGGGTGGAAACAGAATAAACCGCCGAGTAGTTTATTCCCATCTTATTTGGGTGTTAATACAGAGAGACAGCACGTTCATTCACCACAAGATACGAGCCAATTTTATATATATATACACAGGGCCTATCAGAGTATCAGAGTGGAGGCTCGGAGGGCCATTTGGCCTGGGCCTCAAGCTTAAGGAGAGCCTCAAATTTAGAAACGTTCAGGTTTGAATATAATGTTTTACAGTGAAAGTAATAATTGGGTTTAGCTATGGGTCTCAAAAGCTGGAAGTGGCCTGTTTTAAATTATTAATAATATATTGAAAATTTGTGTCTGAACGCTTCATATCTACGGAAAGTACTGAATATGAACGTTTGAACATTTGAAAAACCCTTAAAATGTAGTTGGATTTGTCAGGTAGGTTTAATATTTATATGTTACTTCAATTAATACTTTTTATTAAGAGTTTAGTTATGTTGGGAGTGAAAAATTGGGGCACTTATTATTAATAGTATAATTCTGTAGAAGTAAAATTTTTAAATGAATAACATAACAGAAAAATAGGGGAGCAAGTGTAGGTTACGTCCCCCTGACGCAAAAGGGGACACAAAGAAACACTAGATCAAAGTTGGGGAACGTAAACTACACCAGGATCTTTAGGAGACATTTTTTAAATGAATCCATCCAATAAAACGTTAAAACTAACGAAAATATTACGACTCAACCTAACCAATCGTCAATTTATATATATGTTTTCGTTAGTATATATATATATATATATATATATATATATACACACACACACACACACACACTGTGTGTATATATAAATTGTATATAAAATATGTTTTCGTTAGTGTATATATATATATATATATATATATGATACACAGACCGTGCATGGAACAAGGAACTCTTCTGTTCCATGCACGGTCTGTGTGTATCATAAAAAACTCAGGGGACCATTCTGAGTTCATTCCCATATATATATATTGAAGATTGGTTAGGTTAAGACGTAATATTTTCGTTAGTTTTAACGTTTTATTTGATTAGGTATACGCAGACAAAGTTGGAGAACGCAAACTACACTAGGATAATGTAGAGGTACGTAAACTACACTTGCTCCAAAATAGGCTATCATGTAATATAGTAAAAATTAACCTACGTGTCTCTCAACAGGTTTAATATACAGGGTGATTACAAATGATGGTGCTTTCCTGTTAACGGGAATACCGAACCGCCCGCCACCAAACTGTTTGTTATTTATTTTTGCTCTCGTCATTTTCGTTTAAACTAACGAAAATATCACAACTGAACCTAACCAATCATCAAGGGTGTACAGTTGACCTAACCGGGCATTCAATTGACCTAACCGGGCATTGAATTAACCTAACAGGTTAATATACCGGAAAATGCCCGGTTAGGTCAACTGAATGCCCAGTTAGGTCAACTGTACGCCTTTGATAATTGGTTAGGTTAAGTTGTGATATTTTCGTTAGTTTAAACCAGTGCTCTTCAACCTGGGCGGTACCGCCCACTAGTGGGCGAAGGATCTCATTAATCTAAAGGTAATTGCAATTAATTTTATTGTTTTATGCAGGGTATATAACTTTTAGTTTGAGTTTTTGCATTTTTAATTTTGGTGGGCGATACGGAGATTCAAAAGTTACAAAAGTGGGCGGTAAGCATAAAAAGGTTGAAGAGCACTGGTTTAAACGAAAATGACGAGAGCAAAAATACATCATAAACAGTTTGGTAGTCCCGATAATACGTAAGTACCGAATTTATTAATCATTTAAATGAAATTAGTTAATATGTAAGCGATAATCAGTTAGTAGGGGGCCAAAATGTCTTTATGTCATCTAAAATCGCAGAAAAAACGTCGCTGCTTTCGGTACGTTGTCGCCACATGAATTCCGCAAGATGCCAGTCCAGATGATGGCGGGCGGTTGGGTGTTCCCGTTAACAGGAAAGCACCCAAATGATCTTCCCGATTTTAAACATTTATGAAGTAACTAACAAAGCTACAGCGAAAAGCAAGCTCTACAAATAAAGAAGAACTCAAAAAGTTTTAATTACAAGTTATTAAAGTTCAATATGAGCTCCTATTGTGGCTCCTTTTAAGGCTACAACATTCCTGAATGAGCAGTTTCCTGATCGTTGGATCAGGCGTGAGGGCCCATTCCTTGGCCGGCTCGTTCGCCCGCTCTAAACCCCCTTCACTTCTTCTTCTGGGGCTATGTCAGAAATGAAGTTTCTGACAAACCAATGGCAACAACTTTGGCACATTTGAAAGAAAGGATACGTGAGGCTGTTAGAAAAGTTCAGTATGATGTGCTACAAAACGTATAAAGTGAAACAGAATATCGCTTTGATGTCTGCAGAGCCACAAAAGAAGCTCATATTAAACCTCAATAGCTTGTAAATAAATTTTTTTGAGGTCTCCTTTATTTGTATATCTTTTTTTTTTTGCTGTAGCTTTGCTAGTTTTTTCGTAATAAGTGTTTAAAATCTGGAAAATCATTTGTAATCACCCGATATAAGACCCAGGCGAAACTACGCATGCTCGGCAGTTAATAATAATCGCGTCTAAATTTTGACCAGTTGTGAGCGAGAGAAATCTTATCGGAGCTCCCTTTTCATTTCGGAAATAGAATAATTTTTTCTTTATGGAGGCCATGGGATAGGTGAACCTATATCGAACATGAAATCTCGTTGCTAAAATTCTTTTAATTCTTGGCCAATCGAGGAAGTTTCTTCCGTTCTGAGGCCTATTCCCTTTCGGTTAAATATACAGGGTGTTTCATAACATGTGGGACGCACTTTCAGGATGGATTCAGGACCTGAAAACAATTAAAGAAGTTTATAAAAACATATGCCCGAAATTGCTTTGTTTCCCAGCAAGTATCCACCTTACCTTTAAAGGAAGTGCTCAAAATGACCGCCTTGCGCTTGAATACACGCCTGAACACGCCTCGTCATAGACTGCCTGACGCGTTCAAATGTTCCAGGTATTGCTCGGATTTTCTGGCATTCTTGTTCTACACGTTGGCGAAGCATTTCAACGTTGTCAATGGGTGTCACGTAAACGATGGATTTCAGATGACCCCACAGGTAAAACTCGAGTGGATTCAGGTCCGGGGAGCGAGTAGGCCACGCAATGGGTCCTCCACGGCCTATCCATTTATCAGGGAAATGATCATCCAAATAGTCTCTGGCTACTCGACTAAAATGAAGCGGAGCGCCATCATGCATAAACCACATACGACGTCGGATACCAAGAGGAACTTCATCTAGTAAATCGCTTAAATCATTCCTTAAAAAATTGGAAGAGGATTCTCCTGTTAATCTTCCAGGCAAAACAAAAGGACCGATTAAGTTATCGGCAATAAGTCCTGCCCATACATTGATATCAAATTGTTGTTGGTGCCTTGACTGGATGATGGCATGCGGATTCTCTTCGGCCTAGCGATAAGTGTTGTGAAAACAACACGGAGGATAGAAAAAGAGGATCGCGAGCACACTGTTGAAGGAACCAAGTTCAAAAAGCCTCTCGTGGTGGGAAATCAGCTTCAGTAAGGCCTTGTACTCTCTGAATGTGATATGGGTAAAGCTGTTGTTCCCATAAAATTCTCCACACAGATGTGTATCTTACACCCTCTGCTGCTGCTATCCTTCGGGTGCTGACACTGGGATGTTCCTCCACGCGATTCAGGACCCGCTCCTCCAACTCAACAGTTCTGGCGCTGATTGATCTACCACCATCTGAAACTCGCTTGTTGAATGATTCTGTATCACCAAGACGCTCGTCTACTCTCCGAAAGGTCTTCTTATCTGGCAGACGGCGATTCGGAAACCTTTCCGCATACAGACGTCTTGCCGCGGCCGCATTACACTCGGCAAGTCCATATGAGATGCATGTCTGCCATTTCTCTGTTTGAATAAGCCTCCATTCTCACTTCAAATGCACACTATCACTGAATAGCACAAAAACTTAAGGTTTTTTTTTCACTGGACTGCACTTATTCACGGTAAGAAGTTACGAATATGAACAGTGAAACACCGCGATGCACCTCTGACTGACTGCTGGCTCTACACTCAACGATACTGAAACATGTCATAGAGTGAGCGAAAAATTACAATCGGCAAGGCCATACATGAAATATGTCTCGTACACACTCACAAACATTGTCGGCAAGCAGTGTTTATAAACAGTTTGCGGAAAGAATTGCTGGAACACAAAACGGGCTGTCATTCGGAAACAGCGATTTCGGGCATATGTTTATATAAACTTTTTTCATTGTTTTCAGGTCCTGAATCCATCCTGAAAGTGCGTCCCACATGTTATGAAACACCCTGTATAACTTAAAGTTTATTTTTGACCTGTGAGCACAAGATTAAAATTTAAAACGTTTCAGCGTTTAATATCAACGGTTATAGTTATATTTTTAGTTCTATAAAGTGACGCTTATCGATAAATGATCCAGAATTGACAGCCCACACGTTGTTAAATATAATTGTTAAGATCATATACGATAAAACACCCGATTCCTTACTTAGCTAAGAAGTGAGTGAACTCTAAGATGATAAAACTAGTAAAGTAACAACTTGTATGAAACTATTAACGGTACCATTAGCTGTTTAATATTGTGTGTGTGTAACATCATGTTCAAAAGTTCACGTCCATCATTATGAATGCCACACACACGTCGACGACCGGGTCACCGGGGCCTCACCCCGGGAAAAATCCCACATACAACAGAGTTGTTGGAGTTCATACATTAACTGATAGATTTTTTGCAATTGTATTAAATTATTTTACTTTACTTTACAAAGTGGTTACTATTATTTATTTTAAATGAAGACGCTTCAATACTTTGAAATGTGAGAGAGAGAGAGAGAGAGAGAGAGAGAGAGAGAGAGAGAGAGAGTTACAAGGAGTTACAAGGAAAAGTAGTACCTCAAAAGGCCTTGCGGCCCATACTGAGGAGGTACCAATGGCAACGGGTGCCAGGGAAAATTTTGTACACACTCAAATAGTGTGCAAGATTCGGTCTAAACTTTTCTTGAATATCCACAGAAGAACTGTTCACAACTTCTGAAGGTAGCCTGTTTCACGTGTCAGAGATCTCATAGGTAAAGTAATTCCCGCACACACTAGTCCTAAACCGTTTCAAATCCAACTTCCAACCATTGTTGCGAGTTGGGTTATCATTTAAACTAAACATGCTTCTAAAATCGACATCGGTGAGCCCGCGTAAGAGCTTGAAAACCTCGATGAGTTGACCGCGCAGCCTCGGAGTTTCCAGCGAAAACAAGTTCAGGGCGTGTAAGCGTCGATTGTAGCCCATATGCCTAACGGAAGGGATTAACTTTGTGGCCCTCGCCTGCACTCGCTCCAGCCTCTCAATATCTTTCCTGAGGGTGGGCGGCCAGAACTGCACAGCATACTCCAGGTGCGGCCGAACCAGGGAATTGCACAGAGAGAGCACAATCTCCTTGTTCCGAAACTGAAATTGCCTCCTGATATAACCCAACAGCTTCTGGGCTTTCTTTTCCACCTCTAGGCACTGTTTCGTAAACTTAAGGTCGCTGCTAATTAGCACACCCAAGTCCTTTTCCAAATCAGTCGCCTCGATATTACTCCCCAACATCGAGTAGTCCGACTTGGGATTGGCGTAGCCAATGTGCATCACCTTGCATTTACCCAAGTTAAACGGCATTTGCCATTTTTCGGACACTCTCCTATCCTACCTAGGTCCGCACGCATTTGCTCGATCGCTTCGGGCGTCCCAACATTGGCCCGAAGCTTGGTGTCATAAACATCAGTGGCCCCAAAACGGAACCCTGAGGAACCCCACTAGTGACCGAGGCCCAACCCGAACTAACCTCTTTAATTACAACCCTCTACCGCCTATTCTTCAGTCAGTTTTCAATCCACCTACCTACTTCCCCACCGATACCCAGCGCACGCTTTGGCCATTAGCCGGCGGTGAGGTACCTTATCAAAGGCTTTCTGAAAGTGGAGATAAAGTATATCAATCGCCCTACTCTTATCATACTCACTCAACATGACGTGGAAAAACTCGAGCAAGTTGGTGAGACACGACCTATGCCGTCTAAACCCATGTTGGGAGTCCCCAAGCAGCTTGTAGGAATCCAAATGGTCAACGATCCTATTCGCTATTATCCCCTATCTTTCTTGAAGATAGGGGTCACGTTGGCTTCCTTCCAGTCACCAGGCACCTGGCCCGTCTCCAACGACTTGTTGAAGACTGTAGCCAGGTGGGGAGCCACCTCGTCGCGCACCTCCCGCAACACTCTGGGGAGGAACTGGTCTGGGCCAGGAGCCTTAAACGCGCTCAGTTTGTCTATTCTATCGGCAACGACTGTCGCGGGACACCGAACACTATCCAGGCGAGCACCTTCATGCCTGACGCCTAGCTCGGGGATGAGGCGGGTGTTCTCCCTGGTGAACACTCCCGCAAAGTACTCATTAAGCACATTAGCGATGTCCGCGTCGGACCTATCATGCTTCTAATGGGCTTTCTACTATTAACATAACTGAAGAACTCCTTCGGGTTCCCCTTGCAGAGGCTTACCACCCGTAGTTCTTCGTTACGTTTCGCTAGCCTAACCTTCTCCTTCACTTCCCTCACAGGCGGACATACGCCTCAGTGTTCTCATGGGAACGATTGGCCTTCGCCCTCCTATAAACGGCTTTCCTATTTCGGATAGCCGAATTGATGTCACGACTGAACCACTTAGGCTGCGTTGAAGCAGGGGTGACCGGTTTTGAGGGTATGGCAGCAGACTGCAGCACCATAAACTGGTCCCGGAATGCACTCCACACTCCCTCAACATCGCCGCCGACCTCTAACCCCATCTCACTTACGCTATCTCGGAGGCTAACAAAGTCCGCCCGCTGCAAATCGAGCTTACTGCCTCTCGAGTTACTACGCTTCACCCGAGGGACGCAGACGCGGAACCTAATCAGACCGTGATCACTCCCGCCCAACGATTCGTCAACGGTGAGGCCAGTGACGAGGTTGTCTTCGGTCGTGAATACTAAGTCTAGAACGCTTTCGCCTCGTGTAGGCTCATTAACCCACTGAGTGAGGAAGTTCTCATCAGCAAAGTCAACTAGCCTCCTCCCTTCAGCATCAGCAGTCTTGTCTTCCCACTTTATGCCGCAACAGTTGAAGTCTCCTAAAACTACACACACCCTATCCCCTAGCAGGCTACGGAGTTCGGTGTACAGGGCTGTATCCTCCTCGAGTAGGAGATGCGGAGATCTGTACACCAAGATTAACCTATAGTTCGTCCCTCCCACGTTCAGATCGACGCCAAGCAGCTCCCGTTCCGATCAGAACTGGCAGTCAACCGGACTCAACGTGTCCCTCACGTATATTAGCCCCCCTCCCCCCTCCCCACGGGTGCGGTCTTTGCGAAACATTCTATACCCTGGAATTTCGAACTCCTCAACGTAGTCCCTACGATCAGTATAAATCCAGGACTCGGTGATAGCAACGATATCCTGGTATTCTGATGCTAAGAGCGCTCGTAGCTCGCAAAACTTATTCCTAATCGACCTAGCATTAAAAAGCATTGCACAGAGGGAGCCTTCCCTATTCTGACCGCCCCCTAGCACGACCCGTTTCCCGAACAGCCAGGGCTGTCGGGAGTTGAAGAGCCCCTCACCAACGAGGGGGCAACTTCCGCAGGAGCCTGAGCCCCCTCTAACGGGGAAGGAGGGTCACCCACCTGTACCTGGACGCATCCTTCAGTTGAAGGTACGTCCGCCACAGGCTCAACATCATCTCTCCCCGGTGGGGGCCCGTCATCGTTCCCCGGGCTCGACCTCACCATTCTGTATAGGTGCCGGTCGAGCAGCGCGTCTAGCACACCTTAACCCTTGTCATTGAGGTGGACACCATCCCTCTAGAAAAGGTCCCACCTACCCGAAAATGCGTCGAACGGGTTAATAAACCTCACGCCCAGCGGGACGCACAAGTCTTGCACCCTCTCGTTGATGCCAATGACCTTAATGAGCGCGTGGTCACTGGCATTCATCCGCGGTAAAATATCCATCAACATTCCCCTGTGTCTTCAGTTTTAGATCATCCGCAAGAGACATAATCTTGGTGATGATCCCTTCTGTAAAACCTATCCTACCGCCTTTGAGGAACAGGTCGTTGCCACCGTGGACAACGATCGCAGTCCTCCGACTAACCACGCGCAGCTTCTCTAGCTCCTTCCTTATGTGCGCCGTTCCCCGCCCAGGTAAGCACCTTACCTTCCTTCTGTCCCGGTTTGCAGAAGCAAAGTACTTCTACTGGCCCCTGATCTGCGAGTCTCCAATCAAAACGGTGTCGTTCTCCTTCGAGCACAGGAGACTAAAGCGGTTGGAATTCCTGACAGGGGCAACCGGGGTCTCAGGCTTCGGCTTCGCAGCCTTCTTGCCCGAGACCTTTCGATACCCGTTGCCACCCATAGACTCAGCCGCACTTACACCACCCGACCCGGCGACCCACCCCGACCGGCAGCTACATCCTTTGGTTTCTTTGGGCCATCAGTAGGCCCTTTCCCACCCTTTTTCTTTATCGGCCCCTTCCCACCCTTCTCTATCGGCCCTTTCTTTGCGCCCTCCACCTTGCGCCGCGGTTCCGTGCATTCCACGTGGGTCGCTGGCGATTCCTGACACTGATTTTGTACCCTGGACCCCGGTTGCACCTCTACCTTTTCTCCGCCGTCCCGAGCTCTGTCCAGTCCATCGCTGGACCGCCTTTCCAGGGCAGCCATCCTATCAATGAGCTCAGGGGTGGAGGGCGCAGCCACGTCAGTGACCGCCGCACTAGGGCGGGTCATACTATGCATTTTTTTTAAATCAATGGAGAGGGGTGTTCAAATGACATATTTTGGTGTATAGAACACAATTCTGAAGAAAATATTTAATTCTGATAACCCTAACCTACATCATTTTGCAGTTGATTATTATTAAATTGTTGATTATTTTACTATTGTAGTTACCCCAGAATATGTCTTCTCACGTTTTCTATCATGGCTGCTCACGTTATCTCTCAAAGAGCATTGTTCTAACTAATTCATATAAACACATATAATGTAATTCATATAATAATAATAATATTTAAATACTCAAATAAAAAGGTGTGCCATTCCACTTAATTGTAATTATCATACAATATAGTGTTGTTAGTGAGCCTGGCAGCTACTATCTGTTCCACTTTACCCCAGAGAAAGCAACTAAAGAGGAGTCACATGCGGAGAAGATTGCTAAGGTCCTGTTTGCCTGGCTGAAAGAGAGGGGTTATGATAAGACCTTGTTGGCCATTGGAGGAGACTCAACAAATGTCAACACTGGTGTGAAAGCTGGAGTAATGCGGAAGCTGGAGCTGCACCTGGGGAGAAAGCTGGTCTGGTTGGTGTGCAACCTGCACACTGTTGAACTTCCCCTGCGCCATCTCATTGTTGACCTTGATGGCCCTACTCTGTCCGACAAAAAATTATCCGGGCCAATAGGAAAGCTCCTTGATTCTGCTACAGACTTTGATATCAATCCAAACTTCACCCGAATCTCTGTTGGCCCTCCACTGATCAAGCTTCCTGACAAGGTCATTCAAGATCTCTCAACTGATCAATACTATGGCTATAAAAATTGTCTGTGCAGTCAGGGATGGAGTACTTCCTGCAGGGCTGGCTCCGTTAGAGATAGGACCAGTAAACCACAGCCGCTGGCTCACCACAGCGAACAGACTTCTCAGGCTCTGGTGTCAAAGCACGGACTTAAAGGAAAGAACCTGAAGATTCTGCAATTCATTGTGGAATTCATCATTGGAGTGTATTACCCATGTTGGTTCAACGTGAAGGTCAAGCACTCCTGGATCGAAGGGCCTAGGCACATCCTCTTTCAGCTGGACTGCCTCAAGTCCCAGAGAAAGGAGGTGCTGGATATTGTGATGCCAACTGTGAGAAGATCTGCTTGGTATGCCCACAGTGAAGTCATCCTCCAAACACTACTCTGCTCTGAGGATCAGAAGGAGAGGATTGAAGGGGTGGAGAGAATCCTGGCCATCAGGGGAGAGGGGGACCCGGACACTCAGCTGGGGGACTCCTCTGTTAGGAGCAGAAGGACACCTGACATCAATTGTGATGCTTCCAGCATCGGTGACTTGATCAGCTGGTCAGAAGGTGTCAGAGCCACCTCTCACCTGCTCTCTAAGCACCTCAGAGGTGAAAAACTTCATCAACACCCCCATGGAGGTGCGCAACTGGCCTTGCCACACACAAAGCATTGAGAGGGTTGTTAAAATGGTGACTGAGGCTTCTGTTAAGTACTTCTCACAGGAAAAGAGGGATGGAGGGATCAGGGCTCAGGAGACCAGCAGGAAGCTGATGTCCAAGTCTGAGTCAAAGCAGGATTTGTGCAACCTGGCAAAGTTCAAGATGTCAGGAGAATGATCTTTGTAATTATATCCAGTAATATACATGCAGTTCACCTATTAATAAATATATGTAAAGTTGATTTGGCCTTGTCAATATACATGATTTACCTTATATCTTTTAATATATTATAAAGGGGTTCAAAAGGGTAAAATTGGCAATTTAGAAATACAAAATGATGTAGGTTAGAGTTATCCTATCCAAAAAAGAAGCTCATATTTGAATTCCCCATGTAAAAACACATAATTTAGACACCCCTGATGGTAGGATTTCCTTCAGATTCATGTTGTCATCTGAGTACGACCCGCCCTACCGCCGCACCTCCAACAGCCGATCTGGACGACTCGAGCCGCCGGACCCTCTACTCTAGCTTCTCGTAAAACTGCATGAGTTCGCAAAAGCGGCACATGCCGGAGTGGTTGATCTTCTCGAAGCAGGCTTCTTTGAAGTTCGTCACCCACTGGTTTACTCCTCACCTCGCATATTCAGCCTTCAGTTTCTGCGGTCCAGTTATTGTAACTTATTTTTTTTACGAACTCTGTATACACTGAATAAGATAAAGCGTTCTAGCAATGAAAACTATCAAAAACGTTCTGACCAGTATATAAAAAAGGAGGGGGGGTGAATTCTTCCCGCGCGTAGACGCATCCGCCTATTTGCAAGTGACGTTCATCCCATCCAGAAGACTACACCTCTCGCTGCTGCCGCACCGACCAAGGGTCTCCCCATGGCCGGACAGTCCAGAACGTGTCGCAGCTACCAACTGACAAACACTCGCGACGCAGGCGTCACGGATTTCCCGCCAGGAGCGACAGCGAAATGCAGCCCCTTACTAAGTCTTACTCGTCACTCACAAGCGGCCAGACTCTTAGAATAGAATCTAGTGTTCAAGGGATATCCCATCAGACCCAGAGGCTACGCCCGAGAGTTTACGCTGGCCTGGCAGCCAGCTGGGCAGTAAAGCTCTCTCACCTAAGAGCAGTACAGCCAAGCACCATCAATTGGTCACCAAAGAACGGTCGCAGGGGGCTGGTCAGGACATTACGCGTTAGGAATGGCCTTAACGGGGCACTAGCCACACTCCATTCATCGCGCCCCTACGCCTGGGACCCCTCCACCCCAGACCTACGAGCGTTAAATGGTGTTATTTATAGAGGTTCCAAAGCCTCTCTTCCCACGCATGAGGTAGCAGTAGGGTCCTAATAGTAAAAGAAGAGAAAAAGACTTAACACTAAAAGATTTTTTTTTTTTTTTTTTGCAGTCAGAGGAGAGCATCCTTAACCTAAGCTAAAAGGACAGAGTAGGGATGGGATGGGGTCCTACTAACCGACGGGACAGGATTGTACAACAGACTTTACCCGTCCTCCCGAAAGAGAGAGAGAACCTGAAGGAACTGGCAGCCAATTTCTCTAGAATCCCACGACTCGGGATCGGAGGGCTGTCACACCCCAAGTATAAAGTTTACAACACCCAGAAGAAATGTGCATAACCCTTATACCCCCTGCGGAGTGCATAACCTTTAGAGAGAGAGAGAGAGAGAGAGAGAGAAGAGAGAGAGAGAGAGAATTCAGTTACCAGAATTTGAATTAAAGGAGTAAAACCACAATGAAAAATGGATTTATCGAAGCCCCAGAAAAGTCGCACATTCGCACCTGATGAACACTTCAGAATAGATCGAAAGCTTGTGCTCTAATAAATAAATTTTTCATTGTGGTTTTACTCCCAAAGAGTTAGAGAGTTACGAGCTTAACAAAAATTCTAAGATTCACTTAAGAGTGGCATAAGAAAGAAGTTAGAAGAAAGAAAAAAAAAACTTGAGGAAAAGAAAGTAAAGGAATACTGAAAACTCTCATATGATGCTTACACGTATAAACGTATAAAGTTTTCACACAATAACAATAACAATAATAATGACAATAATAATAAGAAATCTTTATTGGTAAAAGTAAATATTACAATACTACAACTTACAATATTATAATTTTTTACAGAATATATTTATTTATTTCTACCCGAGTAGTATGGCCCTTAAGCTTTAGGCTTTACTGGGCTCTCAGATTAATTATGAGGTAAAAAGCATTTCATATATACAGGGTGTCCACAATGTCTTGTTACCCCAGTAAAATACTAACTGATTTTCGTTTTTCTTTCAAACTCATTGGAAATGTGTGATAGCAAAAACTATACGATTGAACAACGCTAGTACCTGGGTCCATGAGCGAACACGTAATGGCAAAACCATTGAAAATACTCGTGCAGACTTCCATTACCGATTCAATCGTGCAGCTCCTCCCAAAAGGACTCTGTTGAGATGGGAAAAGAAACTGTTCACAACAGAAACTGTAAAAGATAAATTAAGAATTGGTAGGCCATCTAAATGATAAATGGGTCTGAAAGAAGAACGAAAATCGGTTAGTATTTTACTGGGGTAACAAGACATTTTGAACACCCTGTAGGTAGTTACGATTTGGTTCTATAAATACTATGATTAATCATTATATAAAACAAACTTCGTAATTATGGGTATGAAATATATAAATATAATTAATAGTTAATAATTAATTGTAATTATTACATATAACACAAGGTTTATAGTTATGTACGGAATAATTTTTTAGGATACACAGACGCCGAACTTGTAGTTGACATTAGATATGAATTCTCTTAGCAGTATACATTAAATCCTTGGTCACTGTGATAGTTATGAAACCTTTGGTACTTACAGTTAATAGTAACTACAAAAATTAGGCAAGAAAAAGTAAAACACAATAAACAGACAACGATTTTAGTATCCCTTTATTAAGCTTGATTTCATTCTGCTTTTAAACGCACTTACACTCGGGATCAGGGGCGGATTAAGGTTTCCTGGCGCCAAGGGCCATACTGATTTAGCCGCCCTTCGGACACTTACGAAGTTACCATTTAGCAATAAATAGTTATTTGATATAAGGGTTTTCAGTAAAATGCAGTCAAATGGTTTAGGTATTTACTCTAGGAAAATATATCTAATAATAAGATATTTTTATATCAATCATAATATATTTATATATATATATATATATATATATATATATATATTATATATATATATATATATATATAATATATAACAATCCCTTAAATATGTGAACAGAAATGCATTGTAGATTATCTTTACGATCTTTATGTTGAGTTACGTACGAAATCGACCGTTCTAGAATAAATACTCAAAGCAGTTTCCGCCGAGATTAATAAGTAGCGAAGGAGTCAATAAGATCTGTATAGCAAGAGCTCTCGTGAGTTCTAATTCCATACTAAGGATAGCTAAAGAGTTGAGACGATTTTCTGACATCACTGACCGTAGGTAGTTCTTTAGTCATCGCAGTACAGAAAAAGATCTTTCGGCAGAACAGTTGGAAGCCGGCGTACATAGGAAGATCCTGAGCGCAATACCAACATATGGGTAAACTTCTTTTAATCCTTTTGCTTGGATCATCTCCCTCATCTCAAGAATGTTCGGAGGAGTTTTCTCCAAATTCAGAAGAAATCCACGGAAATGAAGACACTCATTAACAAATGCTTCCGCCAAGTCATCCTTGTAAAATTCCCAAAGCTTAATAACATTGGCAGTTATATCTGTCGGATTCAAGGTGGTGACTTTTGTAAAAAATGCAAACCGTGCATGGAGGTTTTCATACACATCTTTGCGACGGTTTAATTCCGACAATAATCTGTCAAATACCACAAGATAAGTATTAATGAAGAAGTTCCTCCGTCCATCTAATTCTACCTCGCTTTCGCGAGTTTCGTCGACTCGAAGTTTTCTTTTCTTTTTTTTTTCATTGTAACTTCATATTTGCGGATAGATGATTTCTTAATTGCTGCTTCTTCCTAAAAGTCGAAGTTGTCTCTTGCATCTTTTACATGGAATGTCAGTGATGCATACAGTTCTGCTACGACACCAAGATCAATGTTAACTGCTTGGAGCTGTTTACTAGTAGCATTGAACCTTTCCAGAATGTCACCCCACATTAAAGAAATAATTGTAGTTTCAAGGCGTTGCAGTTGATTGAGGTAGCTTGATGCTTCACTGCGTGTGCAAGGCTTTTCTGATTCATCTTCTTCAATGGACGTAAGTGCCTCTCTAACCTCTTTCCAGTCTTTATTGAGACTCCTACACGCTTCTTCACGGACTGTCCATCGAGTGTTTGATAAGCTCTTTAGCGTTACATTTTCAGATCTGGTAAAATGATTTTGTAGTATTTCCCAACGGTGAGTGGAGGCAGTGAAGAACACGTAAAGATTTTGGAGAAGTGCGAAAAAATCAATGGCTTCCTTACAGCAACTTGCTGCACACTGTCCAATCAAATTTAATGAGTGTGCAGAGCAGGGTACGTAAACTGCTACTGGGGACGCTTCTTTTATTCTGGCTTGCAAGCCAGAGTAAGTCCCTGACATGTTGGGAGCGTTATCATACGACTATCCTTTGCAGTTTGCAATGTCGAGATCATGCATTTTTAATATGCTGGAAACTGAGTTGAAAAGCTACTCTGATCTGTGGGCTCCGCTGGGAAGGAATGCCAAAAATCGCTCTACGGGATGCCCATCTTCTTTTACGTATCTCAGAATAACTGCAAGTTCATCGACATGTGATATGTCTGGAGTGGAGTCCACAATAATGGAATAATACTTCGCATATTTCACTTCCTCAGTTATTTGTTTGGTAACTTTGTCAGCCATTAGTTTGATGAATTGCTCACGTGTAAACGAAGACAAGTATGAGGTATGACTTTTTCCTGGATTTTTGTATTTTGCAATATGTTCCGCCAGAAAAGGGTCAAATTCAGCAATAAGTTCCAAAGCCATTATAAAGTTTCCACTGTAGACAGAACCAAATTTCTCAATGTAGCCCCTAAAAGGTAAACCATGAGATGCCAGTGACCGGACCACTGAAACAACTCGTTGTAAAACATTCCTCCAATACTTCTTCTCCTCATCAATTTGATAGAAAAGTTGTCTGTCAATTCTTCCGAGAGTTGAACTTCTCATTTTCATAGCTAACACACATGGCTTATGTTCAGAGGAATTTTCATGGCTTGTTAATGCTTCACTTCCATGCTTCCAGTCATCAAATCCTTCCTTATCAATTTTAGTAGTTCTACCAAATAACTGACATGGAACGCAGAAAATTGAGCCTGTGCTCTCCGAATACATTAAATATGTTCTCTCTGTTGACAAGCTCTGTTTCAAATAAGGTTTTACAAAAATATCTGAATCGTTCACCAAAACGTCTCTTTGATTGAGAAAAGTTCATGTTTTCTAGGTGCTGATTTATGCCATCCTCTGACACATAATGACGTGTAGCATCATTAACTTCCCATAATGCTGGGTCTTGTCCAATGGAAGTATTGCTGGAGGTAGTTGTGATGCTACCTACATCACAAGACTTAGTATAGGATAGGCAGGATTTTTGAACTTCTCCACCAGATAATCTAAAATTAATAGGACCTTCATTATCATTTTGATCTTCTTGGAAACTCCTAATCTCCGTACATTCTAATTCTTTTAAAAGAACATTCGAATTTGTTTCAACATTTTTGCTCTTTATATCAGATTTCTTGAAGAAAATATCAATTTTCGCAGTTTTGTCAATGACATCTCGACATGATCTCTTTGTTTTTCAGCTTTCTCCAGAGCTCTCTTCTTAAACTCCGAGCCGCTTAGTCTTTTTCTCTCATCTCTCGTCTGAAAAAACAAATACATCTGAAATAAATTAAAAGTATAAATAATATATTTTAAAATAGAAATATATTATTAAAATTAATAAAATATATTATAATTAGATATTTAAAAAAAATAGCTCAGCCAGGCTGAGTAGGTCTCTAACGGCTAACTACATATAGGCAGTTAAGTTAACATAAAAAATTCAAAATTGTCTTAAAAACTGCCTTCTTACCTTGTATAAGTACCATTACTGTACTAAACTGAGATAAACACAATCTTGTCTTTAAAATTTAAATGTTATCCAGTTTCAATGTTCAAAGTTGTATAATAGAAAAAATATAAATTCAATTTTATAGAGAAAACCTTAAACAAAATAATTGGCCAATTTTTGGCTTGATACTCTGTAAAGTGTAAACAATAAATCTGAAATAAAATGAAAACAACTAGCTTTAAAATAAAGATAATATTAAAATTAATAAAATATATTAAGGCCGAGGACTAACCTTGAAATCGACTTCGTTCAAACGTAATGAGATTTTTTTTTAAGTGGTACTAACTTTTCTCCATTTTTTTGACTAAAAAAATACCATCAATTTCAGATTTTTTCCCTACCTAAAAAGTGCTTTCTTGTTACCTTTCTTGTTACGACTTTCCCTCCAGAATTTTACTGCCCTCAAAATTTTGCCGCCCGCCCCCTAAAATTTGCCGCCCTAGGCCATGGCCCATTTAGCCCATATGTAAATAGGCGCCTACTCGGGATATTTCGAAGATCTATTCTTAAATTATTTCATAATTTCAGTCCTACGAAGGTTGATTTTTGAGATGAAAACAATCTAACGTAAGGAATAACATGCCTATTTCTATGCCTACTCAGATATAATTAATCTCTTGATGAGTTAAAAATTATTTACTTAGCCACTCGAAGTTAATAATTTTATTCTCACATTTATAATTAAAAATAAAGTGTATCACTTTGAATATGTCTTTGGTTTTTAATAATTCTAACGTTTTGTACGATCAAGAGAATCTGCATCAGATAATATTTTTATTGCTCGCTTTTGAACAACAAAAATACAGTCTAATACGTTATCAGCAGTATTTCCCCATGCAAGATTGCAGTACGTCATATAAGAAAGCACAAAAGTATAATACAGAGTATTATTAAACCTATTCAGGAACTAAAAGTCGAAGTTTAAACATTATAGCTTTCCACTGCAAATTCTTGTCTAGTATGACGCCTAAATATTTCGTTACATTACATTCCTTTTACGAATTCTTCAACATTCAGATTGTCAAGATGTACTGGTACACTTCTTTTCTACTAAACATCATAAAGTTTGTTTTATTTGAATTTAGAAAGCGTTTAGTTTAGGTCAGCCAATTCACAACATTGATAAATTCTGTTTTAAATATAACCTTCGCTGCATTGACATCTTTACAAAAAAACGGATACATTTGTCTCATCTGCAAACATTATAAAATTAAGGATATAGGAAGAACGTGGGATGTCATTTATATACAATAAAAAAGCAGGGGACCTATGGCAGACATTATTTTATTTCTTTTTATGCAGGAAAGAAGGGCTAAGGACGAGTGCCTGCAAAAATGCTTTCCCTCTTTCATAGAAGGAAAAGAAGAGAGCCAGAATCAAAGTCCAGAGTTTTCGAGATACCTGGACACTCTGCGTTTGAAAGACTGGAGATCATAGACGAGAGCAAATGTGGAGAGAGGAAGATTGTTCCAGAGTTCGCCAGTTCGATAGATGAAAGATTGACAACCGATTAACCTTTGCGTTAAAGAGTTGGGCAGAAAAGGGATGAGCATGTGTCAAAAGTCTGGTATTGCAAGTAGGAGGCATGTAGTTAGAGTTCAAAAGAGCAGTGTCCGTTATAATAGAGTAGTAGAGTTGCAAATGTGTCAGGAGGGGAAACAGGGGAGGGGAAAAAATAGGAAGAGGTGAAAAAAGCAAAATTTTAATTTCCCAAAGGGCGAGGGGGTGAGGGTGCCATCCCCTACAAACCCAACATTGCTCTGAATATAGAGGTAACCTGACCTAACCTAACCTCACTTTCACACTACCACAAGAGTAACCTAAACTAACCTAACCAAAATTGAATTTTTGTGTGTGTCGGGGGGGGGTCGTATTATGAACTTTAGTGGCCACTATGCCTGTGTCTTGGGCATATGTTAAGATGCATACATAGACATAATTTAAAAATGAGTGAGGAGTAAATAGAAACATATCTGCAAACGATATTTATTAACATATGAAGAGATTCTTTTTTTATTGTACATAAAACATTTATTAACATGTCAAGTTACGTTACATATGCATACAATATTTATTAATATGTGAAGAGATTATTTTTTTATTAATAGAGTGAACTCAAAATAAGGGTCTAGTTACATCTTCATTGCTTTTTATTATAGAAACAATTGTTTTTAGAAATAATGACCCGTTTAATGTATGAGGCTTCCTCGATATACAGAGCCTTAAGATCATTTAAGATTATTTTTGTTCCCACTTGGATGTTACATTTTCATAATCTTTGAACATATAGATTCAAAGCCTGGTGGAGTACACGATCGGATATTACAGTATGATCATGAAATGTCTAAGTATATACAATTTTCTTTTCACATGTTTTTTAATTGAAAACTGTTCAGAGTTCACATCGATAGGTGAGGAAGTCCTCTAAATCGTGACAGCAATTGGAGCTTATATAAAGATACAGCTCTGCCGGATGAACGGTGAAGGCGAGGGAGGTTTTGTAACGCTCTAGACCAGTCCGAAAACAACTGGTACTTCTCGGGGGAAGTGTCTTCTAAATATTCCCTAAGCTACAAGCCGTTCTCACCCTGTTCACCTGTACACTTCATAAATTCATCAATTAATATAGTGTAGGCATGCTGGAGAATGGTTTCAAATAACGCATGTCATCAACGCCCACATTTAATAAAGGCGGATATTTCAAATAGTCTATTGGAGATGAAAGGGTAACGCGTTAGTACAAGCCCGTTATTAGCATTGTTTGTACTGAAAGTTTATAGATTCTTTGGTATTTCCTGTTATCCCGGACCCCAGACTTTTTGCCAAAAATATCACAACTTAACCTAACCAAATGTCAAGGGCATACAGTTGACCTAACAGGAAAGCACCAGTTTTACTGTTATTATTATTAATAATCTTTTAAAGTCTCATTATGGACATAAAGAAATACGGTTAGATCAACTGTATGCCCTTGACAATTGGTTAGGTTAAGTTGTGATATTTTCGGAAAAAATTCTGAGGTCCGGGATAACAGGAAATTACAGATTCTTTTTCCACATCAATCGTGTTTCAATGCAGAGTTGACTCGTATCGCGATTTAGAGTTAACATGTAAATAATACTGTATGAAGGGAGTGTCACTGACCGTCACTCTTGTACGCGAAGTAGCTAGTATTTTATTATTCTCCTCCACACACTTTTCAACCAACATAAAGACTCTCGCCATTTCATCAACACTCAAATAAATAATATTACGTTTGGCGGAGTCTGTACGCTTGTAATTTGTAGTGGGCACATAATTAATCGCGTAACTGCTACGTTTAAAAACTCACTGATTTGGAAAGAGTCACGTGATATTGAGCGTTAAGGATACTGCTTAGCGGTAGCTCCATCTTTCTGTAGGCGCAGGTGTTTCTTGGTGGTAATGCTGCTGCTAGGAGGCTTCTGGCTAACACGTCCGACGATCCGAGCTCAGATGTCGGTGTAAGGCAGACTGCTCGCTTCAGCTCATGACCTAGACCTGGTGGTGAGTCATGCATCTTAGTTAGGATCGAACAGCCGCCTGTTGCTGAGCCGTTGATTCAGGTATTCTGGACGAAACATGAAATGATATGCACCAACATGAAAGCAGAGTTTCTCGCATAGAGAAAGTGTGTACACAAAATTACTTATCACAGTAAATGATTCGCGAATAAATCACTTAACACTGAGGAACTCTGTTCGAGAAATAGGTGTGTTCATTAGGGTGTATCATGCTCAGGTCGAATATTAAAAAGCTTGGAATTTCAAGATTGGCAGTATGTATTCCTATGTAAAATTGAATTTTAAGAGAAGTTCGTCTTCTGCAACTTTTGTGAAAAATCGCATTTAAGTGTTCAAAATCGCACTTTTTTGTTGAAAAATGGGATTTTTTGGCCAATTTCAAAGACTTGGTAGCCTCAAATGACCTCCATATGTTCCATATTGTTCACATACACCCTTAAGCACTTCTAGGGGCAGGCTTGGACCCATTTAAGATCAGCCAAAGTGGTTCATAACCCCTAAAATAACGAAAATCACTCAAAATGGCCCAAAACCAAGGAATTTTATGATTCGCGGCTGTTCTCTTCATCAGGCAGAATCTTTGGATCTTTCCTGTTTCATTAACTGTTTCCGATTTTTATGAAAACAACGTGATATGTACAGTTTTTCACGCTGATTTCAAAATTATAAACCATTTCATCGAGAAATATATAACCAAAAAGTTATAATGTGCAGAAACTAGCAAATGTTTGAAACAGCGTAGGCTATAGAAATTTTAAAATAATACGCTGATTCTAAAAATAAGTTTTTTCGAAATGAAAGTAAATTATAGAATACTACAAAAAGTACTAGAACGGTGTAATCACTGCTAGCATAGGCTAGGCTATTTTTTAAACGGTGGCGTTACGCATCTATTTTGTTCTTCCGCTGCAAGCATAGACTATAGTTCAACATCTTTTTACTTTCTAATGACTGACAAATTTAATTTTATAGAATTATATAAGAAGACTGAGACAGAAGAAAATGCAGTAAATTTTTTACAAGAATATAACTTAATACCGAAAGAAAAACAGTGTCCTAGAAAACATCAAATGCTAATAAGCCTAACTTAACCTAACCTAACCTAACCTATTTCTCGATGAAATGGTTTATAATTTTGAAATCAGCGTGAAAAACTGTACATATCACGTTGTTTTCATAAAAATCGGAAACAGTTAATGAAACAGGAAAGACCCGATTCTTTTTGTTTTTCTTTCTTGGTCTTGCATTTTCTTTTTTTTTAGAAACGCCTCCACCAATTTTTATTTATTTTCTTTTCGGCATCACTGAATGTGATGGCAGCTGCCCCCACCTTTCCGCAAGCTGCTGTGACGTTCAACCTTTTTTTTGCAATTGCAATTCTTCTTTAATATTTGTATAAGTCCCTCCTCCACCCGAGCTTGTAATAATATGCTGGTCAACTGAATGTTTTGAGATTTTTTCTTCTAAAAGCATCTTGATTTGTCTAGCAGGTCTTGTAGAGATCTAAAACATGTTCATAATGTCTTGCTTTGACTTGAAAACTGGCAACAATTCTCTGTGATCGATCCTAGCACGAACAAAACCATCTCCTCTCTCTTGCCCATACACTGCATGAGCTGCAGCTGAAACTTCTTGGACTGTTCTTTCACAGCTTTGAGTGTGAACTGAGAAGTTCTCAACTTCAAGTGGAGACCTGAGAAGCTCCTCAACTTCTCCTCTTGACATCTTACAAGTGAAGAGTGGCTCATACAGTTTCTCCTTATCCCAATTAATCAGAGTAATTGGAGAAGTGGCATCAAAATTCAGTTTAGGGTTTCTATGAGTTCTCAGACTCATGTCTCCATACTCAGACTTACCTCTGATCTTCTTGATCATCTCAACCCCCCATACCCTCTCCTCCTCATCCTCACTGCACAAGAGAGAGGCAATGAGGTTCTCACTGTGAGCATGATATGCTCCACGAACTATTACATGAGTGATTATGTTCCTGACTTCAAGAGGTCTGGCTTCTCAGCAGTCCCAGAGCGGTCACAATATGGTGAGGTCCATAGCTCATGTGGTGCTTCACCTTGATCTCAAAATACATCTTGAAGTAGAAGTCCAGGCAGAACTTCAGCAGCACCTCCAGCTTCTTCAACACCTCCCCCCTCAGACCATGCTACCTCATCCACAGCATCAACAGAGCCTCACCTGTAGTCAGCCAGCGTGACTGATTCAGTGGGCCACACTTCAGACCAGCAACTTCCTTGCTCAAATCTCCTGTCTTAAGAGCTTTGATCAGTAGGTAGCAGTTCTTCTGGTCAGTGCTAAGGTTCTGTGCAATGTCTTCTGGCAGTTCAATTATATCTTCTTCTCCTGGCAGAGCCTTGAAGCTAAAGTTGATAGGTATATCATTGATCTTCTCCAAAGGTTTTCCTATTGGGCCACTGAACCCAGACTTGTGCGTGTAGGGACCATCAAGCTTGATGATCATGTGCCTGAGGCTGAGTTCATTAATATGCAACTGGCATATCAGCCAGTGACACTTGTGACCTAGCAGTCTCTCCAGTAAGCGATGGCTCCTTCATCAGGTCCTGTGTTTGTGTTGGTGGAGTCACCACCAAGGACAACAATAGGATCTTTAGCACCATGAGCACTAATCCACTCAAACAGAGCCTGAGCTATCTTCAGTGCAGGTTTCTCATTTCCTTCAGGTTCTTCTGGTGTACAATGGAAGAGATACTTCCCCTCAAGTTCCCAGGTAACACTATAGTGCTCTTCAGTTGTAATATCAGGATGGAAGCGGCCACTTTCTTCATTGTACCTCATGAGCTTTGTCTTCTTATCTTGTTTTCCATCAAAAAGAAAATTCCCTTGATCTCCTCTCCCTCTGTCCTTTTCTCCAGGGCCTCCACCGAGGCACCTATTACAGACTCCTTGCCCCTCCACATTTTCATCCTGTCAACAGCTAGATATGCCTTATCAGCAGATAGATGGCCAGCTTTGATGAGATCTTGCAAGAAACCAGTTGCAATGGCTGCTGCAGGAGTGTTTGCCACGTTGAACCTGACTGCAGCCGCAGCAGTGCTTGAGATATTCATGTAGTTCCTCCTGGCAGAGGTGGAGACTTTGCCAGTGTTGACACTGGAGCTTGTGCCTGGTGCAGTACTGGAAAAATCTGTGTCAGCAGTTGGAGCCGCTCTGCCTGGAGACTCTTGCAAGGAAGTCACTTCATCTTCATCATCATCATCACCATCATCAGCTCTAAGCAGTAGTTCCTTTTCTTCTTCCTCTTTTCTGTTTCTCTTCTCAGCTGCCTTCTGTTCTTGCTCCTTCCTCTTAGCAGCCTTCACCTGCTTCACTGTTTCCTTCACATCAACAGATGCCATCCGGAAGCCAGAAACTTCTGAGGTTTTGATCCTCTGGTAATGGAGCCACTCTAGCTCTAGCTTTGGAATCTTCTGAGGCTTCTCTTCCTGGAGGAGGATTCCTCTCTGAAATACAGCTCTCCAGGTTGGAACTTCTGTGGGAAATAACTGCTTGCCTGGACCCACCAGATCACTCAGCTTTGAACCAGAACTTTTTCTGGTCTTTCGTCCTGGCTACACAATCTTCACCAAGCTTTGTATCTGAAACATAGAAAATTATCACAGTGAAACTCTAGTATCCTATAACAGCTGTTACATTGGTTTTGTTTGGTAAGAAACCGGTCTGTTACATTTGTACTACAGTGTATGTCCTGCACAGCTGTTCTGTACATAACCAGAAAGCGAAAAAGTGGAAATTTGAACACTTAAACGTGATTTTTTAGCAAAAGTTCAAGAAAACAAACCCCTCCTAAAATTTAATTTTACATAGGAATACGTACTGCCAATCTTGAAATTCGCGCTTCAATGAGCATGATACACCCTAGTGTCCATACTGTTCCACTTCGGAGGACAAAATGTATTCGTCACCAAGTTCTACTAAAAAGGTAAACAAACCTTAGCTATGACCTCACTAGACACCTTATCGTGGTAAACGTTGGTGTAGTGGTAAAAATATTTTAAATTATCGACAATCACTTGGTTGATGGTTTTTGTTGCGGGTGTGTAATCAGTGAGATGTAGCATAATGTAATAAAATTTCTCATACCATTCGTTAACGAGTTTCATAATCCAGAGTCTTTTTTCCTTCAATAAGGATCGACTACACGTCACATTGACTATATTCTTTAACACAGTTTAAATTCGAAACATACTCCATGATGTCTTTAGCATTGTGATACCCTGTGATACTCTCGTTAGAATAATCACAAAGAATTTGAGCATCTTGAGACGTCATCTTTGCATGAATTAAGGTCGATTTAAAAATTTCAAAAGAGGCGTGAAAGGACGGACAGCCGACGAGTATTCACATCTTCATATTTTACAGAGAACCACTTTTCAAAGGTGTTGCAAGCAATATCAGAAGCAACCATCGTTGTTAAAAAGTTAAATTCGGGAGCAGAGTACAATCACACAGTTAATTATGGAGAAACTTTAGTTGCTGAGTACGAGTCCATGACAGCGGTGTTTGCGAACTACTAACAAAATTAAACACAGTGGATAATGATCACACACACACACAAACACACACATACACATTCAAAGGTTAAAAGAAAATGATACGTAGAATTTAAAACGTAAAATAATTTATTTAATGTACAGGAGTTAAATAAAATATAAAATAAATACAAGTAAATAAACATTTAGTAATAATAATAACAATAAGAAATAAATAAACGCATCAAATTTATAAAATAAATAAATAATAAAAATGTTTAAAAAAGGACCAATAAATTAAGTCAAAATATGTATACCGATTAATTAAGCCTTATGTAATGAATTAATCACTGACTCTCATACGTATTCCGCAAATTTTTGGCCCGGTTGAAACAAATGAGTCTGTATATGCATTGTACTCATACTCGTTCTTGATCTCATCAGTGAGTTCACTGAGTACCTCGTCTAAAGGAGGCATATACTCACCTTCCTTCGCCGTAAAGACCAAACTATCTGTATTGGCGTAAAGAACCTGGCGACCAAGAGAATGCATTTAGACCAAAGCTTGAGGCATCTGTAAGTAGTCGTAAAACTAGCCACACGGATGTTTGTGACGCGGGATGTGTCTGTAGTCAATTCGGTTCTATTATAACGTATTATATACATATTACCTATGTGTACAATTTAAAGAACCTCCTTATCGTCAGCTTTGACGTAGCCAAAACTATGAGCTAAGTCCACTTTTCCCTTATTAGTGTTCCGTGCAAACTTCCCCAAAGCCTTTCAAATAAAGATTTGTACTAAAGCGCTTGTCAGGATTTCGCGCAATATGCTCCCGCTCAAGTTGTGTACCATCACGGTCACGGTAACGCAGAATATAGGCCGTTTTTTCGTCCTCGGTCTTAACACTTCGTGAATACCCTGACGTTTCAACTTTATCGTTCAAGAAGGTGTTGCTATAAGGAGTGAAGAGGTTGTCAAACTTCTGGAACCTCCACACCTCATAAATCTTTAATATTCTGTAACCATGACGAACGGCTAGAACCGGTTCAGGATTTGTAAAAACGCCGCGGATCTTCCTCTAGTTGACTGTGTGTTTACACTCTCCATTATTCTCTGCACACTTCACGCACAGGGGAAACATAAGCATATGGTCTATGACAAAGAGTAAAATGGGCATCCATAAATCATGAGGGGGAAGTAAGTAAATGTAGGATAAACCAAAATGGTCCTCATTTAAATTGCCTGAGAACTCTTCGATGGTTCGTTGGGTGGGTCCCACTAGTTTTACAGGAGCACCTACGGAATATGGGTTATTCTTCATAATGTAGGGTTCTAACCAGTAGATAAGCGTAGTAGTGAATCTTTACGCCCTCCGTAGGTGAAAAGTATATAGCCCTTCAAACAAACTGTCACCACACTTGAGAGGATCCACCACGAATGAACGTTTGATAGCCAATCTCATCACGTATTGCTCGTCGGTTTCCATCCGCTCATAATACTCGTGTTCCCATAATATCTTGTGAGTGAACTGAGAACTTATACGTTGATCAAGAATACGGATCCAGGCCAGACTATCAGCGGGGATCTACCGTGTAAGTTACCTGTGATACCATACTCAAGATGAGGGCATTCTTGCCAAAGACAGCCGTGGAAAGAGTACAGTCTTACCACAGCTGCGGGGATCCTCACTCAATCCGTCGGTCCAAAAAGTACAGGCGTTGAGCTTGATGGCCTCTTATCCCGTGTTGTGAGCATGTTTTATGTATACATCTGTCTGCTGTTGTGAGTGTGCGAGTCAGTAAAACGCCTTAAGGCCGTAACTGCACGGATTGTTTCGTGGTATGATAGCAAGTGAGTCGTTTGGCATGAAATTGTTTTTAAAATGTGACGGCAGAGAGGCAACCGTGGATGCAGCTTGTAGCGGATCGTAGTTGAAATGGATTATGTACATATTTCTAAAAGTTTGGAATCATACTCTTTGCACATGTACATCATTCACACAATAATGTTCATATTCAGCCGTTATATTGTACGGGATATTTTCACTGAAACTATTGTAATAATCAAACCCTGCTCGTTCACTCACACTCATACTGTCGTAGTTAAAGTAAATGTTTAGGGGGTAGTAGTCCAATGTAGGTTAAAATGTCGCAGGAAAATGTAAGGAAAGTAGAAGGGAAATACTTTTGAAACGTCTGCATCCACCCCCATCACCTTGGGTAGCTTAGCTAACTTACAAGGCATGAACAACAATGTGCTTTTGAACTGTACATTATCCCTTATCTGCATTTTTATGAGCTTATTACCTCTTTTCAAGGGGTCAATGGTGAATATTGTTGATGACTTATGTTCAAGCAACCTTATAAAGAAACTGTGTTTCAAACTTTGCGGCGTTATGAACTAGACCATACGCAGTCTTTTTTTTTTAACTGATCAGTTGGCTTGACTATATAATTCACAAACAGCTTCACAGGTGATTGTGTCATAGTCTTCTTAAAAATATTGGTCCGTTTACGATACTTGCGATATTCATCACACTCAACATTCGAACATTTGTCGCATCGGGTTTGGCTCACGAGTAAATGAGGAATAATTTCGTTCGTCTTAGGGTTAGCGTAGGTCTCTACGTCGAAGTGTACAGTAATACACTTTATTTTTAGGCTTGGCATCTTTTATACAGCAAACATGCCTCACCCCATCTGCCTCATGAGCCTTTTGATACGATGGACAATGAATTTTATCACAATTTGAGCTGTTCCCCGATAAAAGTCGTATGAAACATTCCACATTCGCAAATTTTTATCTTTCTACATGTACAGTCCCCTGCAATAGTTCCGTTCCACCCTCTCCAAGATGTGGAGACAACACAGTCCCTCTTTCTCCCCCCATCTCACTCCCTCCCCCTCTCCCTCTCGCTATCCCCCGTCTCGTCTTCCCTCTCTCCTTTCGCTCTCCCCACCTCCTCTCGCTCTCTCTCTCTCTATTCCCTCCTCCTGCGCCCTTGTTATTTTCTTTTGATTTACCTTCATTCTTATTTTTCTTTTTCCTTCCCCTTCACCTCATACTAATACATGACCCTTCTCTTTCTCCACCTGCTCCCTGATTATTACCTCCTCCAATGTCTCTCATTCCTCCCACCTTATCAACTACTTCTGTCATTTGTGTTTTTGCTTCTTTCCTCTTTACCTTCCCCTCCTAATCCATTCTCTTTTACATAATAACTGACTCACTCATCCACTCACGCATTTAATTTTTAATAAAACTTTCTCTATAAGTACTCAAAAATATATTAACAGCTTCCGAAAATGCTTGTTTATATCAATAATCTACAGTAGTTTCTCTTTTAAATATTACACCAAAATCAACGATATTACGAGATCAAACCGTCTACATGGAAGAGCACATTAGCTGAAATTAATCATCATAATGTAGGGAAATACAACATTTATTTGTAAGTGTTAATATCGAATCACGATATGACAAGAAGTATTGCATCCCGAATGATCCCAAAATACGAAGGACACTAATTCTGCCTGTTAGATTATGATTCGAATGGCATCTAATTTTAAACTGTGATTTGAACTCAGCGACGAAATATATTAAGTAATATATATTAATATATATGTAAAAATTAATAAGTTTAACATTTATTTTTGCATATGAAGTCCAAACTCGTGTGACACTCAAACTGTATATAAAATGCAAGTTCGGAAAAAAAATTTGGTACTTTCCTGTTATCCCAGACCCCAGACTTTTTGCCAGTTGCCAGACTTCAATTTTTACAGAATATTTTCGTTAAAACTAACGAAAATATCACGACTTAACCTAACCTTACCAACTAATTAGGTTAACTGAATTAGGTAAACTGTACGCCCTAGATAATTGGTTAGGTTAAGTCGTGATATTTTCGTTAGTTTTAACGAAAATATTCTGTCAAAATTGAAGTCTGGCAACTGGCAGAATGTCTGGGGTCCGGGATAACAGGAAAGTACCAAAATTTAATTTTATTTCTATTTTATTTTTGCTAATTGATGAATTATTTCTTTTTTAAATTATCTAATCATTTTTTAGATTAAGCTTAATCACGTAATCGTGTTAAATTCTGCAATGTTCATTTTTTTTTATACATTCTCTCTTAGCTGTAAAAGATGAATTCATAACTTGCCAAAACTCTAAATTAATACTTAATTTTAAATTTTAAGCATTTAATTTTGGCTCATATGCATGTTTAATTTTAATCCATAATAAAATGCATGTTTCACTTTCCATTTTTCGGCAAATCATGATAACATCAGAACTGTTAATATGCTGTTTAAAAGAAAAAATATGACTTCATCTTCAAATATGTAGCTTATCTGCCAGTATGTTGTTACAGCCAAAATTCACCTTTATCTTCAAATATTTTGCAAAAAAAAAAAATCAGCTTATTGAGAATAAAAAACAAAACAGGTCAACATTAAATAATAATGATGTCACCAAATTATTAGTATCTTGTAGTTTTTCAAATTATCATTCTGATTATTCTGATCTGACCTAGAAGCTGAAGCATTACCTGTAATATTTCAGAAGCAGTAAAATTCTTCACAGGATCTCTTTGACTTCTTATTTCAGCCCTGCTTTCTCCACGGAACTTAGTTTTAAAATAGAATAAATAATTTCCAGATATGCTATAAGAAGAATCGGGGAACCGTCAGATAATTTAGTAAGTTTTCACAGAATTCTCCGATCCACTACAAGAAGAAATCGGAGTGCAGTATAAAAGAAACTACTGCAATTCTCTACACGGTTCCAGTTACCCCAGAGTGAGAAAATCCGTTGCTGCCACTTAACCAGAACCACCGTCAACCTCGAACCACTCAAGGCCATAGACGGAGGGTTAGCATATATATTATAGGATAACTAATATATACTGCCATGATCATCAGACGGTGGTTTCAGGAACAACGACATGTGGAGCTGCTGAATTGTCCCACGAAGGGGTGCGACCTAAACCCCATTGAAAATATGTGGGCAAATGTGGTTAACGCTTGTGAGCCTGCGCAGGAGCGGACATCTCAGCACCTGCTGGAACACACCATGGCAGAGTGGGAACTTTTCCGCGGAACTCACAAGTCATCTACAATCACGTGGCATCTGTTTCAAATAGGCTACGAGTGCTCATTAATAATAATGGAGGATGGTCCAAGTATTGAGTAATTGTGTGTTATAATGTTATGGTTGTGACTTAGTAAATATATATTTATTTACTTGAACAATTGTCAGTTCCTTATACTGTAATTTGAACATTATGTTTTGTATGTTCTTAAGAAAATCCTAAATTTATTTAATTCATGTTTATTTTTGTAATAAAAAATTTAACCATGTTATCATTATCTCCCTATGGATAGACCTTTTTGTGGATAATCATTTGTTGATGATGCACGGACTTTAAACAGAAATGTTATTGTCTGGAGGAAAAGTCAATACTACAACTTATCTTACAAATTAACTACAGTAAGGTCGCCTCCAACGCGACTTTGCCGAACGCGAATTTGTGTTAACGCGGCATTGGTACCTGCAACACTCTTCGTACAACACGAATGAGATTTGGAATAACGCGAGTAAACAAACAACGTGAATGCGCCAACGTGCTCAGTCTAGCGCTGCAACTCCTACAAAGAACTGCTCAATGACCCCCAAAGGAAAGTTAAGCAGGCTAAAATTACAGACTTCCTGATAATGGCAACAGCTGACGAATCTAATGACCTACAACCCTCAACTTCCAAACAAACACCTCAACAAAAGTTGATGTGTACTCCTGCTTGCGTCTCAGAAATTCTACTATATGAGAGATCTGATTCTGAATGAGAGTTCTCTTCCTTCTGTTTAATAAGTTTTTTTTTCAATTTAAGTTTTTGTTTAGTGTTTACTGTTTACTGGAAGTTTTGTTTACGTTAGTGTTTGTGTTTACCTGTTTACAGTCTGTTTGATTTAAATGTTTATTTCATGTCTAATGTTTAATATACTTTGAAACTACGTTTGTGTATCATTTTTCTCGAACACGAACTTTAATTTGACGTAATACTATTTTCCTCATAGGTTAAGTTCGCCGAACGCGAATTTGCCGAACGCGTGATCTTGACTTGACACAAGCCTCGCGTTGGAGGCGACTTTACTCTATAACATGGCCACATCAAAATCCTATGATTGAAAGTTTTTAAGGTATCCCACGTTTGTGAAATAGCCTAACTACTCTATTCCCTAAATGTAGGAATAATGCATGAATAAAATACATAGTCTTCCCAGCATTATTACCAAAACTACAGTGAACAGTATATTTTTGTGTCATTGATTTTCAAAAAATTAAAGTATTATTATAACAACACTTGAGAGGGGGAGGGTGGGGGACTGGGGTTTAAGAGGGACTGCGTTGCCTCTACATGTCGAAGAGGGTGGAGCGGAACTATTGCAGGGGACTGCAGATGGACATTAAAACATTCATTATTGAAAAACAAACGTTTACACTCGTTACAATCTCTTTTTTTTCAGTTTCTACCACACGGCTTACGCATCTAGGACTTTTAAACTGAATGCATACCATACGGCACTCCTTACAATGTTTTAGCAAATCTTTTGTAAAATTAAGGCAGCTCTTACACAAATCGTGATGCCTACCATACTTAGGCTTTTATCGTAACTAGCGTAAAGAGGTCTAATATGTTTACTAGAAACGAAGGTTGTCCTTCCAAACCTAAAATAAGCAAGGGCTTTGTACGATCTATAACACGAAACTTAAAAACGTACGTTGTCCTCCCATGCTCATCTAAGCCAAACAAAAATTATTCATACTCTCATCAACCGCTCCATTTTCACCAGCTCTTCAGGACCCACATTACACTCAAAATTAATCCCAAACGTTCTAGCCAACTTTTGCGCACGTTGTATAAGTGTACCTATCGAAATGGTTTTCGCTACCATAATAAGAACACCGATCATATGTGCTAGAAATCACAGCTATAAAGCCACAACCACGACCCCTGTTTGTGTCTTCTGTAAATTTTATAAATGTTAAAGTTCAAGGTGTACGGTGTAGACTGTAGAGTCATAGCCCTCAACACAGAAGACGTAGTCAATATCAATCATGAAATTCTCCAGGTTGAATTTTGACCGACTTTTCATCGATCTCTCAATATGTGCGAGGATGTAGTCAATACCATCCTCCATCAATTGTCTATATGGTATCACTACTCAAAACAGGTCGTGTCCTCATAATTAGGTTCAAAACCAAGTGCCAACCTCCCGTCCCTCATTGTGTTGAAGGACATATACAACGATGCGTCGAACTACATTGCAAAGTCCTTATTCGAAACCATCAGCATAACTACCCCGTGGATTAACCGTAACTGTACCTGTTCCTAAGCAGTGTGAGGGTGTTACTCACACTGTATAACAATTTGATTGCTACACCCCTGTTAGAAGGACGAGTTGTTATTGATGCTTCTGTATGTGATGTATATGGGCCAGAAGAAGAAAAAGAAGGGCCTTGATGAGATGCGGAAGATGTGGAAGGTTGAGATGATACGGGACCGTTGAAGTTCTCTGAAGTGTATTTCTTCAGATCTGTACGACTCGAGTCTTGGGCGTTTTTTACAGATCTACAGAAGCTAAGGATAACAAAGTCCCTAAGATCCACTCTAAGGTTAGCCTGAGAGAAAGGAGAGGGTAGGGGGTTAAAAGAAGAGAATAAGGGGTTAAGTAAGCAGCAAAACCTATCATTCGTGGGTTAACATTCATTCAGAAAAAGAGAGAGAACGACTCACCATCATCATCCGCCGGCCACTGCCGACAAGTCGGAAAAATAGTCGAAGAGAATAGGAAAGGGGTGAAAGATGAAAAGAAGTAAAATAAGAACGCTTACAAACCATGCAAACACAGTCTTAACTCAAACACTGTCATACCATGCAAGTAAAGAGAGGATAAGAAAAAAAAAGTAGGAAGAGTATAACAAAAAGTCGGTTAGTTTACGCTACGAGCTACATCTAAGTTCGTGTTAGTCTAATTTTTTTTTATTGCTGGCATATCACATGCTGGCATGTCACAAACTGGAATTAATCGTCAACAGACTCATCCTCGACCACTACCCTCAGAGCTCCTGTTGCTAATTGTTTTATTAAACAACGTTAATATTTTTAAAATGCCCATCTAAACGGTTTTTAAACATATTAATGCTGTTAGAGTTCACGACGAATGCGGGAAGATTATTCCATTTATTAGTTACTTTAAATGTAAAAAAGTTTTTGGCTATGTTAGTAATGAAACATCTGCCACGCAACTTAAATCCGTTATTACGAGTATTGCTATTATCGAAAGTGAACAGTTTGTCAAAATTTACGTTATCGATTTTATTAACGATTTTGAAAACTTCAATAAGCTCCCCCTTAATCTCCTAGTTTCGAGTGAATGCAAGTCTAACCCTTTAATCCTATCTTCGTAAGACTTGTTGCGTAATGACGGAATTAGTTTCGTGGCGCGGCGCTGAATCCTTTCCAACCTCTCAATATCCTCACGCAAATACGGGCACCAAAACTGAAAGGCATATTCTAAATGAGGCCTGACTAGGGACTTGTAAAGGGGCAATATAATATTCTTCGATTTAAATTCGAAATTACGCGCTATGAAGCCTAACATCCTATTAGCACTGGTTCCCAACTTTTAAATCCTTAGATACGCATACGCCTAAATCTATTTCCTCGTCAACGCTCGCTAACTGTCTATTGTTCATCGTGTACTTGAAATTATTGTTACGAGAACCTATATGCAAAACTTTACATTTGTCTACGTTAAATTGCATCTGCATTTATCTGTCCACTCCATAATCCTATTTACATCGTCTTGGAGCCTATTTCTATCGGCCACATTAAGAACTTTACCGCCTATTTTAGTATCGTCTGCGAATTTTGACACGTTACCGGTCAAACCTACATCTATGTCGTTAATGTAGATTACGAATAGCAACGGGCTAACACTGAACCCTGAGGGACACCGCTACCTACACCCAACCACCCCGATTCCCTACCATTAACAACGACCCTCTGTTTCCTGGCACGAAGCCATTCTTCTAACCAGTGAGCTACATGACCGCGTATACCATGCGCTTTAGCCTTCGCAATTAATCTTCTATGTGGAACTGGATCAAACGCTTTTTTAAAGTCTAAATAAATAACGTCAGCCGCTCTATGCCTATCGTATTCGCGCACTATTTCATTATAAAACTCTAACAAATTAGTTAAACAAGATCTATGGCGTCGAAACTCATGCTGATTACTATTAATCAAATCGCGACTTTCTAAGTGATCGACGATACGGTCCCTAACTACGGATTCCAAAAGTTTACCGACAACTGACGTTAAGCTAATCGGTCTAAAATTGCTAGCTACTGTGCGGTCGCCATTTTTAAAAATGGCAGTAACCTTAGCTAATTTGATCAGGAATAATCCCCGCTTCCAGTGACTTATAAAATTTTTTGTTAAGGGGCCTACTATAACGTCTTTCAAATCTTCCAAATGTCTACGATAAAGCGTGTCAGTGCCTGGAGCCTTGCTAACTTTTAGCTTTTCGATATACAGTAATGTGCAATCTCACAGTTATATCATGCAAAATAGTCTCGCTACTAAATAGAACGATATCGTCAACGTCGGGGACATTATTTACGTCTTCTACGATAAAAACTGTCGCCAAAAAGTTGTTAAAAATACCCGCCATCGCCTGAGCGTCGGAAGCCAAAGCGCCGTTAGCGTCCACTAGAGGGTCTATGTTATCTTTTATCGACTTGCGATTATTGACGTAGTCAAAAAACTTTTTTGGATTATGTTTACTATCCGCAGCTATAAGTATCTAAATTACGCTTAGCATTCCTAACAGATCTTTTAACCTAACGTCTAAGCTCGATATATCTATTAAAGTTAGCTCCTGTGCCATTGCGCTTATGATTGCGTTTGATGGCATACCTGATGTGGTTGGATTTCGGAATCCACCATCAACGTCCGCTTAACTCCTTAGGATATGGAAGGAACCTGGTTGGATCCTTGCGTGGGTCTTCCAATAGCAGAGACGGTGGGGTTCCAGACTGATCCCAAGATCTCTCGTATCATCAACCACGGAAGTTGAAGGTTTCGGCGAGATGTGTCGAGTTCTTTCTGAATCTTCATCAATCTCTACAAGTTCTTTCCGGTTGGAGGTTCCATTCACCATTCTGGAAAAGAAAAACAAAAGAGTAATGAATATAAGCAACGACTCTTAAAAAATCTTTATATTTAGTAAAAACATTGCTTGAGAGTGTGTCACGCAAAAGATGGAGTCTCCAGAAAAATTCAGGTTCACAACTCCATCAACATGTGCTATAAGTGGCCCCACAGGGTGTAGTAAAATTGTGTTTATTCTTAAAGTTATTAAAGATAAAGATGCAGTGTTCTCAAACCCTGTACACACCGTTATATGGTGCTATTGAGTCTACCAGCCTATTTTTGACGATTACAAAGATGTTGTCTTATTCCATAAAGGTATATATGATGTTGGTTCATTAAAGATTGATAAACTTACAATAATTGTGATTGATAATCTTATGCTAGAAATGAATAAAACGATTGCTGAGACGTTTACAGTATTCTCCCACCCTCTTAACATAAACGTGTTCTTCATCAATCAAAACCTATTTTTCAAGAACAAGTTTATGCGGGATGTATCTTTAATCATCCACTATCTTGTCTTATTCGTGCAACGTCGGGATGTATCACAAATTGGTATATTAGCAGGTCAAATGTTTCCGGAGCAACGTAAGGCTTTTTTTCAAATTTATAAAGCAACGAGTCGGCGATACGGGTATTTGCTCTGTGACCTTCACCCGCGTAACAATTTTAGGGTGCTTCTACAAACATATTTCTCAACGAGATTGAAACAGTTCATATATCAGAATGACGAAACGTCTAAAGAAATATCCCGAGTTTAGAAAAACGTTCCCTCAGTTACCTACTACTCTTCAGCGACTGTTTGTAAAAAACGTTGACCCTGACTTTTTAAAATGTATCTGTGAAGTCTGTCTCAATGTTTTGAAATATAACGGCCCAGTGACTACGTCGCAAAAGGGTCGTTTACTTCGTTAGAAGAACATATTACGAATACTCGCTCCTAAAAGACAATCTGTGCCAAAGAAAAAACGTCTTGTACAAAAAGGTGGGCATTCCTGCCTGTCCTATTTTCAGTTTCAGCACCTATATTATTCAAAAGTTAAAAGGAAATGAAGGACAACAGTAAATATTAAATTATAAACCCTGGAGAACTCTTAATTCGGGTCTTTTCTAAATGGACGACCCCACGGGATTTAGATGAAATTTTTATTATACATATATCTTAATGTCTTGACAACATAAATAATATTTTTTTCATGGAGAAATGCGCAGAAGGTAAAGTAAATGAAAAAAAATAGAGAGAACTAGTTTGCCGCGCGCATGACGGCTTCCATGCTAACAGACAAGAAATAAAATAAAAAATCCTTTATTTAACAAATATTTAACAAAGCAATTGTTTTACTGAAGAAATAATAGTAATTTATTTGGAAAAATTTTTATTGTCTCTTAGTACTTTGTTGAATAAATCTTTATTTTTGTTCCTTTGTCTCCATATGTACTCGCATAAATAGGAGTCCATCATTCCGAAATTTTAACTGTTTCCAATTTTTTTGAAAATACGATATTTAATGTAGATATTTACGATGATTTATAAAATGTAAGTTTTGTTTTGGAGAAATGAGCAATTCAAAAGTTATGTTTGTTATTGTAATTTTGTATTGGGTCAAAAACTATAACGATACAACTGAAAACTAGTACAAGAGTTAGTGTATTTTTTAGTGTGGTTACGCTAAGTTAGGTTAAATTAGGTTAGGAGATTGTGTTAGGTTCGGTTAGGTTAAGCTGTTAGGTTAGGTTAGGTTATTTACCTCTCTTAAGTAGTTGTTGAAGTCTACAAATGTGTTGTGGCCAATGTGAAGTTCTTCTTCACAAAATTTTATACTTGTGTATTGTTTACTCCAGCAATAAATGGATAGCAATATTTTATTGAAAGGCATGTTTGTGCCTTCCGTCCATGTCCCTTTTCGGCCACTTACTTTTTCATTACATTTTCGTTTTTGACAACACCAATTCAATAGGCTTTCGATTTTCTTCACACACGTAAAATGCTTTTTTGAACACTTTTACTCCATTGGAATAATTCCTTCGTTATAAAAAAAAAAAGATTGTAAATTTTGTTCTTCCATTACATAAGATTTTTTTATATTTATCTAGTATCTATAGAAAAGCTGAAATTTATCAAAAATAGTATTAACAATATGACAAATCAATATATACATGCAAAAGATTTTTCTACAGTAACTATAGGTAAACTAGTACACCATGTAACTTTACATTTTTTAAATCAGCGTAAATATCTACATTAAATATCTTATTTTCAAAAAAATAGGAAACTCCAAATTTCGGAAAAGTCCCACTGATAGTTTTCAATTTTTTCGATACCTTCGTATGCTTTCCACATGTCACTAATAATTGTAGTGCCTGGTCGAATGTTTGTTTTTATACAGTTCAGTAATGTTTCCGCATTTCTGTTTGGCACTGCATACAGAAATACCTCTTTGGTTTCGCGGCATATACCGCCAAATACCCATTGCTCCGCTAAAACTCTTCCTTTGTTGTTCTTACGTCTGCTGAAATACATTTCGTCTATTTCTACAGTTTAACTTTCTCCACCAATTACGGCTGGCTCTTTCAAGAGTGATCAGCACACATCTGTAATTAAATTTATAAGATTAGGTTAGGTTAGGTTAGTTAGGTTAGGTTAAGTTAGTTCGGTTAGGTAAGGTTAGGTTAGGTTAGGTTAGGTTAGTTAGGTTAGGTCAATTATATGTTTATGGTGGGTTAGCTTACCTCTCTTAAATAATTGTTAAAATCTACTGCAGTTGTGTGGCTTATGCATAACTCTTTTTCACAATATTTCATTGACGTATATTCTTGTGACCACGAATAAATCAATAATATGATTTTTTTTCAAAGCAATGGTCGAGCCTTCTAATCATGTATTTTTTCGAACAGATGCATCCTCTTTACAGCTTTTTTTTCTGCAGCGACATACAATGGAGTTATCTTTTGGTTTTAAATTCATTTGATGGTTCTTTCTGCATATTTTATTTGCTGGAGTTATTCCATAATCTTGCAAGAATTTAGCGGCATCATATTCGGCTGTGATGTTTTCAAATAACCACTGCAAATTACACGTATCCGACATGGTTTCCGATTGTCAATGAAGCTTCCTTCAGAAGCGAATGAAAACTGATTAGAATTCGACCCAAACTGGACAAAACTGAATACCAAAATGCTAGTTACCATGGAAACTGTCATGCGCGCAGCAAACTTGTTCTCTTTAATTCTTCATTTTACTTTACCTTCTGCGCATTTCTCCATGAAAAAAATATTATTTCTGTTGTAAGGACATTAAGATATAGGTATAATAAAAATTTCAGCTAAATCCCGTGGGGTCGTCCATTCGGAAAAAATCCCTTAATTCTATGCATTATATTGTACTGTACCACTGCAGCAGCCTACGTGTGGTACGATACATTTTCGTTACAACACCTTGAAAATGAATCAGTGTTTGTACGTTCATGCGTCAATCTGATATACTCGTGTATACAGGGTGTTTCAGGAGGAAAGGTCAATACTTCGGGAGGTGATAGTATCGGTCATTGTGAGAAAAAAAGTTCATATGAACATGTGTCTAATTCTGAATGGTTACGGAGATAGAGCTGTTTGAATCTACAAATACAAAAGCATTGTTAATGGTAATCAAGAAAGAGAAACCAATTACTGTTTCTAACATTTAATGTTTAAACATTGGCATTTTGAATGGTATCAGATAAAGAAATGACAAATTTGTTACAGTTTACAATGCGTTTTCGAAAATCCCACCGTCATCCTCATTGGACTTTGCAACTCGTGTGCGAAGATCGCGTGTTGTTCGTCTGAGTTGATTTTGACGTTCCTTTATGCGGGCAGCAGCATCCAAAATGCGCGCGAGCAATTCGTCTCGTGTATCCACCTTTCTTTTGTAAACTTGGCTTTTCATCCATCCCCACAAACAATAATCTAACGGAGAGAGGTCTGAAGACCTTGGTGGCCATTGAATGGAACCACCGCGGCCGATCCATCGACCAGGGAAAGTTCGATTTAGGTACTGCATCACCAGACGGGTAGAATGTGGAGGAGCTACATCATGCTGAAAGTACATACCAGCGCGTGTAGCCAAAGGAACATCCGCCAAAAGTCCTGGCAATTCATTTTGCAGAAATTCTAGGTAACTTTGTCCTGTAAGACGATTCTCTAAAGTAACAGGGCCAATCAGCTGATCATTGATGATACCGCACCACACATTGGCAGAGAAGCGCTGTTGAAAATTTGTTTCCACAGTGGCATTTGGATTTTCGTCTGATCACCGATAAGAGTTACGAGTGTTGTTGATACCGTCACGGGTAAAAGTAGCTTCATCGGTGAACAGTATTAATCGAAGCAATCGGCGATTAGCATTGACCCAATGACAAAATTCCAGTCGCATGGCAGCGTCTCCTGGTTGAAGGTGTTGTACACGCTGTACATAATATGGATGCAAGCCTTCCTCACATAATGTTCGCCATACTCTTGTGTGTGGTACACCGAGACGTGTAGAAATTCTTCGTGAGCTAGTAGTAGGACTACGCTGTACCAACTGAAGAATGTTTTCCACTTCATCCACATCTTGTTGACCTTCACGTTCAGATGAAACATGAGCGCTGGGAAGTGTACCAATCTCACGCAATGTCTTGAAAACCCTGGTAAACACTCTTCGATCAGGAATTCTGCGGTCCGAAAACCGTCGACGGTATTCTGCAACAGCAGCTGTTGCACTTCCATCGCGAAAACCGTAGACATACACCATATCTGCATATTCGGCATGTGTGAAGGTGTGTGGCATTCTTAACACTGCTTCAAACACCAAACAATGTCACTCACAACAGTCAGCTGTCGATTGGCTTATGTTACATGCTTACATTACAGCTTACATGGTTCAAGGTTATAGGGGAGGGAAGGGGTAGGAAGAGCTGCGCGCGCATCAGATTCAAACAGCTCTATCTCCGTAACCATTCAGAATTAGACACATGTCTATATGAACTTTTTTTCTCACAATGACCGTTACTATCACCTCCCGAAGTATTGACCGTTCCTCCTGAAACAACCTGTATATAGTAATTCCCTCCAAAACATTTGAATCGGTTGATACGTCTGGCGTAAAACACAATATGGGTTATCATTACATTATTCAAAAATAAATAAACTTTAAAGTCATTTAGGACTATGTTTGTAACTACAGTATTTTACAACTATATATAATATATATATATATATATATATATAGGGTGGGTAAAAAAAAGTGACCCCTTAGGCGTAAACTATTATATTAAAAAAAGTAAGGGGACTAGAGCTCCCAAACTTCATAGATGTTTACCTTAGCATGTTGTTCGTCTTAATTGAGAAGTTGCTCGATGTGTCCCCCTTCCTGCTCAACGCAGGCCTCCAAACGTGGACGCCACTGATCAATACATCTGTTTACACATCGTTGAGATACCTTCTCCCAGCCGAGCAGAATTTTTTCGCGTAGTTCATCTATGTCTCTTATATTGGTACCAGAAATGTAAACTTTGGACTTCAGGGCTTCCCAAGTACCATAATCTAGTGGTGAAAGAGTGGGGCTACTAGCCGGCCACATATTGGATTCGATAAAAACCGGTTTTTCGTTCTCAAGGAATGTGACAGTTTGTTAACCACAATGTATCGTACCACACGTAGGGTGCTCCAGTGGTACAGTACAATCTAGTCACTAGATTCTAGTGCATATAATTAAGAGTCCTCCAGGGTTTATAATTTAATATTTTTTGTTGTCCTTCATTTTCCATTAACCTTTGAATGGTTGTTTCGAATAATGTATGTAAACACTAGAATTTCCGTTGACCGTTCTCTGTGGATATGTTTGGGCTGGTTACCCGGTGTCTAGGTTTCCAAGAAAAGGTTCATTTTCTCTTTACCTTCGAATGGTTGTTTTAAATAATGTATGTAAACACTCAGGAATTTAAAGCTTGGTGTTAAAGTTTGGTTTTATCAAACAAACAAAGAGACAAAACGGCTGCGGCATCGCGCACGTGCATCCGTCGGTAACGGGTACGCAGAAGCGTTTGGGGCCTTCAGTAGTATGGGCGAAAAATGGACGAGTGCAATGCAATTGTAAATGTTGATTAACGTCGCAAAGGAAATGTAGCAAGTTGTTATGCAACAAGGGGGATGGGAAAATGTTGCAAGTTGTTATGTAACAAGGGAAGAGGAATGTTGCAAGTTGTTATGCAACAAGGGAGGGGAAATGTTGCAAGTTGTTGTGCAACAATGGGGAGTGCTGAAAGTTGATATGCAACAAGGGGAGGAGGAATGTTGCAAGTTGTTATGCAACAAATTGGGAGGGAGGAATGTTGCAAGAGCAACAAGGGGTTATGCAAATTGGAGGCGGAGTTATCTCCCAAGAGAAAAAGAGAGGAGAAGGAGAGAAAGGAAGAGGAGAGGTGTTCGCCTGGCAAGAGCCAAGCGCATATTAAGACTTCAGCCGAGCGGCCGTTGTCTTAATATGTTCCTAATCAGCCAGTTGGCTTATCTGGCTGAGATGCCAGATTGCGCTATTTATTTAATTAAAGCATATATTCTGGCTTAATCAGCCAGTTGGCTTAGAAGGCTGAGTTGCCAGTTTGCTCTATTTATTTAATTAAAGCATATATTCTGACTTAATCCGCCAGTTAGCTTAAAACGTCTAACCAGCCATTTGGTATAATTAAATAATAATAATAATGACGTTTTATATGTACAACCAAAAGAATTAAATAAAAAACAATCACATCACTATTTAGACGAATTATTGGATTGGCATAATCCGCCAGTTGACTTAGAAGGCCTAACCAGCCATTTGGTATAATTAAATAATAATAACGTTTATATGTACAACCAAAAGAATTAAATAAAACACCACCACATCACTATTTAGACGAATTATTGGATTGGCATAATCTGTCAGCTGGCTTAATCCGCCAGTTGACTTAGAAGGCCTAACCAGCCATTTGGTATAATAAATAATAAAAATAATAACGTTTATATATACACATCCAAAAGAATTAACTAAAACACCATCACATCACTCTGCTTATTTAGACAAATTATTGGTTCCAATTTCACGAAATATATTGAAAATAAATATACATTCCTCAACAAACGAAGGAATATATGCAATCAAAAATAATAATAGCATAAGAACTACGAGCGAGGAAGAAATATAATAAAAAATAATAATATACAAGCCCGGACCTATCCAAATTGTTCATTCTAACGAAGGTCAAGCGAGTCACTCCGCCTTAGGCCTAGAGTTTAACGTTGATTCCGACCACGTCTAAAATAAAATGTTAAGACACTCTTTAGCACAATAAAATCTAATTTCAGAATAAAAAAAATTTAAACAGCCTAACCATACAAAACGTCACGTCACTCGGAATTGTCCTGAAAATGAAAGAAAAAAAAAAAATAAACAACAACAATCAGTTCACCTATAAAAATATAATAATTGGTAAATATATATATATATATATATATATATATATATATATATATATATATATATATAATATATATATATATAATATATAATATAAAGTAAAAAACAAATTAATTTATCAAAAGAATTTATGAAAACAATTTCTCTATTTCGATTAAACCAATTTTTTATCTTTTATAACAAATTTTGCTTATTTTGAAGTCTCACACAATTTATATTGGGCAAGCATAATAAACTTAGTCCGAATTTGACCCAGTATAAATTAGTCTTTAACGATTATTTTTCGACTTTAAACCTTTAAATTAACTTAAAATTATAAAGCGAACTAAAACTACAAAGCGATGCCTGTAAATCCATAATTTACATCCAGTCAAAAAATAATCTTAACAAACGAATAGATTCTGGAAAATTTTGCTACTTCTTTATTGAATCTCTTAGAATGCTCTACTATATATATATATATATATATATATATATAATATATATATGTTATTACCAAAAAATGCGTCACCATACACTCAAACATTTTAAACCTTGCCGTATAAAAATCAACGCGTAAAGGAAACAAAAAACTCTCGAATTCTGACTCTAATTTTGACTCTACATTATTGCGGCTTCGACAAGACGACTCAGATAAATTTTGAGTCAAAGCGGTTTGGAAATCTAGACTCCAACGAGAAGAGAAAAAAAAACTTTTTACCGTAAAAATTACGAAAATGCTCGCTATGAGAAGAAATCTTGAAAATGATGGGCGCCTTCTTGAAAAACATTTACAATAATTGTTAAGGAATGAGAATCGAAATTTGCTTGCAAATGGGATAACGCAATGCATCTTGCTATTTAATAATCGAACCAGAATATTTATTAATGCTATAATACGGGTAGCAACAATTTTGACCAAAAACTAAGGCGACGTGGGAAAGCCCTTATATTTATATAAAGGAACACCGCGTAGCCACCAAAATGTTGTTTAATTTCTTTAAGGGCCCATTCCTTCTTTATTATATTTCATTATTTACTCTACTTTCTATTCATTTTCCCTCTATCTTTCATTTATCGTTCTCTATACTCTCGTTTCGCTGTGCTTTATAAATATGGGTAGCACGTGGCTGAGTTTGAGAAGCTATTATGATTCGAACAATGCAAAGGAAACCGGGGGAATGATTATACACTACACTTTACTAACTTTTATTTATGTCGATACGCTTTTAGATAAGCGGAGTAATGCGAGGGGGTGGGGGAGTAACGTTAACATTTTAAGTCGGAGAGAGACGTAATAAGGGGTTCCATAAAACCTTAGCCCCCCATTTGCAGCTTACATGTTTACTTATATCGAAATAGTTTTTAGTGATTATAAAAATATATAAAATTCTTTAATTATCACAGGTATTAAAATTACTCTAGCTGATAAAGTGATAATATAATGGCTTCTCAATTAATTGGTGATTCGGAGAGGCAACGTGTGATAGATCGCATACGAGCAATAACATTTCGCGAAGCTCGTGATGCTGGAGCCACCTTTATAACACGTTCATGGGTTGCCAAAAAGTTGCGAAGAAGTGAGTACTTCGTCAAAAGAAATTGAAAGAAAACTTTGGATGAATGTGAAATGGATACAACCAAATCTGGGCGCCCAACTTTGCCACTCTCTCAGGAAACAAAGGACATCATTGAAAGCGGTACGCGTAAGCGGAAAAACAGCTGTGCTAAACTTTCTAGAGAGATCGAAGTGTTGAGAGGAAAGATCGTTAGTGGTGAGATCATTCGACTGTACCATCATAGGCAAGGTTTAAAGCCTTGGCATGAACTTCCAAAGCCAAGAAAAACTCAACTTAACATCGATGACAGAATGTGGTTTGCCCATTATCTTGAAGATTGGGATGTGGATGATTTCATGCATTTAGCTGTCTCCGATGAATTTTTTGTTTACGTAACACGTCGGCCTAAGTACCAAAATGATCGAGTGTGGGACACAACACCAGATGAAATCGATGACAATGAACATTATCGCGAATTATTAAAAAGTCCAGACTGTGTTGGTGTGTTTGTTTTGTTCACTGCAAAGAAGCTCATATGGGTGCTGAAGCCAAATGGTCAGAGTTGGGATGGACAGTATTTTCGTGATATTATTCTATCCCAGCATGTCATTCCTTTTCTAAGAAACCCAAACAGTGTTATGGATGTCGATCAGGTCACACTTCTGCACGATAAGGCCCCCTGCTTTCCCTGCTTTAAGGCATTAGCCACTCAACAGTTGTTGCGGAACCATGAGATCGATTTCTTTGGAAATAAAGAATGGCCAGGAAATTCTCCTGACCTGAACGTCTGTGAACACATTGGATCAGTTATAAAGGACAACGTTGAATGTCTCTTGTTTCAAGAACCTGCAGCAAATCGATTTTCGAAGGATACAATGACGCAACACATTGAAACTGTTTTAGCAAATTTGCGTAACGATCAAGATCTATTCACGTCATTTTTGGCAAGCTACCCAAAGCGAATTCAGGCTGTCTTGGAAGCCAATGGCGGGAACACCAAGTTTAATTGTGTCTCATTAAATGAGATTAAATTCTCTTTTGTAAGGTATGTTTAGTTTTACTGTACCTCTAATGGTTTAGGCCATGGGCGGGAGGGCTAAGGTTTATTGGAGCCATGTACTATTCTAAATTTACAACTACATCGTAACACACAAAAATACCTTAACCCCAAGGCCGACGGATGACTGAAGGGCATTTCTGCCCAAACATTTAAAAACATTTAAAAACGTAGAACATTGGGATCTATCCAACGATAAAGAATTTGAAATGCTTCGATATATATATATATATATATATATATATATATATATATATATAAGATCTACTAAGTCCTTTTTAATCCGGTAGTTAAAAGAATACATTCATTTTCGCCTTTTCAGTCTCATTTGTTTAAGGTTTAAAATTGAGTGTCAAACACGTTGTAAGAGAGCATTTCCCTCCTCTACCAGGCGGTCATATGTGGCGGAGAGTGCAAGAGAGCAACTCGCTCCTCCACCAAACGGGTCTACAGGCGGGACCACCTGCTTGACCCGGTGTGAAGAGAGGACAGCAGAGGGGCTAACAAAGGGTCAGAAGACAGCAATAGGGTGTTTAACACCGAGAAATTTCAACCTTTGAAATATGGTAGAAATGAAGAAATTAGACTGCATATTAGGCCACATGAACCGGGTGTACATGACTATGTGCGTTGGAGAGTGCGAAAGAGCAACTCTCTCCTCCACGAAACCGGGTCTACAGGCGGGACCGCCTGCTTGAACCCGTGTGAAGAGAGGACAGCAGAGGGGACACTAACAAAGGGTCAGAAGTCAGCAATAGGGTATTTAACACCGAGAAATTTCAACTCTTGAGATATGGTAAAAATGAAGAAATTAGACTGCATATTAGGCCAGATGAGAGGGGTGTACATGACTATGTGCGGTGGAGAGCGCGAGAGAGCAACTCGCTCTTCCACCAAGCGGTCTTGTGTGGCGGAGAGCGCAAGAGAATGGCTCACTCCTTCGCCAAGCCAATCCTAGAGGCAGGGATCACTAGCTTCGATCTTCGTGTGAAGAGAGACCGACACGCGGAAACGCATCGTGGCACACACACACACACACACATTTTTATTCATGCAGTTAACCGTGATTCACTGTCGTCAATTGAGTTCACATGACCTACTAATTGTCGCCATCATGCGCTTATCCGTGATCGTGGCATGGAGCTAACCGCGACTTGGAGGTGTTTGCATTCGCGGGTCCCCCCGCCATTCAGACACACTGCGACTCAGTCAGTGTCTCAGCGCGACCAAAGGCAATATTATGAATGAAATTATCAAAGACGCAAAGAGAAAAATCGGCGAGTGGTACCAAACCTCAAACTAAACCCAATAACCATACACACTGACAACACCTAGTGACACGCGTTCATTATTTGCGGGACTATTTACCGAACTTTTTGATCACACCTCGTATATATAAGATCCGCTAAGTCCTTTTCCAACCGGTAGTTTAAAGAACACATTCATTTTCACCTTTTCAGTCTCACTTGTTTATGGTTCAAAATTGAGTATCAAACGCGATGCAAGAGAGCAATCCCCTCCTACACCAAGCGGTCATGTGTGGCGGAGAGCGACTGTTAATTTTTATAGAAAACTGAGTAAATGCATTTTTACATTAAATTGTCTTCGCATCCACGTTATTTTACGTGAGACGAGAAGGAAAGGGCGCAGGTACATGAAAGGGTACCATCGGAATGTTTTCCCGAGATAGCAGCGAGGGAATACCCATGATGTCTCACTCTGCTTCTCCTTACATTCGTTCTTTGATTTAAAATCACAATAAACAATATAAATGTTCTATGAGAATATTTTATTTTTCATCCTATAAACATCATCATAAACGGTAGACATGATCTACCTTAAAGCTAAAACATAACTTATCATCAATTCATGTTTTCAGCTTCATTAAACATCGATAACCCCCACCCACCCCCACTCCACCCATCCCACGCACATTGGGAGTACTCAATTGAAGTTGAATGAAATATATATATATATATATATATATATATATATATACACAGACAGTGCATGGAACAAGGAACTCTTCTGGGATAATTAAATCCACTATAGTCCGAATAAGTAATGGTAAATGACAAATACCATAGTTTTTCTTTTTCATGATGCTAGCCCGACGAGGGCAACGGGTCACTCGCAAAGAGGTCCCATAAATATAGCTTCCCTCACCAGCTATCTGCAAAGCAGACAGGATCTAGCTTTGGGACATGGATCTAGGGTTTAAAGCAGCCTAGTCCTGCTACATTTAGAACCTCAATATAAGCAAAAGACTCGCTGCCTTCACGTCAGATTGAATACATCAAAGAAAAAGGGGTAACTATTATATTTTTAGCCAAAAACCAAAACTTAAACCTCAACTGGCAGAATTGAGCGTCCACTTTTCAAGGCACATAACATGTCCGTTTCAAGCTGGATCCTGTCTGCTTTGCAGATAGCTGGTGAGGGAAGCTATATTTATGGGACCTCTTTGCGAGTGACCCGTTGCCCACGTCGGGCTAGCATCATGAAAAAGAAAAACTATGGTATTTGTCATTTACCATTACTTATTCGGACTATAGTGGATTTAATTATCCCAGAAGAGTTCCTTGTTCCATGCACTGTCTGTGTGTATCATAAAAAACTCGGGGGACCCGGTTTGGTGGAGGAGCGAGTTGCTCTCTTGCACTCTCCGCCAAACATGACCGCTTGGTTGAGGAGCGAGTTGCTCCCTTGCGCTCTCCGCCGCACAGTCATGTACACCCGGCTCATGTGGCCTAATATAAAGTCTAATTTCTTCATTTCTACCATATCTCAAGAGTCGAAATTTCTCGGTGTTAAAATACCCTATTGCTGTCTTCTGACCCTTTGTTCTTTTGTTAGTGTCCCCGTCTGCTGTCCTCTCTTCACACCGGGTCAAGCAGGTGGTCCCGCCTCTAGGCCCGGTTTGGTGGAGGAGCGAGTTGCTCGCTTGCGCTCTCCGCCACACATGACTGCTTGGTGTAGGAGGAGATTGCTCTCTTGGAACGCGTTTGACACTCAATTTTGAACTTTAAACAAATGAGACTGTACAGGCGAAAATGAATGTATTCTTTTAACTACCGGATTAAAAAAACTTAGTAGATCTTATATATATATATATATATATAATATATATATATATATATATAATATATATATATATATATATATATATATATATATATATATCGAAGCATTTCATAATTCTTTATTGTTGGATAGATCCCAATCTTCTACGTTTTTCAATGTTTTTGACAATACGCAGAATTAGACGGAGTGTGAATAAAAATGTGATAACTCGTGAAAACGTTTCTCTGGGCAGAAATGCCCTTCAATCATCGGTCGGCCTTGGGGTTAAGAAGTTGTTTTTGTGTGTTACGATGTAGTTGTAAATTTAGAACAGTATTACGTGTCTCTCCGACTTAAAATATTAACGTTACACCTCCACCCCCTCGCATTACTTCGCTTATCTAAAAGGGTATCGGCATAAATAAAAGTTAGTAAAGTGTAATGTATAATCATTCCCCCGGTTTCCTTTGCATTGTTCGAATCATAATAGCTTCTGCATAGTTTCCATGTTACAATACATTTAAGATGTTTTATTAATGAGAGTGAATATGAAGTGAAACCCCCGTAGGTTTTTGTAATCATTTATTCACATATCTCTACAGTGTGACCCCTCTTTGTTACAACCTAAAGGAAATGTTCAAAGTTGTCCCTTTCTGCCTCAATGCAGGCCTGTACACGTCGAACCATTGAATGTCTGACGCGTTCCAGAAGAGAACATTTTGCCCGAGCATCAAGGGAATATCTGGATACTGTTTATCCCAACAGGTGGATAGGGCGTGGTGGCCTCGTTCCCTGGCTACCTCACTCCCCAGATCTTACTCTTTGGATTTCTACATGTGGGGCCATTTAAAGACAAGAGAGGAATTATGGCCACGTGTTCGTGACAGGTGCGAGCAAATTAAACATAGTGCAGGCATTCTGGAACGCGTCAGACATTCAATGGTACGACGTGTACAGGCCTGCATTGAGGCAGAAGGGGGCAACTTTGAACATTTCCTTTAGGTTGTAACAAAGATGTGTCACACTGTAGAGATCTGTGAATAAATGATTACAAAAACCTACGGGGGTTTCACTTCATATTCATTCTCATTAATAAAACATCTTAAATGTATTGTAACATGGAAACTATGCAGAATCTGACATTTTACCATAGAGACATTGTGGTTTAGAATTATCCAATGATTTCATCCGCCAGATACGCCAACTGCCGGATTAAGCCAGAATATATGCTTTAATTAAATAAATAGTGCAAACTGGCAACTCAGCCTTCTAAGCCAACTGGCTGATTATTCCAGGATATATGCTTTAATTAAATAAATAATGCAAGTTAGCAACTCAGCCTTCTAAGCCAACTGGCGGATTAAGCCAGAATATATGCTCTAATTACATAAATAGCGTAAACTGGCAACTCAGCCAGATAAGCCAACTGGCTGATTAAGCCAGAATATATGCTTTAATTAAATAAATAGCGCAATCTGGCATCTCAGCCAGATAAGCCAACTGGCTGATTAGGAACATATTAAGACAACGGCCGCTCGGCTGAAGTCTTAATATGCGCTTGGCTCCTGCCAGGCGAACACCTCTCCTCTTCCTTTCCTTTCTCTCCTTCTCCTCTCTCTTTCTCTTGGGGGATAACTCCGCCTCCAAGTTGCAGAATCCCTTGTTGCTCTTGCAACATTCCTCCCTCCTCCTTTGTTGCATAACAACTTGCAACATTCCCCCTCCCCTTGTTCCACACCAACTTGCAACATTTCACCTCCCCCTTGCTGCATAACAGCTTGCAACATTCCCCCTCCCCCTTGCTGCATAAGAACTTGCACCATTCCTAGTGATGTGAGTCGTTTTTTATTGTGTCGTTTTTTTTGTTTTTTTTTGTCGTTTTCTTTGTTTAAAACGAAGATAGTCTGTTTTTTTGTTTTTTTTTGTTTTTTATTGTTTTAAACTTATTCCATATTTTTCTTCCTTTAATCTAATAAGTATATTAATATTACCTATAATTTACTATACTACCATGCTTATACGGTTATACCTAGTATATATAGTCATCTTTTAGAAAAACTGAATCAAACAAAGAGTATATAATAGAAAGGAAAAACAAGCCCTCATTTTTTATATGTATATATATTTTTTAACTAGAACATAAAACATTTTTCCTCGTTTCAAACAATATACATAATTATGATTGGCAAGCATACCAGTATATATATTCCAGATAGAAAAAAAAATATTCACCTTTTTTTGAACCTTTTTGTTAACCTAATGTTGTTTAACCTTCATTTCCATGGAAGAATCATCACTAGATTGGGTAGAGCATATATGCTAGTTTCAATATCACAGGTACTGGTATAATATACATAATAAAAAATACATAATACTGGTATAAAACAATATATATAATTGTGATTGGCAAGAATACCAGTGTGTGTATATATATATATTCCAAATAGAAAAATAAAAAAAATAAAAACATTCATCTCTTTCTTTAACCTTTGTGTTAACCTAATGCTGTTTAACTTTCATTATCTGATTCTATTTCCATTGAAGAATCATTATCACTAGATTGATTAGAGCATATAGTTTCAATATCACAGGTACTGGTACTTATTGCAGATTTGGATGTTGATGAAGCCAATGTAGCACCATGTTTTACTTCACTTTCTTGGAATTTTGCATTTTGGGATATAAATACTAGCTTTGCTGCTCTGTCTGTGCTTAATCGGTTTCTTTTGGCTGTATGGATATTACTGTATGTGCTAAATGATCTCGGAGGTAATGAAAGGGCGAAATAGAGGTGTATGAGTTTGTGTAGGTATATATGAGTATGCGTGCGTATGTATCTGGAATTCTGGATGTATGCGTGTGTATGGGGTATATAATAGATATAAATATGTGTATATAAGTATTTATGTATATATTGGTATATATGTATATGGGTGTGTGTATGTATATATATGGATGGTCTCGGGGTGAAAATGTCATCGCGGGTCTAAAGGATAGTTAAGTGGTAGATTCAAAATCCGAGGCATGGATGGGAGAGTCCTGGAAAGGTTGGACAATGGGCAGTCAGCTCCCAGCCAGTGTTCTCGCAAGTTTAACGGATCTCAAGATACAAGACTTTCAGTGCAAGAAAGAGGCCAGTTTTTTTCTGTAAATAGGCTGAAAAGGACATTCTATACTGGTACCATATGGCCTATTTTATTATTTATTTATTTATTTTTATAATATATATCATTGCAAAAGTATACCTTATAATTAAATTGGCAATATCTATATTAATTATTAAAAAAAACAAAAAAAATAAAAAATAAATAAAAAACAAAAAAAACGACAAAAAAACAAAAAAAAAAACATGGACATAAAAATCCCGTTTTTTAACATCACTAACCATTCCCCTCCCCCTTGTTGCATAAGAACTTGCACCATTCCCCCTCCCCTTTGTTGCATAAGAACTTGCAACATTTGCAATTGCATTGCACTTGTCCATTTCGCGCCCATACTACTTCTTTCAACAGTGAATATTATTTTTTGTTATGATTATTATTAGTAGTAGTATTGTCATGTGCCTAAGTCAGTGCTGTCGGTAGTCTCAGGATAGAATATTTATTTTTAGTGTAAACATAGGGACTGCCAGTGGCACCTATACTTTATATTATTATTATTATTATTATTATTATTATTATTATTATTATTATTCTGTAACCAAGACAGTGTTGTAGGTAACCCTATAACTTATATTTATGTTAGCATTGCATCATCGTGCTATATCAGGTGGCTGCTATACTTATATCCTTTGAAAATTTTTACCATTGACATGGCGGCCCCTATAGTTCATATTATTATTAGTAGTAATTTTGTTATTAGTAGTATTATAAGCATGCCTGCGTTACCCCTAAACTTTATATTTATATTATTATTACATCATTATACTGCATCAGGTGGTCTCTAACCCTTATATCCTTTATAAAAAATTGCTTTAAATGGTTGTCGCTAAAGTGTGACATCACACATTTTTATTTTTTATTTTTATTTTACATTTATTTTTTATTTATCTTTATTTTTTGTAGGGGAGACCCACACCACCCTTTGGCACTGGTACCCCTATCCCTCCTTTCCCTCTCATCCCCCTTGGCATTGGCACCCCTACTTCCACTTCTTCGTAAATACCACCATACTACTAATATTAAAGTTTAAATTATTAAAGCTTCAAAACCAAAATTTAACTTGAAATCATTATTCTCATTACTTTCTAAATAATTTGTAAAGAGGTTTATAAGTATAATAATTAAGAAAATAAATGTAGGCTTATGAAATAATAATAATAATAATAATAATAATAATAATAATAATGATAATAATAGCGGATGTTAATAACCTAATCTGAAAATGAGTCATTTTAAAAATAATGGGCAATGAATATTGCTTTATATTTAGGTATAGTAACCTATAATATAATTATATTAGCATATATTAAAGTATACTTTCACGCATATATTCCTCTATATTCATATTATTCCTGTATATTTCTAATATTCCAATTAATAATATCTACTACTAAGAATAGTGAATAGTAAGTAATAGTTGGCATTTCCAATTTCTTAAGATGCAGTGTTAGAAAACATTCTGCAAACAGTATAAGAGATCTTAGGAAAATTTTTATTGCCTAATAACATTGATTGACCTTCGAAACCTCAGAAAATGTAAACAGAATGAAGAAATTTCTTAATGTATTCCAGTGTTCACAAGAAGCCCTTTCGTCATTAACAGAAACTTTTAAAGCTATTTTGATTCCAGTTTTTAATTCCAACTTATTCCCATATTCTTATATGTTTTGATTCAGACGCTCTAATAACACTGTTTAACAAGGTTTTTCTTCTTTTGAGAAATGTAGGTGATTCTTATGTTCTTTTTTACGCTGATTACGAAAATGAAAACAGATTTTTTTCTATCAACCACAGTTTCTGAGGGATTTGCAAATTAAAACGCTTTGAGATCGAGATAACATTCCTCAATTTGCATCACAATACGAGATTTATTGATAGTCATTTACAGTATTTTGTAGAAAATCTTTATATTATGCATATTATTATTTATATTTACATGTTTATATATAATTTGCATATATTTATTTAAGTATACTGCAAATAGACATCATAACATATACTCGTATATATACCGGGTATGACAAAAAAATAAAAACTAGGCCACTATTTTAAATGTATATTTTAAACAAATAATGTAAACAAACTTTAAAACAACCTTTTTTTCAGTATAGAATCACTTATCTAACACACCATGACAAGAGATGTTCAAAATGCCCTCCGTCATTATCCCTACAGAGCTCAAGACAGCATTCGGCACTCGTCGATATTAGGGCGGAGTGAAAAACTCATTTTTCGAATTTTCAAATTGGCTAGTGTGGAAAATGTGTGGAGTAGTGAGGAAATAAGCTGGTATACATTTAAAATCATAACATTAATATTTTCAGGTGCCACAATGACCTTCAATATTGAAAAAAATTGAAAAAAGCAGATTTTAACCAATAATTACAGAAGAGTCCACGATGCACAATAGACAAGAATTTATTCACACTTGTATAAAAATAGCTCAGTCAACCTTTAAAAAAAGTTTCTATTCTCTAAAAACAGTTTTCTATAGTCAGCTCACTCAGCTGTCACGTGAGTACCTCGGTTCAGTGTAGCTGTCGCTCTCGTAGCAGGTGGGTGTTCTGTTGTTGGCGTTACTCAGATAGTCTAAACTATATTTCTTATATATTTTGCATTTCTGTATTGTGTTGCCCTAAGTTTGCCATGTACTATTAACTGAAATTAACGTATAATTGATATTAGCTCTTTCTTTTTCAGATTTGTATACTTTCAAAATGTCTCGAGTTTGTGCAAAATCAACCAGGGCCTCAACTGAGTGCCCCATGTTTGGTATGGGGGAAGATTTGTGGCACAGGAATCTTCCTACATACGAAGGAGTTTTTAAATATTACTTGTTTGTAAGAAACGATTTGAAACAGAATACTAATAAAGATCCTTCAATATCTCAAATATTAGAACAAGTTGTTGATAAATTGAAAACAATTTGGGAAAGTGCTTCCGTCCCAATTCTGTCAGACAGGCGAATTGAAACAATGTTCAGAAGCTACCACGAAAAGTATCGTGTCATTATGAAGCCATACCAAAGCAGAAAAAATTCTGAAGCTTACAAAGCAAAGATTGATATGTTCAAAAGAGAAGCACACACGAAACTTTTTGACATTGCAGCGTGCAAGTGCAAAGTACTAACACAATGTTCTTGTCCCAAAGAAAAAACGGTTCCAAAGGAAGAAGTGACGTTCCTCTTAGATCAAAGGAGTGAAAGAAAACTGTTTATTGATAGAGTAGATATTACACTCTCAAAGAAAAAAGCATCTACGTTGCTAAGAAAGCAAAAAGAAGCTGTGAGGCTCACCAAAGAATCTTCACAGGAGAAATTGCAGGATACAAATGTTGAATTATCATCATCGACATCAAATAGTGAAAGTGAATCTGGCGAAATATCAGACGATACATTTCCAGAGCCAGTTAGCTCGAACAACCTGAAGAACAATTATTCAAGAAAAGGAAAACTACAAATCTACCTTCAGTGGCTACTGCTTGTGACAGGACTGCAGTTTCAGATCGAGCTGCAGCATTCATTGTTAGTGCAGTATTGCAAGATATTGGAGAAGTTTCTATTGACAATACATCTGAAGTAGTGGATAGGAGTAAAATCAGAAGAGAAAGACAAAAGAAGAGATCAGAAATTATGAAAGATCAAAATCAGGTCCCAATCAGAGGAATCTATTTTGATGGTCGAAAAGATTCTACACTCTTCCAAGAAAAAAAAGAGTCCAAAGTATATCAGAAGAAGGTAACAGAAGAACATATCACTTTAGTGAGAGAACCTGGTTCAGATTATTTGGGCCATTATTCTGTGAATTCTGGATCAGCTGAAGAAATATGTAAAGGAATGTTTGAGTATATTGGAAATAATGACATGAACCTGGAAAACCTTGTTGCCATTGGATGCGATGGTGCAGCAGTCAACACTGGAGAAAAGGGAGGCGTTATAAGGCTTATAGAATTGAAGCTGAAGAAGCCAGTTCAACATTTAGTGTGCTAGCTCCATGCCAATGAATTTCCATTACGCCATTTAGTTGCAAAGCTGGATGGAAAAACATCTGGCCCCCGCGGATTCACCGGTCCTATTGGCAGGGAATTAGAGAACTGTGAGAGTCTTCCTATTGTCGAGTTTGAAAGGATTGATGCTGAGGAACCAACTGTAGACTGTGAAGATCTTAGCACCGACCAAAAATATCTAATTGATATTCATCAGGCCATAACAAAGGGATATTGCTCTCCAGATCTTGCTCATCGTAGTCCAGGCAAAATGGTACATTCACGATGGCTGACTACAGCAAATCGTTTGCTTCGTCTATTCGTTTCAACTGTAAGTCCATCTGAGAACCTCATGAACATTGCTTCTTTTATAATGAAGGTCTACATCCCAATGTGGTTTTCTATTAAGCAAAGTACGTCTTTTGTCAATGGCTCAAAACATGTTTTCAAAACTATTGAACTAACAAGAACACTGAATGACGAAGTAAAGGATATTGTAAACCCTGTCATACAAAGAAATGCATTTTTTGCAAATCCAGAAAATATTCTAGCATCAATGATTCATGATGACCGCAGCGCCATAAGAGAATTAGCGTGGAGGCGAATAAAGAAAGCAAGGCAAACAAACAAGGAAAAAGTTGTGAGGCGTTTCACAGTACCTGTTATTCAATTTGAAGCTACTGATTATACTGATTTAATTAATTGGCAAAAATGCATTGTCACTGAACCACCTGTGACAAGACACCTAACAGAAAATGAGATTGAAGAATTCATAGAAAACAAGAGTACCCCTCCATTCGAGAAATTCCCTTGTCATACACAAGTAGTAGAAAGAATGGTAAAATTAGTGACTGAAGCATCATCAAAAGTATTTGGATTGAACGCGCGAGATGGCTTCATAAGATCAACACTTCAGTCACGTAAAAAAATGCCATCATTCGAAAGTAAAGCTGAATATAAAGTTTAAATAAAACGTTAATAGAAAAAAACATGCGCAAGGATGGGTGGTTGGGAGAGCATGGGTGGAGCTCGACACGCAGCCACTTCCTCGTGGTGAGTTCTGGATTATTTAGATCATTAATCAAAAGAACATTGATCTAAATAAACTAAGAGCTGCGTAATTCAGTAACTATTTTGGTAAGTGGAACACTTAATATATGTACATATAATAATAACAAGTAAGTTTCAGTTATTGTACTAATGCAGAATATAAGAAAATCATTATATTTCACTTTTTTCGACGGCTTTGTGGCACCTGAAGATATAATTTCGCAGGACTAATATTTATGCACAGTCATTATCTATAGCACCCACATATTTTCCGCACTAGCCATATTTGAATTTCGAAAAAATGTTTAAAAACCTCATTTTCGATCCGCCCAGTCGATATGCTACGCCATTCGTCCACGATTGTAGCTCTAAGTCGTTGAACATTTTGGATTTGATGACCAAGGCGGTAAACCTTTTCTTTTAGTGCTTCCCACACTGAGTAGTCCAACGAATTTAAATCCGGGCTGTTGGCCGGCCACATTGCAGGTTCTATGAAATCAAGGTTCGTTATCACCATATATTTGTCTAATATCTTGAAAATATGGAAGAAGAACATGATTATAGTAATATTCCGAATCCATTCGTATTCTTGGTTCTACAAAAAATATCCTTATCTTTCCGAGTTTTGAAAATGCTGCACCAACCATTACACTAAGAGAAAATCTCTGGGTTTCTCTTAACAACCTTTCAGGTGTTATAGCACGTTTCCTTATGACAGCGGCATATACACGATCATTCTGTTTATTAATTGGTTTACTAACTGTAAATATTTTCTGATCACTAAACCATATCGTACGAACTGTGCGCGGTGCAAATCTAACGAGTAATTGTTGGCAACACAGCAAGCGATTTTGCTTATGAATGTCAGTTAAAGTTTGTATTGAAACTCGTTTGTATGCCTCCAAGTTTAGATCAAATTTTGCTATTCGCTAAACACTTGTCATATTTCTATTTCCATGGCTATTTCATTTGGCGTTAAATGCGTCCCAGGTTCTTCTTGACTCACTATTCTTGTCCCTACGAGATCGATATTTGCTTGTGTTCGAGCCGTTCTAGGCCTTGAACTACCCTTTTTACGCTCTACATCACCAGTTTCCTTCACTTTGTCAATGATATAATTCAAACCAACTCTAGGCCATGGCTTATTCGGAAACTCTAAGTAATTTTCGTGCTCCCCAACCTTTTTCTAACTAACAATTTTTTATTAATAACTTGTCTTCACGTGAATGCTTCGGCATTATTTCGCAGGTTAAATAAGAAATATGGCCTAACCCATGGTTCATCAGTTGCTGAAATTTGGGACTAGCCTAGTCTTGCCCTATACTGCAGGAGTTCCCAAACTTCTGAGCTTGTCGACCCCTTGATGAGCTTATAAAGTTATCATCGACCCCTAACCCAAATTCTCAATATTTAAAATAATTTTGAATGAAACGAAGTCAAGAAACCTCAAAATATAATCAATATTTATTAATCATTATAGTTATACAATTACCATTATTAGTAATTAAGTGAAAATTAATAACTGCTAAATACCTTTACAATTAAATCTTCTCTAATGAGATCGGTGGGCCTGATGGGCATTAACAAGGCTGTAGGTTTGAGAGTTTGAGCCTTAAGTCACTGCGCTCATCGATATTAAACCTAGAACTTAAGCCTAGACCCGTAGAACTTTATCGACCCCCTATCGACCCTAGATCTTTATTGACCCCTCGCACAGTCAATATCGACCCCAGGGGGTCGATATTGACCACTTTGGGAACCCCTGTGGGCCTATAGACTCGACTTTGCGCTTTTTCGAAAGCGTATGTTTTGCTTGCAAAAAATCCTTATAATTGTTTAAAATATACATTAAAAATAGTGGTCGATTTTTTTTTTGCCATACCCGTTTTATATATATATATATACTGTATATATATATATATATATATATATATACGAGGTGTGATCAAAAAGTTCGGTAAATAGTCCCGCGGCTAATGAACGCGTGTCACTAGGTGATGTCAGTGTGTATGGCTGATGACGTCACCTTGGCCACTTGCCAGATGCCAACAAACACCATTCAACTACGCACCAGTGCGCCGTGTCATTGCTTTGTGTGAGGGCGTTTTTGTGGCGTCTGGCGATTTTACAGAAAATGTCGAAATTTGAGGGACGTGCAAACATCAAATTTTGTTTTAAACTTGGTAAGACGGCTACAGAAACACACGGAATGCTTGCAGCTGTCTACAGAGATGAAGTTATTACAAACAAGACGGACGGATGACCACTTCTTTCATCATCTTCCAAAGACTTATTTCCTTCTCGAAACCTTCCAAACCACTTGCAAACAGTCTTGTTTGTAACAACTTCATCTCCGTAGACAGCTGCAAGCATTCCGTGCGTTTCTGTTGCCGTTTTACCAAGTTTAAAACAAAATTTGATGTTTACACGTTGCTCAAATTTCGACATTTTCTGCAAAATCGCCAGACGCCACAAAAACGCCCTCACACAAAGCAATGACACGGCGCACTGGTGCGTAGTTGAATGGTGTTTGTTGGCATCTGGCAAGTGGCCAGGGTGACGTCATCAGCCATACACACTGACATCACCTAGTGACACGCGTTCATTAGCCGCGGGACTATTTACCGAACTTTTTGCTCACACCTCGTGTATATATATATATATATTATGCATAAAATGTTTATTATTTTTATTCAGGCGATGCATGCTATTCCTTAAAATGCTCAAACGAGCAAAAGCATAGCATTTTGGAACAACAAATGCCAATAATGGTGGATTTCACTAGAACTACAAATGCTACTATAGAGAACAAACTAAAAAACACATATAACTCATCACGTGTAACATTACGCCATTTCATCGAATAAATTTTTCTCTCACACTTTGGATTTTTATAAAAATATAACTGATGTAATGAGGAGCGTCACCGTGTCTTGGGCGTTTGTGGGCGGAGCAAATTTGACAATAGTGACAAACTGATTGGTAGATAAATAGTACGAGTCAGTTGGTGAAAAAAACAGTGTTTTTGTAATATAAAAGTGAGAATGCTCGTAAGTGTGCAAACAGCCCTGACAGTATTTTGTTTTGTATGTGGTGAATTTACAACATAATCTCAAAAGCAGGCTTTCACTCTTTCGGTTGCAAAGTAGGAAATCAAGACAAAATCTGGGCTCCTCATGAATGTTGTTTCTTGTGCAAGATCTCTGAGAGAGTGGTTAAAAGGTACACATTTTTCAATGCCTTTTGCGGTCCCAATGGTATGGAGAGAACAAAGAAACCACTCGACTGATTACTACTTTTGTTTAACGAAGATAAGTGGATATTCCTCAAAATCTAAACATGCGATTCAGTATCCTAATTTACTGTCAGCCATGCGACCTCTTTCACATTGTGACGATTTGCCAGTACCAAAACCACCAAAGACAAGGACTTTAGATGATGATGAACCTGATGATGAATCTCGTAATGAACCTTTCGACAGACAAGATGACATGGATACACAATTTCAACCACCTTCATCGGATGAACCTCATTTAATTTCTCAGTCAGAATTAAATGATCTTGTCAAAGAATTGAATCTATCCAAAAATCAGGCTGAGCGCTTAGGTTCTAGATCAGAGCTTTCCAAACTGTGTGTCGCGACACATTAGTGTTTTTTGTATTTTGAAAATTTTGATTTTTCTATCAACAAAATCGGCTACAAGATAAACCACCTACTGAAAAATTATCTGATATTTGATATTTGATAACAAAAATTAATTAATGTGTCGTGAAAATTTTTATGCTTAAATAGTTTGTCGCCAACGTGTAAAGTTTGGAAAGCTCTGTTCTAGATTAAAAGGTTGGAATCTCTTACAAAACACTAAAAATATCATCAATTCGTAAGCGTCAGACACACTTCACATCATTTTTCTCTATGGAGAGTGGTTCAGTGTACAGGGTGTTTATAAAGTCCCTATCTATTTCAGTGAAAAAGTAGCAAAAAGGGTAAAATTTAATAACAATATAATAGAAGGCATACATTTAATGAATACTTAAGCATATGATTCTACATGAGCACCATCAGTATCTCTACAGAGTTCGAATCTGTCGGCAGCATTGCGGAACACATTTTGGAGCATGACAGGGGTTATTTTTGTAACTGCTGTTACGATACGAGCACGTAAATCTTACAGATCTGTAACCCTCGTTTGATAGACGTTTGATTTGATAAAGCCCCATGCAAAGAAATCCAAGGGCGTTAGGTCAGGAGATCGAGCCGACTAGGGCCTGTTGCCTCCACGTCCGATCCACCGATTTGGAAATCGTTCATTTAAGTACTCCCGAACAGAGTTTGCGTAATGACAAGGTGCCCCATCTTGTTGAAAGACGACGGTGTTTAAAATGCCATCTGAATGAAGCTGGGACATTTACGTGCTCGTATCGTAACAACAGTTACAAAAATAACCCCTGTCATGTTCCAAAATGTGTTCCACAATGCTGCTGACAGATTCGAACTCTGTAGAGATACTGATGGTGCTCATGTAGAATCATATGCTTACTGTAAGTTTTCATTAAATATATGCCTTCTATTATATTGTTAATGAATTTTACCCTTTTTGCTACGTTTTCACTGAAATAGCTAGGGACTTTATAAACACTCCGTATTATAACGATGTGAACGCTCTCATGGAGGCGCTTGGTCGAGAGCACAATCCTAAGAAATGAAGGCTTTTTGTTGATACATCAAAGTTGAGTTTGAAAACGATATTATTGCACAACGGTAATGTCTATCCTTCGGTTCCCATTGCACATAACGTTAATATTGAAGGAATCATATGACAATATGCAGTTACTTTTGAAACATATTGACTATGATGTTTGAGATGTTCTGGGCCTCTGCCTGATTCACTTTTCATTAATTTCTGCAACATTAGTGGCCTTTTCACAAATTTTCAATCTGTTGAACACCACCTCTCCTCCTCTAAACCTCATCTTCTTTTCCTCACTGAGACGACTGACAGCAACCCCTTTTCTGTACCCTCTTACTTTCTCTCCAATTTCACTCCAAAGGTGGATGCTGCGTATATGTACGCAATGACCTAACTTGTTCTCGTATTCCCGAACTCGAATCTTCCGAATTCTGTACCTTCTGGCTTGGGCTTACAGGCCAATTTTAAACTAAATATATCTGCGCTGTTTATCTTTCTCCTAATTCTACTGACTATCCAAAATTCTGACTACCTCACTTCCAAAGTGAAATACATTCTATCTCGCTCTCCCTTTGCTGAAATCTCCATTTCAGGAGATTTTAATGTTCACCACCACCTTTGCTTTCCTCCTATTTCCCTAACATCCCTGATGAACTAGGTTATAACTTTTCTATCCTAAATGACCTAGAGCAGATTGCATAGCATTCTACTAGTATCCCCGATCGTTTTGGAGATGGGCCCAACATTCTAGGTATATTTCTTACCTCTCATCCTTTTTCTTACTCTGTCAAATTTTTTTATCCGTTGGGCTCCTCCAACCACAATCTTATATCTTTTTCCTGTCCTATCGTTCCAATTCGGCCTTTGGATCCTCTCGCCGCTGAATGGGAGACCCTTGGGCAGTACTTCTGTGATTTCCCATGGAATGATTACTGCTTCCGAGGCCGGGGCCCTTCCGAGTGTGCTGAGCACATCACGGTGGTGAATCTCTCGGGCATGGAAGCGTACATTCCATATTCTATTCCTACCGCTGATGCAAAAAAACCTTGGTTTAACTTTACTTCTTCTAATGCTATCCGCAACAGATTGGGGGCTTTCAGAAGGTACCGTCGCCATCCAAATCCTGATTCTCACTCAGCTTATATTTTTGCACGGTATCGTGGAAAATCTGTTCTTCGGCTCGCCAAATATTCCTTCATCCGACAAAAATGTGGAAACCTATCTAATTCTAATTCTTCCCGCTCTTTCTAGCATCTAGCTAAGAACCTCTTCAACAACTTTCCTTCCTCTTCTTTCCCTCAATCTTCGCTCAAATTTTCTCTTCCAACTCAACCATGGACGATTCTAGTGCTGTTCTTCCATCTCCTCCTCCCTCTGACTTTATTATGTCTGAAATTAGAATCTCTTCTAAAGATGTTTTTTCTGCCCTATCTGGGTTCAACTCAAGGAAGATGTACGGTCCTGATGGGGTTCCTTCTGTTGTTCTTCAGAACTGTGCTTCTGTGCTGACACCCTGTATAGGCAAACTCTTTCGTCTTTGTCTCTCATCTGTTAATTTTCCTTCCTGCTGGAAGTTCGCTTTCATTCAGCCTGCGCTCTCAACCCTCCAACTATCGTCCAATTGCTTTGATTTCTTTCCTTTCTAAAGTTTTTGAATCTATCCTTAATAGGAAGAGTCTTAAACACATCTCTTCTCATAATCTTCTTTCAGATCGTCAGTATGGATTCCGCAAAGGACGCTCTACTGGCGATCTTCTTGCATATCCTCCATTCGGGATTTCGATGAAACTTTTGCTATTGCGCTAGACATGTCAAAAGCTTTTGATAGAGTGTGACATAAATCTTTAATTTCGAAGCTGCCCTCGTTCGGTTTCTATCCTTCTATCTGTACCTTCATCTCCAATTTCCTTTCTGGTTGATCTATAGCTGCGATTGTAGATGTTTTTCTCCTAAAACTATCAACAATGGTTTTCCTCAGGGTTCTGTCCTGTCACGCACTCTTTTCCTTTTATTTATTAATGATCTTTTAATATACAATTCCTGTTCTTTTCACTCCTATGCCGATGATTTTACTCTTCACTTCTCCACCCGCTTCCCAACGCGTCCCTCTGAAGAGTCACTCCATGATTCGCGTAGTACGGCTGTGGAGCACCTGACCTCTGATCTTTCTGCTCTTTCTGATTGGGGCAGAGAAAACTTTGTGGCGCTCAATGCCTCAAAAACTCAGTTCCCTCATCTGTCGTGTCGTCACAATCTTCCACACGACTGTCCCCTTACCTTCAACAACACACAACTCAATCCTTCCTCTTCTCTTAACATTCTTGGAGTTTCCTTTTCTCGTGATCTTTCGTGGAAAGATCACATATACTCTCTTTCCAAAATAGCTTCCAAGAGGTTAGGTGTGCTCTACCGCCTCCACAGTTTCTACACTCCTACTAAGTTGCTCACTCTGTACAGGGACCTTATCCGCCCCTGTATGAAGTATGCTTCTCATGTATGGGTTGGCTTAACCCACACAGCCGTACTTGACCGGGTGGAATCAAAGGCTTTTCGTCTCTTCAGTTGCTTGCCTCTTACTCACTGTCTTCACTCTCTCTCTCTTCACTGCAATGTTGCTTCTCTCTTTACTATCGCTATTGTAACGGACACTGCTCTTCTGAACTAACTTTCTAACTGCATGCCTCCTCCTTTAAGGATAGCACGCAGCACCAGACTTTCTAAACTTTCTCATTCCTTTTCTGCCCAACTATCTAACGCAAGGGTTACTCTGTATTTCCAGTCCTTCATCTATTCAACCGGTGAACTTTGGAACAATCTTCCTCAATCCATCTTTCCCAGTCTCTATGACTTCCAATATTTCAAACGCAGAGTGTCTAGGCATCTCGAAAACCCTGGACCTTGGTTTTGGTTCTCTTCTTCTTCTATGGGGTAGGGGCACTTTTGCGGGCGTTCACCCTTGACCCCTCTTTCCTGCATAAAAAAAATGATAAACACTCCTGGGCATATCTGTTTTGATCTGAAAGTGATTGCTGTTCTCCTCGTCTTACAGTTAGGATTCACAAAGTTCTCTTGTTTCCTCTGCGAGTGGGACAGCCGAGCTAAGGGGAGTCATTATGCGTAGAATGAGCGGTCACTTCGACAAAATATGGTTCCAGGACATAAAAATGTTGCTCATCAAACCTTAGTAGATCCAACAAATGTTTTCTTGCCACCTCTCCATATCAAACTTGGTTTGCTGTAAAATTTTGTAAAAACCATGAATAAAGACGGATCTGGATTTCAATATCTAAAACAGAAGTTCCCTAGAATCAACGAAGCGAAAATCAAAGAAGGCATTTTTTGTGGGCCTACAGATCAGAGAATTGATGAAAGACACTGCATTTGATGAGCCTTTGAATGAGATTGAAAGAACAGCATGGAAAGCTTTTAAAGGAGTGACTACGAATTTCCCCGGCAGCGTCAAATCAGAAAATTATGTTTTCCTGTTGGAGCAAATGCTTAGTGCTTATCAAACCATGGAGCATAACATGTCTTTGAAAATGCACTTCCTGTACTCCCACCTGGACTTCTTCCCATCAAACTTGGGCCCCTAGTACTAGTTATAAGCGAAAATCAGCTGCCAAAACATTTTAGGGGTATTATTATAGTTTCAACCACAACTTGATTACTGCATATTTGATATTTGTAATAGGTACATTTAAAGATGAGAAAGTTTTTTTCTATAACTCTTCCGTCGCAAATGAATAATAACTGGGATAATAACTGAAAATAATACAGTAACTTAATAACTTTAGCGATGGGTACCTGTAAGCGGTATATCGGTATATTTAAGGTATTGTACTAAGCCGTATTCGCTCCCATTTATAATCGTGGTTTAGTCTTAAAATGGCGCTTATATGTGATGGTTGTAATGAGGATGAGTTGCAAGTTATAGCGAAATTTCATAGTAAAAACCAAGAATTTTTAAGTTTTTTGCGTTCGCACGGTGTTTTACCTAATTCAGTTAAGTGTAACAATTGTGATCTCCCGTGTACATACCGCGCGGATAGACACCAGTGGCAATGTGGACGGTCTTATGTTATTCCCAAAACAAAAAAAACGACGGTGGTGTAATTTCAGTATTAGCGATTATAAGGGCACTTTTCTCGAGGGAACTCACATTCCACCTTGGAAACTAGTGCTTTTTATTAATCATTGGCTTCAAAAGAAGTGGGATCATCAAACAGTTCTGCGTTGTTTGCAATTTTCCCCTAATACATGCGTGGACTGACGTAGTTTTGTTCAGAGGTCATGGAGTACTGGTTCGAAAAACAGGAACCGATCGGTGGTCCTGGAGTTGTGGTGGAGGTGGACGAATCGGTTTTTGGAAAAAGAAAGCACGAACGCGGAAGACTATTAAGCCAGACCTGGGTCTTGGGGGGAATCGAACGTGTAAACAAGATATTTTTCGTAGTGCCTCTAGTGGAGCCGTTAGCTCAAAAGAGAGACGCAGCCACTCTTATTCCCCTAATCCAGAAGTATATTCTTCCTGGGTCAGTCGTCAATACCGACGGGTGGGCAGCGTATCTAACTTTGAAAGACTACGGTTATACGCACGGCGTGGTGAACCATTCTCAAAATTTTGTGAATCCAGAAAACCCCGAAATCCATACGCAAAACATTGAGCGACTTTGGAGGGATATAAAAGAGTGGACGAAACGGCCTGGAATTAAGGCTCAATATTTTCGTCAGTATCTCGGCCGCTACCTGTTCCAACGTCAAGCGGGAGAACAAGCTCTTCACAAATTTTTGCTGGAAGCTGCGAAGCTATACCCTCCTCAAAGCGTCAGACAGGGACCACGACCGGAAAAAGTCCGAATCCCACATGACGACGACGAGTCAGAGGAAGAGGCAGATGAGCAAGAATCACTCCAATAAGGTGAGGTTAGGTGAGGTTAGGTTAGGTGAGGTTCCTAGGTTTTCCGTTGGTTTCTGATGTGATTCATCTGAAAATGACATTCATTTCCGTCGCAAATCACTCGTTTTTGATCCCCCCACCCAAAAACACCGATTTTCCACGCATTCCCCCATATTGTGGGGTGGGGGGAATCACAAAAACGAGTAATTTGCGACGGAAATGAATGTCATTTTCGGATGAATCATATCAGAAACCACCGGAAAACCTAATTTTTATTTTTCAAAACGAGTTGTGGTTGAAACTATAAATTTACCATTTTAGGTAAGGTACTCTTCTTTTTTTACGATTAAATATACCCAAAAAGTATGAAAATCTGTCAATTTTCATTTGCATTTCCTTCCTTCGAAATTGGTGGATGATTGAAAATTTCTGTTTTCAAATTCGTAATCAGCGTAAAAAAGTACATTGGAATCACATAAATTCATTCGAAGGAGGAAAAAAAAGGTTCTGTTTTGTTGTTCAGTGTAATCGTATAACAGAAAATCTCACTAACGTAAGATTTAGAAAATTCGTCCACAAACAAAACATTCACATAGCACTTATACAAGAAACAAAACCAAAACGCACACACAAAACACCCACCATCCCTGACTTCACGGCGATCCGTCAAGATCGTACTGGGGGTAACGGGGGTGGACTCATCACTTACATACGTAAAAGCATTAGCTACACTGATGCTACCCAAAACATTACAAACACAATCCAAGCAGATAACACGATAGAAATACAGGCAGTTAACATTAAAACACGCGCAAAACACAACACCACACTAATCAACATTTACATCCCATCAGATAGTTCACCTCAGGTGCCAGCCAATTACAATCCACAGTTACACAATCTGGCCTCTCTCACTAATGTCATCTTAGGAGGAGACTTCAACGCCAAAGACACTGGTTGGTACCTGCACAACCGAAACAACACCAGAGGCCCAAACATAGCCACACAACTAAACAGCCTCTTCATTCTTAACAATACAGAAGAAGAACATACACACATACAACATCAAGCAGGATACTCAAACTCCTCCCCAGACATAACGTTCTGTTCCCCCTCACTAGCAACGCATACACAATGGAGAACAGAAAAACAACTGTCATCAGACCACCTGCCCATCATCATTACAACAAATTCTACACTCTGCCCCAACAGCATTAGGCACACTTACAGAAATTACAAGAAAGCTGATTGGGAACAGTTCAAAATACAGACTGAGGAACAATTCACCACATTAAACAGCACACCCATCATAAACATCAATACAACACTCAAGACATTTAATCAGATCATCAATAATGCAAACAAATACATACCCAAGGGAAACATTAGGAAATACAACCCAAATTACACTAGAGAAATAGCCCACCTCATAAGACAACGTAACAACCTCAAATATAACACACAAACACCACACACAGAAGCCATTAAACAGCAGATACAACAGCTCAACACAGAAATAAACAACAAACTCAAAGAAAAACAAACAGAAACATTCAGGGAATTTATAACAACACTAAACCACTCCACAGATACATCCAGGCTATAAAAGACTATGAACAGCATTATCCACTCTAACAGCGGCATTCACACCTCACACGGGGCTATCTGTCGCAGCCAAAATAATATCCCAACATACACACAACAAGCTAACATTCTAGTTAATCACTACGCAAAGATAAGTCACTTAAACAGAGACAACAACCACAAACACGAAGACAGACAAACAGCCAGACACAAGAAAACCTACAGACTCGACACGACCATTACACCCTTCAATACAGACCAGACCACCAAGATCATCAAAAACATTAAGAATTCGAAGGCTACTGGACCAGACAACATATCTAACATACACCTTAAACACTTGGGCCCACAAGGAATACTAGCTCTCACAAATATCAGCACATATTCATACCAACACTGTATTATTCCTGACATATGGAAACAAGGTAAAATTATTACACTACTCAAACCAAACAAAAATCCAACAGAACCAGCTTCCTATAGACCAGTGGTTCCCAAACCCATGGTCGCGACCCAAGTGAGGGTCGGGAAGGTGTTCCTGAGGGTCGCGGGACGGAAATTCTCAACGACTGATTCAATCAAACTATATGAATATAAACACAACGTATCAAAATGATTGGTCATTAACACTGCATGTACCACCGTTTAGGGTCGCCAGGCCAGGCCAATATTGTATTCAGGGTCGCCACCATAAAAGTTTGGGAACCACTGCTATAGACCCATTACTTTACTATGCACACCTTCCAAAGTAACAGAAGGACTAATCTTACAAATCACCAACCCACACATTCCACTATCGCCTACTCAACATGGATTCAGACCTCACCACTCAACCACGACATTACTCACTACCTCACGCAGCACATCATGGATGGCATCAACTCCAGACGACCAGCTCAACGTACACTATTAGCAACAATAGACATTAGTAAAGCATTTGATGCTATCCCACGCTTCCCTCTCATACACAAAATACTCAACACAAACATGCACAATAACACCAAAAGGTGGCTGAGCAACTATCTTTCAGGAAGATACGCACATGTCACCTTTAATGGCAAGTCATCCAAAAACAAGCTTTTTCCGAACGGGGGCCCCTCAAGGCTCTGTTCTCTCACCAACACTCTTCAACTTATACATGCATGACATTCCAACACCCATAGATAACAAGCTTACCTTATCATCATATGCAGATGACATCACTCTAACATCCACCCACAACAACACCGCTACAAATAACCTACAAACATACATAAACAGTATACAAGACTGGCTCACACACAATAGACTCAAAGTAGCGCCCACAAAATCAACTATCACCTTGCTTACAAGCAACACAAAAGAACACCAGGTAATTCCACAGCTTACACTAAACAACATCAACATTCCACACACTCACAGGACCAAAATACTTGGGGTCACATACAACACATCATTATCTTTTGCAAACCACATTCAGGACATTAAAAACAAATGTACGTCAAGACTTAACACGCTTAGGGTACTAACAGGCACAAACTTTGGACACCAGCAGGAAACAACATCACTCATATACAAACAATATATTCGCTCAGTTATGGACTATGCTAGCCCATGCTGAGCACCCATTATCTCAAACACACACATAAACACCTTACAGACAATACAAAACAACGCACTTCGTATCATTACAGGATGCACTCAAACAACACCAATAGAACACCTGCACACAGAAACAAAAATACTGAAAGTTTGGGAACATTTAGACATGAGGGGAACACAATTCATGGCAGCAGCGACAACTAAACCACAACACCCTTGCCACTACATGTACAATCATGCACCAACACCTCGCACCATTAAGGTAACACCATAGAGACATTATAACCAAATACTCCATTCCATACCACGCCCCACAGACATCACTCGGTACAGGAAACACACACACACACACACCTAACCCACAAAGCACTGACACGACTCGGTCCGAATGCGGTCCTAGGTGCGAAGCCGCCACCCATTAACAGGTCAGAGATCAGCCTGAGCAGATCGGATCGAGTTAACTTAGCACGATTCCGATGTGGACATCACCCCAACTTACGGACATATAAACACAGACTAGACAACTCCATAGACACACCTGCCACCTGTGCCAGGACACACCACAAACAATTGAACACATTATGACAGACTGTACCGCTCTAGCACAACAACGAACACAACACAACATCACTAGTGCGCTGAACCTCTGGTCCACTCCGGAGAGGGAGATCGGTTACCTGCGTGCCGCCGGCTTGCTCGATCAGGGTGGGCTGATCGGCTAAACAACAACAACAACAACAACAACAACGTAACATTCATAAGTACCCCGTGACTGAAAATAAAATTACGGGAGCCTTGTTATTATTTATTTAGAACTTAGTAATTTATACAAATAATCTCTTATAAACGATTTGGAACGGGAATATTCCAAACTCAAACCACATTATAATTAGAATTTTAACATATTTTTTTCTTTTTGTTTTACACTTTTCAATTCTTTACTCAGATATAAACTGATGAAGTTTGATACAATTAAGAGTTAAATACAATATAAAGGACTGAAAATGAATGAAAATGAATTTGTTAATGTTTTTTTACTTTATATACTTATGGAATTGGAAATTATTTGAATATGTGAATTTGAATACTATAAGTTTAATATAAATAAAATATGAGTAATAGTTAAGAATTTTAATAATGATGAGACTTCCCTTGAACAGTTTTGTATATTGTGAAAGCGCAGTTTGGAAACACATTTTACCTTTATTTCAGTGAGAAAACACTTATAGATACGACAAAGGTGGGTTCCTGGTTTGCTCTTTATGGTTTCTGTTAACAATATATTATATTCTCATCGTCTCGCATTCATTCCAACTCACATTTTCATTTTCAACAACGATCGCGTTTCCATCATTCCTATCGACGCCGAGACACGTATCCGTGAGAGCTCTCTTTGACTTCCAATATCCGAATCAGGGAAAAGTGGAAGGTTTTTAGAACACACATTTATCATATTATAATTGTCTTTTCCTACTCTTAAATCATCACCTTCAATAGGATTACAATTAAAAGGATTTTCATTTCGGACGTCCATAATTATTTGATCATTATTATTCAAGATTTACAATAAGCTAAAAAGTACTTTAATTTTGACGTATTCAAACCCGAACTCCTTGAAAGCCAGAGATTCGAAGGAATATATTAACTAGCAATTATTTCACTACACTGAATTCTAAATAAAATTCATTCCATTTTCTTCCATTTTTTTATGAAAAATGGGCAAATTTAAAAAATTAAAATTGTGAAAACATTATAACTCTTACGGTAATTTCTCATTTGTAGTTTACTTGACTTACGTGGCGTGACCGGACAGCTCATACCCGGACACATATCCCAATGTTGATCTTTTCATCTATATCCACCCCGAAAGTTTAAACTCTGCAAATTAACCAAAATAAGATAAGAAAACAATAACAACAAATTCATTATTTATTGCAAACATATAATAAATAGAGAACCATTATTTACATAGGATAAAATTTGAATGTCCGGTTAGGTCAACTGTACGCCCTTGACGATTGATTAGGTTTAGTCGTGATATTTTCGTTAGTTTTAACGAAAATATCACGACTAAACCTAACCAATCGTCAAGGGCGTACAGTTGACCTAACTGGGCATTCAATGAACCCAACCGGGTATTCAGTTGACCTAACCGGGCATTCAATGAACCTAACTGGGCATATATATATATATATATACACACATTTAACTGCAATGACCGCGCCGTATATTAACGTATAGAAACGACGTAAGTATAGAGGAGTGTTCTGCACACGAGGAAGAGAAATAACAAACAAATGAAAAATAAGGCACCCGCCCGGGAATCGAACCCAGGATCTTCCGATTGCCGGTCAGACGTGCTAACCACTACACTACGGAGCCACGATAGTCAGAAGTTGTAATTCTCCTACATAGGGCAGAAACCAATGCCTTGAGAGGGCACCCTCGCAAATCGTGAATATGTACATTTAACTGCAATGACCGCGCAGTATATTAACGTATAGAAACGACGTAAGTATAGAGGAGTGTTCTGCACACGAGGAAGAGAAATAACAAACAAATGAAAAATAAGGCACCCGCCCGGGAATCGAACCCAGGATCTTCCGATTGCCGGTCAGACGTGCTAACCACTACACTACGGAGCCACGATAGTCAGAAGTTGTAATTCTCCTACATAGGGCAGAAACCAATGCCTTGAGAGGGCACCCTCGCAAATCGTGAATATGTACATTTAACTGCAATGACCGCGCAGTATATTAACGTATAGAAACGACGTAAGTATAGAGGAGTGTTCTGCACACGAGGAAGAGAAATAACAAACAAATGAAAAATAAGGCACCCGCCCGGGAATCGAACCCAGGATCTTCCGATTGCCGGTCAGACGTGCTAACCACTACACTACGGAGCCACGACAGTCAGAAGTTGTAATTCTCCTACATTGGGCAGAAACCAATGCCTTGAGAGGGCACCCTCGCAAATCGTGAATATGTACAATTTGTACATTAATATACTGCGCGGTCATTGCAGTTAAATGTACATATTCACGATTTGCGAGGGTGCCCTCTCAAGGCATTGGTTTCTGCCCTATGTAGGAGAATTACAACTTCTGACTATCGTGGCTCCGAAGTGTAGTGGTTAGCACGTCTGACCGGCAATCGGAAGATCCTGGGTTCGATTCCCGGGCGGGTGCCTTATTTTTCATTTGTTTGTTATTTCTCTTCCTCGTGTGCAGAACACTCCTCTATACTTACGTCGTTTCTATACATATATATATATACAGTATATATATATATAACCTGCATGAATTTTAAATGTTTAAATTTAATTTTTAATTTTACAAAATAAATGTTTTCATTTCAAAATGTTTTCATTAATAACTTGCATGAATTCTAAATGTTTAAATTTAATTTTTAATTTTACAAAATAAATGTTTTCATTATTTTTCATTTTTTTTTCTGGTCCTATGTATGAGTTGTCCTAGGTATGAGTTGTCCTAGGTATGAGTTGTCCTGGTATGAACTGTCCTAGAACCCTTACGTGGTACACCTCAAGACCAAAACATTGTAAAATAGAATTCAACTATTCTTCAAGGTAACTTTAATAGGCGTGTAATCGACCATTTGCAAGCCACCTAAATCATAATAAAAAAATTCTGTCAAATTCAACTCTACTTCATATTTTTCACAGAAAATAAAATCACATACTGAAATAATCTCTCTACTTACGTCATTTTCATTTGTGGACTTATTTTTTAAGTCATTCGTCAATTTAGGAATATTCTCAGCAACATTTAATACCCCTTCTTATTCTCATCCACGGAAAAATCATTGTCACAAATTTCATTTTGGTTAAGCATATCTAACACGTCATGCTTCTACCAATAAACTAAAGTATACATCCTGTTAACCTCTCTCAGGATATGCTCAATTTCGTTTTATCCATTTGTTTTATATTCGTCATTTTTGTCATTACATACAGTTACATCATTTCATACAATTATACCGGAGTTTGTAGAGTATAGAGGTTATTCCAAACACGTAGGAATTATTACGCATGAGGCTCGCACAAGCTTACAAACAAAAGGTTCAATAACGACTAATTTTTGTGACACCACATTTGATACCGTACTTTGATTACCTCAATTACAATAATACGTTACATGAACAAAATCGAATTTCATAATGTCGACGTTCGACCTCATTCATACAAGTAGGCCTATACGGATTTGAGATTTCAAATATACATTTCAGATTTTCAATGAAAATGACTAATCTAACCTAATCACACTAGCTATTCTATTCATAGTAATTCTCATATTTTCCCTACGATATTTATACCTGTCATGGTACCTATGATTATATTAATTATTATGTCGATATCTTTCGTTCCTTTCATCACAGAACCTATCATCATACTTATTCCCTCCCTGCCTCAACATATACTTAGTCTCTATTCTTTTCTCATGTAAAACTCTATATTTACCTTCTTGTCTAGGCATATAATACAGATACTCTGCGTATTCCAAACTAGATTTGTTATACAATTTGTCGTCATATTCAATATACAGTAGTCCCTCTATAATCGTCGTTAATTGGTTCCATGAACAGACGACGATTAAAGAAACGACGATTAACGAGTCACTGAAATACATGTAATAATGAAAATTCGTTCCAGACCACCTACTGTACTGTACTTACCAAATTATGAAGTGGCTGGTTGCGCATGGAGGGGATTGGTGGGACTTGGTGATGGAGTTTTATTGCTTGGTAGGTGAATCACTCTCCATCAGCAGATCAGGGAGATCTACTGCTGTTGATGTTAATGGATGGGGAGATTTAGGTGGATCTGATTTCCTTTTGCAGAAATAATCCAGAGTTGTTTGTCTTGTCGCCTTCTTTTTCTCTGCTAAGATTTCCTTATAGCAACGAAAGGCTTGATTGGCTTCTCAAATGACTTTGGAGAATGACTTTGAATGGCTTTGTACATTCTTAGGAGGGGCAATTTTCACTTAATTTTACTAAAATGAATTAAAAAACAAATATTTTAAACTAAATTGCGTAGTAAAACTGCGCGACGTCCGTCTCCACTGAGCGCTCAACAAAGACTGATGCCCCGCGGGCAGGGGCAGACGACGATTAATAGAGGGAGGACGATTATCGAAATAATGGTGTTAAATAGGGAACGACGATTATAGAGGGACTACTGTAATCTCTTCTAAATGTCATTACATCCTCGTTATTCTTATTGTTACACATCCAAAATCTTTCACAGGCAAACATTTGCTTCCCAAATTTTTTTAATTATTTAATAGAGAAAATAAATTTAGTGTTCAAATGAATGACAAACATATAGTACAAAATTCATTACAATGAAGGAAAAAAATTCATAAGTAAATAAGCAAGAAATTACATTAATACTGAATAAAAATTTCATTGAAACTAATGACGAGACAAATTTTAATTAATGGCATTAATTAATAATATAATCAATACTTCTAACTGCGATGAGTCTTTTATTTAATATTACTTTAATTATATGTCTTTATTAGAACCTTTACTTTGAGAAAGCTTTGTATTGTATTTATATATATGCAGGCAAGTGGACTCGAACACTTTCCCTTTATGCAACCCACTGCCTACCTCCTACTGCAATATATTGGAGCGGATGACAACCACACGAATGCGTAGTCGATCTCGTAGATGCCTTGTTCCCAGTCTCGGGTTTTGAATAAAGCCTCGTACATTCTTGGAGTACTTTCAGCGAAGAAAAATGGAAAATAATTTAGTAGTAGGTGTTCTGGATTCCAGTTTTACGTATGACGAGTGTAATGTAGTTTCTCAGTAGAGAAGATCTTCGTACGGCGAATTCAATAAAAAAAAATTCTCTACAATCTTGTATGAGTTTTCGATGAATCGTATCTTCGATTCCAATGAATTAATGTCGTAGCTTTAACTCCACAACTGCTACCCCTTTAAAACAAACAAGATGATGGCCTCTTTCACTTAACTATGATTGAAGAGTTCGTTGTAATTGTCTAGACTCTAGAGGTTCAGAAACGAGTGTACGAGCTGGCACTCATTTGTCACTATTTCTGTTTTCTTCCTTTCAGTACTAAAGTGAAGTGAAAATTGGCCTCATTTTAAGTTTTATCTCTACTTTTTTGTTCCGGTAGTACTTAACAGGGGTCATTCCATCGCCTTTAAAGTCCTGCTAACATTAATAAAGGGTTTTTTCCATGGACAATTCTACGATTTTACTTATCACATTTTATTTAGTTTAATGAAAAGGTGCTGTATATACATCGCTGCGTAGAATAACTAATTTTAAGCTGGTGACACTCATAAATCTGGGATATATGGCAACATATCATTATATGAGCGGTTTGAGGGTGGTAGAAGAAGACACAGATAAGAGATGGAGCTATATTCCGTTAAGTTTCGGCATAGAGCCTTGCTCACAGAATGATAACATGAGTTAAACACACAATTTTTAAATGCGGACAATCTTAAATATTGTGTGTTTAACTCGTGTTATCATTCTGTGTGAGCAAGGCTGTATGCCGAAACGTAACGGAATATGACTCCATCTCTTATCTGTCTTCTTCTACCACTCTCACACCGCTCATTTGTCTATATGGATAACACATATCATTATATGTTTTGTGTACATAAACTTGGGACAAGATGTAATTTACGTAAAAAATGTCAGAGTTTAAGATTTTCATGTTTGGAATTCGTGAATTAAAACGTATAAAGATTTCTGCTTGACTACTGCGTCGTTCCTTAAAAATATGCTTCAGCGAAATTATATGAATTTTACTCAATAATAAGTTTATAATTAAATAATTACTTCTTTTTCGTGTGTTTATAAATACTCTAAAAGGTACTAAATTATGTCTACAAAAGTAATTAATCACTCACGTTTCTTATTTCCTTACCCCAATTCTTCATATGTTTAATTAAGTACTTAAAATGTGAGTCTCTCCATGGAAGCCATTTCCTAAAATTAGAATGTCTTCATATTTCATTAAACCTTCCTTAATGAACACTATAAACTTTTATTGTCCCTAAAATGGACCATTTTCCATAAAGTTACTCCTTGAAGTTATAACTCGAATCGCTTCTCGTCCTTCCATTACGGTCGTCGATCTCACGTGCCAACTTCGACGTCAGTAAAACCGTTAAAATTTCCCATTTATGAATACCATAATTTCATACCTTTTGCTTTTAATTAGCCAATTAGGCGGCTAAGATTAAAGTTAGATAAGACATAGGTTATCTTATATATATTTTTCAGTTAATATTTATCGCTACAACCAAAACGGTGAAGGGATAGTTGTTTTAAATGAATTATCATAATATCATAGACTCTGAAAGAATGTTGACATCTTAATTTTAGAATTTTATCATAATTTAAAATGAAAATCCTCGCAAGCCAAGCAGTTACTAATTCTTTTATTATTTAAAAATCCTACAAAACTCAAATAAAGCTTCATTTACGTCGAAGATTGGGCATATAAACCTATTATAGAGCACCCGTAACCAATGTTCCCTCTAATATTTTTTAGTCCGTGTGCGCAAGAAATTTTCGTTGTGCATACATTTAGATTCATGGTGAAAAATTGTGCAAACTTTTCTGAGCGCTATTATCATCAAAATTAAATATATATAAATATTAAATACTTAATAAATATTATTTCCATAAGGTGATAACTTGATCATTACGGTACTATTAAATGGATATTAAAAAACTGTTTACAATATTATATATTCTTAAAAAAGAAAACAGTTTATCCATTCTAAAAATATGAATAAAATAAAAAATAGTAAAATAAAATTCAACAAAATAAAGAAATAAAATAAAAATAACATTAATTGAAAATTACTATTTTAGTTATCATTTCTCAAAACAATTTTTAGCATTTAGCAATTTAAAATAGACTACCAAGATTAATACGTGATTTTATCCATTCACAAAATAGGAATAAAATAAAAAAATAATTTTACTTTTTATGAATTATGAGATAATTACTATTCGTTTTAATGCAAAAATAAGAAAGAGAAGGTTTATATTCAATGCGTTAATGTATAAAAGAAAAAATGCAAATACATAGAGTAAAAAAAATCCGTATTGCGTAATTGCGCGGACGTCGGCGAAGTCGGTCGGAAGGGGTTAATACTTAAAAGAGCGACTATAGAGTATGTTGATGCAAATGGTCAGACCTTGTGTGACGGTATATTTTTGAAATTACTTCATTTACTGTCGTGACTCATGATACGCTTGAGCCTGTGCGCATTTTATTTTGCTGTGTGCGCGGATTTCACAACGCGTGTGCGCGCGCACACGCGCACACCTTAAAGGGAACATTGCCCGTAACGTACATCGGGCATATAATAAACCTATTATAGAGTACCCGTAACGTAGATCCGGCATTTTGTTGCCAAGACATAGGTAAAGCACGCATTAATTAGATGACGACCAAATCTCAGAGTTTTATTAAATTTTTATCGTCTATGAAATCTCTAATATATAGTAAAACCTCTATAATTTGACATTCTACAATTTTGAAATTGCCTTATTTCGGCTAGTTTGAGAGATGCCGAAAATATTTTTTAATTCGAAATCGGTGCGAATTAAATACAAATTTGGCTCCAAGGCAATCAATTCCTTACATTTCTGATTCTGATCTGACTCGCATTGGCGGATCTTGGCCCCACGTTTGAGGGGGGCCAAATCTAACCCAACCCAAGCTAACCTTAACCCACCTCGCCAATAACAAATATCATTGGTTTATCAGAGTAAGGACAGTCACTGGCATTCCAATACCTTACCACCTTCGATACTGAGTTCAGTTTAGACTTGTTACACAAAGGAGAAGCCAGGATTTTTGCAAGGGAAGGTCCGACTCAAGAAAATTTAAAGTTTTACAAATTAGGCTGGGCCTAACATCTCTGCCGGCCACTGGCCTGCAGCACTGGCGCATGACCTGACGCCACGGCTGTTTGGACGGTAGTAGCCGCAGCAGGTCGGCTGGGTGCAACATTTCCCTGAACAAAGGTTAATATACGGGTATGACACTGGCATTTCATTTTTATGGATAGAATCTTATATTAAAATTAAAATTTAGAGTAAGTCATATACGTTCAACAGTATTTCAGGTTAGAATTGCCAAGTCAAATTACCGAGCGTCACTAGCTCCATCCTAGAAAAGCGAATACAAGTGACCAATATACGGATTTCAGGTAAATAGAAAAATGTAGGTAGATATACAAAGCATTTTGTAGGTAACATGAAGAAAAAGAGAAAAAGAGAAAGGGTAAGAAAAAGTATTTTACGTGACTTTTGCGGGGGATAGGGGCCAAAAGTGGTGTTATTCCCACCTTTAGGGGTGCCATGGCCCCTTTGACCTTCCCCTGGACCCGCCAACAGAGCTGAGTTATATCTCTCTAGATTTCTCAAAACCACTATAATAGTAATGATAATGGTAATATTGTTAATGTTAATTGATGATTGATTGCTGGATTGATTGATGATGGCTATGCTGATGGTTGATAAGGCTTTGCAGACCAAATAATGTTATTAATTAGGTTGATTGATAGAATGAGTTTTCTTCCTTTATTAAACAAAATAAATGATTTATGAATGAGACAAAATAAAAGTTGGTTGTTTACAGTTGAAATTAGATGTGCACTTGAACAATGACTTCAATATAATAATGACTTCAATATTAATAACGCGCGAGGTATTGATTAGTCTTACATAAAGTTAGGTGAATGACACCAGGCCAAAATGGGGCCTGCACAATGATGCTTACTTGATGGTAGCTCTCCTGTCACTAGTTCTTCGGAGAGAGAGGTCGAGGTGCGATGCTGGCGTCCAACTCGAGAAGTCCTTGTAAGGAGGTTGAGGTGTGAGGCAAGGCATAAGCACATACCTTGAGTGAATCCTCGCGATGTGACGTCATCTTGGTCGTACTTGTGTGGCGTCATTTTTGTCGTACTTGTGTGACGTCATCTTGGTCGTGTTTGTGTCGTTAGGGCTTCAGAACGTTGTAAAATGGAAGCGAAAAATGCCTGACAGCGCTTCATGTCATGACATATATATGGTAAATATTAAGTTTCGCAGAAACCAGTTCTTTTGAACTTGTTAACAAAGATCTTGATTGGTAGAAATTGATCACGTTGGAAATAACTAACCAATCTAAAACGACCACCTAACCAAGTGTACTCTGGTCTTCATGAAACTTAATATTTGAAATATAACGGGTGTGCCATAAAAAAAGGGTACATTTTAAAAAGGCTATAAAATCAACATTTGTCATTTAATTTTAATAAAACTTCTACATAATAAAACGTATTTATCTATATGCAAACAAGTTTTCAGACTAAAATATCAAATAATTCAAATTCTATCAACATTTAACGAAAGAGTATGATTTTTCTACTTAACATGCAAAAATTATTAAACCTTTTTAATATTTTTGTATAAAAATAATTTTTAACGAAAAATTTACATGAAATTATTAAAAAAATTGTTCGAAATGCTTTCCTTCCATTTCAATAACTTTTTTTATTAGTGGCCAGAATTCATCTATGGCTCGATTTACTTGTTCCTGTGGAAGCTCTTCCCATTTTTGAATGATGATCTCGCGTAAATGAGCGACATCTTTTATCCTAGTCCTGTAGACTCGCTCTGCTAGGTTCTCCCATATTCCGGCCAAGAATAAAAAAGTTTCAATATTGAAATTGAAGGAAAGCATTTCGAATAATTTTTTTAATAATTTCAGGTAAATTTTACGTTAAAAATTATTTTTATACAAAAATATTAAAACGGTTTAATAACACTGGTTTACAAATTTTGAAAAAGTTTGTGCTTCGGAGATAAAATGTGTTTCCTATTATGGATTTTGGGGTGCTGAAAACGAATATGACCATAAAAACAGTCGATTAGCTACAGTTTCCAAGAAAATTTAAGTTACACATTTTACGTATATGTATACCATATATTAGTAACATACCTGTATAATGCAGTCACTTATATTGATTCAACCCGTCGCTTCTTTGTTTGTCTCTTGTATTCAACTTCTGGAGCATCTCTTGTTATTGTCCAGCAGTAGTCTGCTAACAATGATGGACTCCATTTCCCCTGGTAGCGTTTCTCCATCCCTGAGATATCCTGGTGGAAACGTTCATCATGTTCATCGCTGACTGCTCCGCATTTGGCCGGAAAAAATTCCATGTGCGAATGGAGGAAATGTATCTTTAAAGACATATTGCAGCCCATTTTTTGATAGGACAACAGCAGGTTTTCCACCAGCTCCCTGTAATTGTCAGCTTTGGTATTTCCGAGAAAATTGGTTGCTACTAACCGGAAAGCATTCCACGCTGTCTTCTCCTCACCACCTAGGATACGGTCGAACTCCTCATCTCTAAGAAGCTCGCGGATCTGTGGACCAACAAATACACCCTCCTTGATTTTTGCTTCACTGAGCTTTGGGAATTTACCACCGAGGTACTTAAAAGTTGCCCCCGTTTTATCTATAGCCTTAACAAAATTTTTCATGACGCCCAGTTTGATGTGTAAGGGTGGTAACAAAATCTTGCTCGATTCTACAAGTGGAGGACACTGAACATTTTTTGTGCCAGGTTCCAATGAGTGTCGGAGTGGCCAATCCTTCCTGATGTAATGAGAAGTCCTAGCTCGACTATCCCATTCACACAGAAAACAGTAATACTTAGTGTAGCCCGGCTGCAGTCCAAGCACGATAGCAACAACTTTCAAGTCACCACAAACCTGCCACTGATGTTTGTCATAGTTTATGCAGTTCAAAAAGTTGCAGTCTCATGTTGTCATATGTTTCCTTCATGTGGACTGCATGACCAACTGGAATTGATGGCAATACATTGCCAACATGCAACAAAACAGCTTTTAGACTCAACTTCGATGAATCAATGAACAGTTAAGCGAAATCAGGATTGTCTGCAACAGTTGGTCATTTGGATCTCCTCATCATAGCTAGGTCGGTCTTATTTTTTTGACTTATCAGTGATTTTATTTATTTATTTTATTTTTTATGTGTATATTTATTATTATTTATTTTATTCTTACCCATCGTAGGTGGGCGATACCATTGGGTATATTGTAATGCTTCTCGTTTTGTGAGCGCGTAATTCTACGGATTTTAATTTCACGTTTTCATCAACCTTGCTGGCAGTCGCTTTAGTATTACCGACTGCCATCGCACGGGGGCATATTTGACCTTGAAATGTTGAAGCGACGCTTAGAAAGACGCCTCATAAGAGTGCTGATAATAAGAAGTAGACCAGATGTTATCCAGACAGAAAATCCTTAAGCCTAGATAGCCTTACAAGTCATTTCCGTCAGGGGAATATGTAAGAGAAATATATTATATGAGTCACGTACATCAGTCCAAGTTACGCCCATCAGTCTATAAAGTGAGTTACGTACGTCAGTCTTGTCGAATTCGACCATATAAAGAGATAATATTGATAATGCCGGCAATAATTTATCTCTGGGCAGCCTCGCAGAGGTAGAGCCTCGCCAGAGTTAGTTTTTGCCTCGCAGAGTTAGAGAAAATGCCAGCAAAACTGTATCATGTTACGAAGATATTATAGTTAATGTGATTGGCCAATCCTTCTTGATGGAATGAAAAGTCCTAGCCCGACTATCCCATTCACACAGAAAACAGCAATACTTAGTGTAGCCCGACTGCAGTCGAAGATCTGTGTACAACTTGTCAGTCACCACAAACCTGCCACTGATGTTTGTCATAGTTTATGCAGTTCAAAAAGTTGCAGTCTCATGTTGTCATATGTTTCCTTCATGTGGACTGCATGACCAACTGGAATTGATGGCAATACGTTGCCAACATGCAACAAAACAGCTTTTAGACTCAACTTCGATGAATCAATGAACAGCTAAGCGAAATCAGGATTCTATACATAACATTATGCAATCATGAATCTATAAATAGTCCTTTATTTTTTTTTTCACTATTATTTTCTTTATTCTTTATTTGGGTAGACGTGTGTTATCTGTTGTTCATCATGGTTCGTTCTCGTCGATTACGTCACCATATTCGTCGAAGGAAATATGGTCGTCACTTTCATCGTAGGATTGTAAGAAGGCGTGGGAAGAAGAATATGTTTACAGCATTAATGAAATGTGTTTATTTAGATAAAAATACTTTAGGTGTTAATACTGATGGTACATATACATTGTCATTAGACCTATTAAGTTCTTCTGCTAAATCTACTATTTTAAATTTTAATTATTATCAAGTAACCGGTGTATCTTTTCAATGTATACCACAAATGAATATGTCTGGTTATGTTATTAACTTTGAAGATTCTTTAGGTCGTAGGAAAGATGTTAGAGAAGGGGTAGAAAGAGATCCTAATGTAGGTATATCCCCAGTACCTTACTTAATGTTCCCCATGCTGTTTTGTTTGAGCCTAATCTTGACACATCACATAGTGCAGAGCAAGTAATGATGCATCCAAGAACTAGGCGGTTCTCCCCTTTTAAAGGGTTTAGAGTGTATCGTAGACTAAATCAAGTGTGTCAATTAGGTCAACAAGTTACTGCTCAATTCCCACAAAGTTTGATTAAGATTAGTACTAATGATTTAACAAGGTCATTAGATCGAATATATGTCGGTAAATATACCCCTGAACCTGAAGGTTCTCAACAAAATGAATATGCATTTAATTATGTAAATAGAATTGTATTTTATGTTAAATTGTATGGAATAAAACAATAAAAACTACTTAGAAATGAAATATTTTTCCTTTCCCAAATGTGTCTTGAAACGCAGCCAGTATTACCTGCGTTTCAATTTAAAGACAGAAAAGCCTTAAAGAACGAATTCATAAGGGTCAAAATGCTCGAAATCTCTCAATTTCAAAGACAAACATTCCATTCCATATAAGGGCATGAAAAGAATGACGTCATAATGTGTGGATGACTCATGCATACCCCACGCGGTTTACTCTTAAGCCTAGGTAGGCTTACATTACATTGAGATCTAAAAATAGTCCTGACATTGAGGAGTTTAAGATTACACCTCATTCGTCACCTAATGAATAACGTACGTCAGTCCAGTCTAATCAAACATATACATTATGCCGGGTTTATCAATCGTTGGCAGCCTCGCAGAGTTAGAGCCTCGCCAAAGTTAGAGCAAATATCGGCAAAACAGTATCAAGTTACAAGTCAGTTCAAATCATAGCCCGACTATCCCATTCACACAGAAAACAGCAATACTTAGTGTAGCCCGACTGCAGTCGAAGATCTGTCTACAACTTGTCAGTCACCACAAACCTGCCACTGATGTTTGTCATAGTTTATGCAGTTCTAAAGTTGCAAATTCATCTTGTCATAGGTTTTCTTCATGTGGACTGCATGACCAACTGGAATTGATGTCAATACGTTGCCAACATGCAACAAAACAGCTTTTAGACTCAACTTCGATGAATCAATGAACAGCTAAGCGAAATCAGGATTGTCTGCAACAGTTGGTCATTTGGATCTCCTCATCATAGCTAGGTCTTTCTTATTTTTTTGACTTATCAGTGATTTATTATTTATTTTATTTTTATTTATTTATGTGTATATTTATTATTATTTATTTTATTCTATACCCATCGTAGGTGGGCGATACCATTGGGTATATTGTAATGCTTCTCGTTTTGTGAGCGCGTAATTCTACGGATTTTAATTTCACGTTTTCATCAACCTTGCTGGCAGTCGCTTTAGTATTACCGACTGCCATCGCACGGGGGCATATTTGACCTTGAAATGTTGAAGCGACGCTTAGAAAGACGCCTCATAAGAGTGCTGATAATAAGAAGTAGACCAGATGTTATCCAGACAGAAAATCCTTAAGCCTAGATAGCCTTACAAGTCATTTCCGTCAGGGGAATATGTAAGAGAAATATATTATATGAGTCACGTACATCAGTCCAAGTTACGCCCATCAGTCTATAAAGTGAGTTACGTACGTCAGTCTTGTCGAATTCGACCATATAAAGAGATAATATTGATAATGCCGGCAATAATTTATCTCTGGGCAGCCTCGCAGAGGTAGAGCCTCGCCAGAGTTAGTTTTTGCCTCGCAGAGTTAGAGAAAATGCCAGCAAAACTGTATCATGTTACGAAGATATTATAGTTAATGTGATTGGCCAATCCTTCTTGATGGAATGAAAAGTCCTAGCCCGACTATCCCATTCACACAGAAAACAGCAATACTTAGTGTAGCCCGACTGCAGTCGAAGATCTGTGTACAACTTGTCAGTCACCACAAACCTGCCACTGATGTTTGTCATAGTTTATGCAGTTCTAAAGTTGCAAATTCATCTTGTCATATGTTTCCTTCATGTGGACTGCATGACCAACTGGAATTGATGGCAATACGTTGCCAACATGCAACAAAACAGCTTTTAGACTCAACTTCGATGAATCAATGAACAGGCTCCACTCATCAGGATTGTGAATAATGTTGAGAGCTGCCATCAGACCATCGATGTCGGTGCAAGCTACAAGGTCACCTTCCATGATGAAGAATGGGACAAAATCTTTTTGACGGTCACAAAACTTACACACTCTAACATTTTCAGCGAGGAGATTCCACTGCTGCAATCTGGAGCCCAACAGCTCTGCCTTAATCTTTGGCAGTTCTAAATCTCTGATAAGGTCGTTTAATTCATTCTGAGTTATCATGTGCAGTTTAGAAGATGTCAAGTTATATACAAATTCAGGGTCTTGTGAAGTTGAAGGCTCACAAGTTTCGCAGGTTCCTTCATTCTCCTCGTCCTCTGACTCCAGAGAAAATGAGTGTGGGGGCTCAGGAACGGGTAGTCCATCGCCATGAGGTACCGGGCGTATAGCAGAGGGTATATTCGGATATTGTAAAATCCACTTTTTCTTCTTGCAAATACCTTTCTTGACTGGAGGCACCATGCAGAAGTAACAATTGCTGACATGATCTGTTGGTTCCCTCCACACCATTGGCACTGCAAAAGGCATAGATTTCCTTTTCCGATTCAACCCCTGGCGAAGGTTTGTTGCACAAGTATTGCAGCATATGTGTGGGGCCCAGCTCTTGTCCTGATCTCCAATCTTACAGCCAAAATAAAGGTGATATGCTTTCCTAATCACGGCGGTTATAGCACGCTTTTGTGATGCAAAAGTCAATTCTCCACAAGCATAACAGAAGTTATCTACACTGTTCACGCAATTACGAGGCATCTTTGTTCAAATTAGGCTGAAAAAAATTCAGTTTCAAAAGCAAACACTAAAAAGAGTTTGACAAGGGTGCACTGTATGACTTCCGCGAATGAACTGATGCTGTGGCGTAATATGTAGACGCCTGTGACGCATCGACGCCTTGACTCTACTGGGCATGCGCGTATATATATTTTTTATTTTAATAAATTAATGTAATTACATTGCATTTTAATAATTTTAAATTAGGTAAGGTTAAGTTAGGTTAGTAGTCCATTATATTAATATCAAAAACATTATGGGAAGCAATATGTTAAAATGATCCAATCTATTTTTTAATAAATAATTTACAAATACATAATGTAATAGATAAATTTAAAATTACATTTTATTGTATATATATATATATGTATATATTTACATTAATTTATTAAAATAAAAAATATAACCGCGCATGCGCAGTAGAGTCAATGCGTCGATGTGTCACAGGCGTCTACATATTACGCGACAGATGCAGTCGAGTTAGTAGGGTGCAGGGTTGCCTGATATCTTTATAAATAGAGCCAATTGGCAATTTTAGGCATCATTTTGTATTCAGTGACCCAAAATTAGTGAAGATTGACTACTTTTATTTCCGAAGCACTTTGGCTGTAGACCAGTGTAATTTTTACATGTTAAGTAGAAAAATCATACTCTTTCCTTAAATGTTGATAGAATTTGAATTATTTGATATTTTAATCTGAATACTTGTTTGCATATAGATAAATACATGTTTTATTGTGTAGAAGTTTTATTAAAATTAAATGACAAATGTTGATTTTATAGCCTTTTTAAAATGTACCCTTTTTTTTTGGCACACCCGTTATAAACTAAGGTGGTGACAAACTTGACCTTCGTCAGAATGAACAATTCATGTGGTAGTAAAACCAAGGTTATATATATATATATATATATATATATATATATATAGTGATGTAGCGGATGTCATTTTTTTCACATCCGCGGATGCGGATGCGGATGAGGATGTTTGATTTCAACATCCGCGGATGCGGATGCGGATGCGGATGTCTACATTTTCGTTATTTTTTAGGATATATTCGAGATTTGTTGTGTTTAACGTATATAATAAGTTATTATATAGAGAGAGCTGTAGCTATAATGTAGTATAATTGATTAATTGTACAATAATTGCTGTACTTTTCTCTGAACATATAAAAAATATCAAGCATCTAACTAATATAGAAATCAATTAGTGAATTCGTCTGCAAATAAATTCGTTATATTTTGTTGAGTTTCAGCCACAATTAGAAACCATAATTGTGTTACCAGGATGCGGGACGTGAACCCAACTCAAATGCACCCCACCGACCTCTTTCCCCAACCTCCACCCTTATAGAAAGAGATCTTTAATTAGCTTGATAACTATTTATATTAAGTTTAAAGTTTTATTAGGCATATTTATAAATGAGTAATTAAAGTAAAGTAAACTAAGATGTTCATCGTTTAATGTTCAAACTTAATTATAGGAAGGTTATGCTTAAGGAACATTAATTTTTCTGCCTTTTCTGCTGCCAGTCTGTTTCTCTTTTCATCATATATTAATCCAGCACTGCTAAATAATCTCTCGCTTGGTACGTTTGTTGGAGGACAGGCTAAACGTTTCCTTGCAAGTTTACTCAAGTATGGATAGATATTCTGCGTATTTTTCCACCAACTAATAGGATTGTCACATGCAGCCAGGCGTTTTTCTTGGTGATTGCTCTCGATCATTTTTACTACATCTTTTGACATCGCGTAGGTCTCGTCATTGCTGCTTGACTCAAGAAACTGAGAAACAGATTCTGTGATAGATTTGCTTGTTGAAGGTGTTGGTTCTGTCACTGAAACTTTTATTCTTTTGGTGGGTGGCGAAGCGACAGATTCAAGAGATTGAAGCTCTTCAACTGCTTTGCCAAGTGATGATTTAACTCGTTCTAATGTACTAGGTGAAAATAACTTAGCTTTGTAACGTGGATCTAAGTAGGTTGCAAGAGAGTAACTTCATACAAGAACAGCCTCTCGTCTTGTCGCTTGCATCACTTTTGCGCACAATGAACTAGTTCTATTAATATAGTAGAATTTGATAATTTCCGCTTATTAATGACATTTTATCTCAACAGTCCACATCCGCACGACATCCGCAGTCCAAAGTGCGGATGCGGGTGCGGATGCGAGAAAATGTGCGGATGTTCCGCGGATGCGGATGCGGATGCGGATGTGACCTACATCACTAATATATATATATATATATATATATGGGATAGAACTCAGAATGGTCCCCTGATAACATGAAATATAATATATATATATATATATATATATACAGGGTGTATGATAAGTAACTCTCTTTTTTAAAATTTGTATAACTTCCCTATTTCTTACTCAATTTTAACGAAACAAACTGTAAATTATTCAGTATTTATTGTTTTCATTCACAAACATTCACATGCACTTTACACTTCCACATATGCTCCTGCATTATCACAACATTTCCTTAGACGAACAGGTATGTTGTCAACTGTTGTTCGTAACATGCGTTCAGGAACATTGTCGAGAACATGATTAATTCTTTCCCCAGTTCATGAAGATCTTTTGGTTTGTGGAAATAAACTTCTTCCTTAGCCCAACCCCACAGAAAGAAGTCACAAAGTGTTAGGTCTGGGTTGCAATCTGGGTTCCAATCCATCGTCCTGGAAATTTGTCATGCAACCATGCTCGCACATTGTTAGAAAAATGAGGAGGTACTCCGTCTGTCCTTCCTGCATGAAATGAAGCTGATCAATGTTATTCCATTGCGAAATCATTGGCCATACGTGATTTTTCAATATTTGCAGGTATCTTTCAGCATTCACTGTGTCCGGAATGATAAGAGGCCCAACAATGGTCGTGGATGTCATACATACCACACCAAACCGTCAATTTTGCCCGAGAGAAAGCTCAATATACATGGTGCTCGAAAAGTCCCGTCACCCCCTACAAAATGTACATATTGTTATACCAATTTTATTTTTGTGTGATTGTATTTATATCTGGTAGGTGTAATTTAAGAAACAAGTCACTAGCAACAATTACTTTAATTATTGTTTCTGCATGTTTGTATCGCTTAATTCATTAACAAATGACGGGCGGTATGGTTTCATGGCGAGATTTTTTGTCATGTGATTGTGGACATGGGGACTGCAAGTTCTTATGATCGTTTCCGAAGTGATTTTTTCGGTGAACAAGCCACCAATGCAATCACACCTTCACATTGTTCTGCTCGCGTTGTTGGTCTTCCCGACCGTGGTCTGTTCTTGATGGAGCCAGTTTCAAACAGCTTTATCTCCCAGCATAATACCGTCTTGTTTGGTGGTGCAGCCTTATTGACTCTTGTGTTGAAATCATTCTGGATATCATGCATTGTTTTGCCAGCATGTGATGTTTCATGAGCCCATGTGTTCATCACTATCCTTTCCTCCAGAGTGTACGTGGACTGGTCTGCCATTGTTCACACAACTCTAATATCTGGAAAAGAAAAAATGTCAATAAATCACATAAATTCAATTAATCACACAAAAATAAAATTTGTATTACATGTACATTTTGTAGGAGGGGACGTGACTTTTCGAACACCCTGTAGAAAAACTCAATAAATACTGAATAATTTAGTTTGTCATTAAAATCGAGGAAGAAATAGGAAAGTTATACGAATTTTAAAATTTCTCTGCATTTCGTTATGCGATTAATAATAATCTGTTTTGTTTTGCGGAAAAGTGTTCTGCTTTTTACTTCCATTTTAATTTTTTTTTTCTCCAACCTCGTTAGGATGTAGCGTTACAATATCGCCTCTTCCCCCCCCCCCCCCCCTGCAATGAATTTTTTATATTTGCATTTACAAGTTCCTTTTCAATTTTGAGTTCAAATGTAACGCTTCGAATATGCCCTTTTTAGCTTTCGAGCAAATTTTTTATGCTCTTTCTCATGTAATTTTATTTGCACTTCGTTAGGTTATGGTTAGAAAGTTCTGTTTGTTTAACATCTACATTAATTATTATGTCACTGCTATTTATTATAATCAGATGCAATACATTCTTCTTTCGTGATGATGTCTCCCTAACATTTTGAGTGAGGGTGTATTTCTCCATTAAGTTTAAAAAGTAATAGTGCTTGAATTCGGTCTTCCTTACTCCGTCTGTGTAGATTAGGGCGGATCGAAAATGAGGTTTTTAAACTTTTTTTCGAAATTCAAATATGGCTAGTGCGGAAAATATGTGGGTGCTATAGATAATGACTGTGCATAAATATTAGTCCTGCGAAATTATATCGTCAGGTGCCACAAAGCCGTCGAAAAAAGTGAAATATAATGATTTTCTTATATTCTGCATTAGTACAATAACTGAAACTTACTTGTTATTATTATATATTAAGTGTTCCAATTACCAAAATAGTTACTGAATTACGCAGCTCTTAGTTTATTTAGATCAATGTTCTTTTGATTAATGATCTAAATAATCCAGAACTCACCACGAGGAGGTGGCTGCGTGTCGAGCTCCACCCATGCCCTCCCAACCACCCATCCTTGCGCATGTTTTTTTCTATTAACGTTTTATTTAAACTTTATATTCAGCTTTACTTTCGAATGATGGCATTTTTTTACGTGACTGAAGTGTTGATCTTATGAAGCCATCTCGCGCGTTCAATCCAAATACTTTTGATGATGCTTCAGTCACTAATTTTACCATTCTTTCTACTACTTGTGTATGACAAGGGAATTTCTCGAATGGAGGGGTACTCTTGTTTTCTATGAATTCTTCAATCTCATTTTCTGTCAGGTGTCTTGTCACAGGTGGTTCAGTGACAATGCATTTTTGCCAATTAATTAAATCAGTATAATCAGTAGCTTCAAATTGAATAACAGGTACTGTGAAACGCCTCACAACTTTTTCCTTGTTTGTTTGCCTTGCTTTCTTTATTCGCCTCCACGCTAATTCTCTTATGGCGCTGCGGTCATCATGAATCATTGATGCTAGAATATTTTCTGGATTTGCAAAAAATGCATTTCTTTGTATGACAGGGTTTACAATATCCTTTACTTCGTCATTCAGTGTTCTTGTTAGTTCAATAGTTTTGAAAACATGTTTTGAGCCATTGACAAAAGACGTACTTTGCTTAATAGAAAACCACATTGGGATGTAGACCTTCATTATAAAAGAAGCAATGTTCATGAGGTTCTCAGATGGACTTACAGTTGAAACGTATAGACGAAGCAAACGATTTGCTATAGTCAGCCATCGTGAATGTGCCATTTTGCCTGGACTACGATGAGCAAGATCTGGAGAGCAATATCCCTTTGTTATGGCCTGATGAATATCAATTAGATATTTTTGGTCGGTGCTAAGATCTTCACAGTCTACAGTTGGTTCCTCAGCATCAATCCTTTCAAACTCGACAATAGGAAGACTCTCACAGTTCTCTAATTCCCTGCCAATAGGACCGGTGAATCCGCGGGGGCCAGATGTTTTTCCATCCAGCTTTGCAACTAAATGGCGTAATGGAAATTCATTGGCATGGAGCTAGCACACTAAATGTTGAACTGGCTTCTTCAGCTTCAATTCTATAAGCCTTATAACGCCTCCCTTTTCTCCAGTGTTGACTGCTGCACCATCGCATCCAATGGCAACAAGGTTTTCCAGGTTCATGTCATTATTTCCAATATACTCAAACATTCCTTTACATATTTCTTCAGCTGATCCAGAATTCACAGAATAATGGCCCAAATAATCTGAACCAGGTTCTCTCACTAAAGTGATATGTTCTTCTGTTACCTTCTTCTGATATACTTTGGACTCTTTTTTTTCTTGGAAGAGTGTAGAATCTTTTCGACCATCAAAATAGATTCCTCTGATTGGGACCTGATTTTGATCTTTCATAATTTCTGATCTCTTCTTTTGTCTTTCTCTTCTGATTTTACTCCTATCCACTACTTCAAATGTATTGTCAATAGAAACTTCTCCAATATCTTGCAATACTGCATTAACAATGAATGCTGCAGCTCGATCTGAAACTGCAGTCCTGTCACAAGCAGTAGCCACTGAAGGTAGATTTGTAGTTTTCCTTTTCTTGAATAATTGTTCTTCAGGTTGTTCGAGCTTTCTCTTCGAGCTAACTGGCTCTGGAAATGTATCGTCTGATATTTCGCCAGATTCACTTTCACTATTTGATGTCGATGATGATAATTCAACATTTGTATCCTGCAATTTCTCCTGTGAAGATTCTTTGGTGAGCCTCACAGCTTCTTTTTGCTTTCTTAGCAACGTAGATGCTTTTTTCTTTGAGAGTGTAATATCTACTCTATCAATAAACAGTTTTCTTTCACTCCTTTGATCCTGATCTAAGAGGAACGTCACTTCTTCCTTTGGAACCGTTTTTTCTTTGGGACAAGAACATTGTGTTAGTACTTTGCACTTGCACGCTGCAATGTCAAAAAGTTTCGTGTGTGCTTCTCTTTTGAACATATCAATCTTTGCTTTGTAAGCTTCAGAATTTTTTCTGCTTTGGTATGGCTTCATAATGACACGATACTTTTCGTGGTAGCTTCTGAACATTGTTTCAATTCGCCTGTCTGACAGAATTGGGACGGAAGCACTTTCCCAAATTGTTTTCAATTTATCAACAACTTGTTCTAATATTTGAGATATTGAAGGATCTTTATTAGTATTCTGTTTCAAATCGTTTCTTACAAACAAGTAATATTTAAAAACTCCTTCGTATGTAGGAAGATTCCTGTGCCACAAATCTTCCCCCATACCAAACATGGGGCACTCAGTTGAGGCCCTGGTTGATTTTGCACAAACTCGAGACATTTTGAAAGTATACAAATCTGAAAAAGAAAGAGCTAATATCAATTATACGTTAATTTCAGTTAATAGTACATGGCAAACTTAGGGCAACACAATACAGAAATGCAAAATATATAAGAAATATAGTTTAGACTATCTGAGTAACGCCAACAACGGAACACCCACCTGCTACGAGAGCGACAGCTACACTGAACCGAGGTACTCACGTGACAGCTGAGTGAGCCGACTATAGAAAACTGTTTTTAGAGAATAGAAACTTTTTTTAAAGGTTGACTGAGCTATTTTTATACAAGTGTGAATAAATTCTTGTCTATTGTGCATCGTGGACTCTTCTGTAATTATTGGTTAAAATCTGCTTTTTTCAATTTTTTTCAATATTGAAGGTCATTGTGGCACCTGAAGATATTAATGTTATGATTTTAAATTTATACCAGCTTATTTCCTCACTACTCCACACATTTTCCACACTAGCCAATTTGAAAATTCGAAAAATGAGTTTTTCACTCCGCCCTAATATACAGTATATGTATAGAGTGGCGCTCATGTTCGGATTGTAAAATTGGGGTTTATTAATAAATATAAAATAATAGCATCTGGAACATATAAATGAAAAGCGTAAGTTAGGTTTAATAGTTAGATTATACAAATTTTACGTAGGTCTGAAATCAATCACAAAAAGGGATACGTGACGATCGGCATGTAAACATCTGAACAGGTTCTGTCTTGTAAATGGGACGTGTTGAGTTGAGCCAATCAGGTATAAGTATAGCCATCACGTGATATCACACCTTTTATTTCATCCAATCGAAAATTAATAAACAGTTCAATTACACTGGTCAACAAAATCGAACTTTTTTCTGTCGTCAAAAATGTATACACACTTTTCTAGACCAATTGCGTACGCTGATTCCAAATCTGTTTTCGGTTTTCCTCTAGCACATCTACAGTAGTTATCGAAATGTGACTAGTGTTAATTTCAGCACAATTTATCGTAAAAGTACAACTTTATTCATAAAAAGAAATGTACACCAACCTAAAAACGTTGCCAGTACGAGTTTCTTTTGTAAATCTTGTCCGGATCGTCGCAGTACAACATCCAGCAGTAGTCTGCCAGCATACTTTCTTCCAGAAACCTTGGTAGCGATTTCCCCATTGACTGGATGTCTTGATCGAAGCGTTCCCCCTGTTCGTCACTCACCGCGCCAAGGTTTTCGGGAAAGAAATCTAGATGCGAATGTAAAAAATGTATTTTCAAGGACATGCGACAGCCCATTTCTTGATATTCATCGAGCAGTTTCTGAACTCCATGTTTGTATGCGGAAACTTGTGGTTACCCAAGAAGGTTCCACAAACCCATTTGAAAGCCTGCCATGCTTTTAGTTCTAAGGCATTGAGGCTTCCTTCAAAGCTTTCATCCTGCAGAACCTCCCTGATTTGGGACCCCACAAAGATTCCCTCATTCAATTTCGCGGCACTAATGTTTGCAAATTTCTCATTCGCCTTACCCATCGCTTTCACAAATTTTTTCATTAAGTCGAGCTTAATGTGGAGAGGTGGCATGAAAATCTTCTTTGGATCAACTAAAGGAACACACTGGACACTGCCCGTTCCTGGCTCGTGTGTGCTTTTTTGATGCCAGTTACGTCTGATGTAATGACCCGCGGTAGCACGGCTGTCCCATAGGCATAGGAAACAACAGTATTTCGTGAACCCTCCTTGCATGCCCATTAACATACCAATGACTTTGAGATCACCACAGATATTCCATTAATGAGTGCTGTATTGGATTGCTTCGAGTAGTATATTCATGTTATCGTACGTCTCCTTTAAATGAACGGAGTGGACGATCGGGATGGACGACTTTAAGTTCCCGTTATGCAGGAGAACCGCTTTTAAGTTTCGCTGTGAGAAATCAATGAAGAGGCGCCACTCAGATGGTGTGTGTGCCTGTGACAAGTTCTCGAATAGTCCATTGATATTATGGCAATAGCAGAGCGGACCGTCTACTGTAAAGAATGTCGCCAAATCATGATTTCATTTTCGATAGTGACACACTCTGACATTCTTCTCAAGTAAGTGTTTCTGCTTGAGTCTCGAGGAGAGAAGTTCTGATTTCTCTTTGGAGAGGGCTAGGTCTCTAATGAGGTCATTCAACTCGTTTTCGGTAAGCCTCTCCGGCTCCGATTGTTCTTCGTCAGCTGTGTAGTGAAGATCGGCCGCAGGTCCCGCATCTCCGCCAATCGCACCTTCGTCGGATTCCCTTTCGTCTTCTAAAGCATCGAGTCCATGCTGTGGAGGTACCGAAATCGGCATCGTGTCATCGTGAGGGATCGGTCTGATCGCGGAGACTACGTCCGGATAAACGATGTTATGCTTGTTCTTCACGAAGAATCCAGTTATGTTAACATTGCAAAAGTAACAATCGCCATGATGGTCTCTCGGGTCCCTCCATATCATGGGTATAGCGAACGGCATCGACTTTTTCCTTTGGTTCAACCAGTCACGTAATCCATTCGAACAAGCGGTACAGATAACATGTTGGCGCCCACGCCTTATCTTGGTCGCTTAGTGGACAGCTGAAATATAACCGGTAAGTTTTCCGAAGTTCCATCGTGATTGTACGCCGTTGTGATTTAGTCGCGAACGAGCCGCACATGTAACAAATTGTCGGGGTGATTTTTACATTTTCGAGGCATGATGATCGATGAGTGGGTTCATATAAATCACCTAAAAAAATAAAATGTGTACAGTAAGTGGACGACACAAAACAAAACACAACACACAATTAGACATGTGATTATTACCAGGGCTTGCCACAGCTATGTGCGGCCTGTGCGGCTGCTGCACAGGGTCCCCATCAATTAGAGGGCCCCTCCAAAATTCATTTGTTCTTCATATTTTTAGTTGCTATAGCATCACCAAACTTATAAAAACGAGACAAAACCACATAAAAGAATGTAAATAAGCAGCATAAATAAGCGTGTATTATTATATTTATATTTGTAGGCTACTTTTTGTCATTATGTGTTCAGAACTGTCACTGTTAAAATTCTTTTCGTTTAATTTTTTTCGTCTCTTTATGTACGTAATGTGGTGTGTGCGTGGTATATACGATATTATTATCAATGTTTCTGTTCGGGTATCAATCTATTTTTTGTGACGGTATATTTTTTTGGTTATTATACGGCATATATCAATTATATCTAATATATCAACTCTATTACATCATCAGTTTATTGATCATAATATCGAGACATACAAGGGTGATTCAATAAGTATCCGCACTTTTTATTTTCACAATTTTATTTTCACATCTGATAGATTATAAACACATCACTTCTCAACATAGTCTCCCTGTTTCACAATACGCTTAGTCCAGTGATCTACAAGCTCCTAATGCTATCACAAAAGAATGTTTTTGGCTGTGTGCGTAGCCAGTCATGCACCGTTTCCTTCAGGTCATCATCGCCTTAGAATCGCTGACCTCTCAAAGCGTCTTTTCGTAGTCAAAACAGGTAAAAATCCGAAGGTGCCAGGTCTGAACTGAAGGTTGGATGGTCGAAAACTTCAAATTTAAGTTCTTGAAGGCATTTTCGTCTGGGCAGCGGTATGAGGGCGCGCATTGTTGTGTAACAGAATAACACCTTCCGACAATCTCCCTCTCCGTTTTGTGCGAATTGCTTGCTTTAACTCATTCCGAAGCATGTCAGAATACGATGCACTTGTTACTGTAGTTCCACGCTCTAGATAATGTTCAAGGATAGGGCCTCGTGTATCCCAAAACAGTGTCAGCATAACTTTACCTGCTGACGGCTGCGCTTTGAACTTCCTTGCAACGGGAGATGTTGGATGCTTCCAGTGCATGCTCTGTCGTTTGCTTTCTTGTTCATAGTGATGGATCCAGATTTCATTTCGGTTTTCATTCTCGACCATCCAGCCTACAGTCCAGACCTGGCACCTTCGGATTTTTACCTGTTTGGACAACTAAAAGAAGCTTTGAGAGTTCAGCGATTCCAAGGCGATGATGACCTGAAGGAGGCGGTGCATGACTGGCTACACACACAGCCAAAAACATTCCTTTATGATGGCATTAGGAGCTTGTAGATGGCTCGACTAAGTGTATTGAGAAACAGGGAGACTATGTTGAGAATTGATGTGTTTATAATCTATCAGAGGTGAAAATAAAATTGTGAAAATAAAAAGTGCGGATACTTATTGAATTACCCTCGTATAACAAATAAATCTGACCATCCGTCACCTCAGCGGCGCCTCATGTAGTATTGCCATAGAGACGTCATCCGAAAATTTAAAACCGTGATCTGTAGCCACCAGCCAGTTGGTGAGCAACTGTTTTATGGAAAGGTATTTTTCTCTCTCAGGTTTGAGCATAGTGCTTTAGTTTTGATATATTTTCCTAAGAAGCTTTATTAATCAAATGCTATAATTGTATAAATCTTTGCATGTCAAAATAGAAAGTACTTTGTGTCGGAGATGCTTTCATATTTTTGGATGTAATTATTTCAAGAACGGTGCAATAGAGGGTCTGTATCGAAGGAGTGACATTTCAAAGGAGTGACATAACAAAGGAGTGACATAAATACCGTAACGAAGGAGTGACATAACAAAGGAGTGACAAATCGGAGATAAAATTCAAAGGAGATAATTATTAAAATTTTATTTAAAAAAACAAAATTTGTTAGAATTGTTAAAATTAAGATTTTATTTCAAAAACTAGAAACCTAACCTAACCTAACCTAACCTAACCTAACCTAACAGTTGCAAGCCTCTCTTCCCTCTGGATTTGTTCTTTCTTCTTCTTTGTTGGTATTTTCGTGTCACTCCTTTGAATTTTATCTCCGATTTGTCACTCCTTTGTTATGTCACTCCTTTGAATTTTATCTCCGATTTGTCACTCCTTTGTTATGTCACTCCTTTGAATTTTATCTCCGATTTGTCACTCCTTTGTTATGTCACTCCTTCGTTATGTCACTCCTTTGAATAGGACCGGCAATAGAAGTTGCTCGTTTATAACAAATGAAATTGGTGTGTTATTTTTAATTATTACAATAAGAATATAGAACGGAACAGCAAGTGCTTTGTTGCCTTTGTATACAGACTTTCTTTCGAAATTACTCAAATAGCATAATGTTTTATCTATAATTTCATTGGAATATTTATTGATAATAATTCGTATACATAATACATATAACTGATCGAGACTGTTCCTAATAAAGATTGGTAGGCTATAATCACAGTTTTATTTTTTCTTTCAGATATTGCTGTTGTGGCCCCAATACCAACCAGTCTAGCTAACTGCAGTGGCAGAGCAAATGAAACGGTCTTATCCATCAGGTGCAGAGAAAAGAAAGAAAAGAAAAAGTGAGGATGGAAAAATAGCAAAGGAAAAAGGTGTGTTTATTATTATTATTGTTAAATGTATTCAGTGATGGATTGAATTTATATGAATCCATGTTATATCTTTCAGGGGCATTACTCAAGTATTTTGGAACGACTTCATCAGGTGAACCACAGCCGTCTTCTTCCTCCACTGATGTCACTGCTGCTGAGGGAGCATCAGCACAGGTACCAGAGCCGTCTTCTTCCTCCACTGATATCACTGCTGCTGAGGGAGCATCAGTACGGGTACCAGAGCCGTCTTCACCCTCAACTGATCTTCCACCTTTCTCATCTCAATACTCTAATTTAGCTCAACCACTTGATCCAGCTGACTGGCTATCTGTTTTTCAGATGAAATCAGGACAGATTTGGTCAGCAGAGGGCCATTTTTGGTTGGTCCTGAGTTTACATTTCCTAAAAGAGGAGATGGTAGAAGCTTTAACATTCACCACAGTTATAAGATATTAATAAATGGGGAGAAAATTAAGCGGAGTTGGCTTCTCTATTCAAGAAAAAACAATGCAGTCTATTGCTTCTGTTGTAAATTGTTTTCAAAAAAGACCTACAAGTTGATCACAGAAGAACTGTCAGACTGGATCCATTTAGATACATTATTGAAAAGCCATGAAAATAACCAGAACACACTAAGAACATGGTAATATGGAAGGAGCTTGACCTGCGTCTTAAGAAGGGGAAGACCATTGACCAGGTAGAAGTGTCTCTTGCAGAAGCCGAGAGGAAGCGTTGGAGGGAAGTACTCACTCATTTAGTTTGCATCATCAAGTCTTTAGCAGAGAGAAACCTAGGGTTTATGGGTTTTGTTGACAAATTGCACCATCAAAGCAATGGCAACTTTCTAAAAGAGGTAGAACTTCTTGCCAATTTTGATCCAGTAATGAAACAGCATATCAGCCGGGTGGAAAGTGGAGTGGGTACTCATGCTAACTATTTAGGCAAAACTATTCAAAATGAGCTGATTACCTCCATCAGTGACAAAACAGTTGAGAAAATGATGACAGAAATTAAGTAGTTCAAATACTATGCCATTATTTTGGATTGTACTCCTGACCTAAGCCACCAAGAACAAATGTCAGTTATCATCAGAACTGTCAAACTAGAAGAAACACCAGAAATCAAAGAATACTTTCTGGGATTCCTTGTGGCATCAGAAACAACAGGTCTCGGTTTGTCCTCTCTCATTTTCAAAAGGCTTGAGGAGCTAAGCTTACCCTTCAATGATTGCAGAGGGCAGTCTTACGACAATGGAGCCAATATGAAGGGAAAGAATAAGGGTGTTCAAGCAAGGCTCCTAGAAGAAAACCCTCGTGCACTTTATGTACTTGTGGGACACATACCTTGAACCTTACAGTGGCTGATGCAGCCAGTGGCGGTTCCTCATATGGGCAATATGGGCAGCCGCACAGGGCGGCATTTGTGGAGGGGCGGCATGAGCGCCTGCAAAAAAAATAAAAATAAAAATAAGAATAAATAAATAAAGAAATAAATAAAAATAGTTTATTTATGGCAGTTGTGCAATTTAATTTGTATTTTTCCTGTTCATAGTATCATAATTACATTCTCTTAAGTGAGTTATTCTATTTACGTGATGAAGGATTTGTAAAATTCAGAAATTTGAGTCTTTGTTTTGGTTCTGAAGTTCCAACAATTAGTCCAAATAAAAAGTTATTTTGTGAAAGAGTTATGTCTGTCCTTTATTTTGGGGGATTCGAATGTGTGTGTGTTGGCGAACAGGGGGGGGGGCGCTGAAGGTGAGGTTCGCCCAGGGCGTCATGTAAGCTAGGACCGCCACTGGATGCAGCCAAAGGCTCCATAGATGCCACAAGCTTCTTTGGATATGTACAAAAAGTATACAATTTGTTCTCAGCAGCACCTCAACGATGGACTATTTTGAAACATTATGTCAGTATCACTTTAAAGTCCTGGAGTGAAACGAGGTGGGAAAGCCGACTTAAAAGTATTGAGCCTTTGCGTTATCAGGCCTCTATGATAAGGGAGGCATTGTTGGAGGTCAGTGAAAAGACAACAGATGCTACAACAAAAATTGAGGCACAATCTTTGGCAGAGGAGATGGGGTCATTTAGATTTCAAATTTGCACTGTAGTATGGTATGATATCCTCTCCAAAGTCAACAGTGTCAGCAAGCTTCTACTGGACGGGGCAGTTAACCTCCTAGAGAAGACTAAAGCATTTTTCATAACATACAGAGATAATGGTTTTGCTGGAGCACAAGCCACTGCAAAAGAGATATGCGAAGATATGCATGTGGAGGCTGTCCTCAAAGAGAAGAGGATAAGAAGAACAAAGACACACTTTGCTTATGAATCTCCAGATGAACCCATAAACGATGCAATGAAAAGGATGAAAGTCATGTTTTTCAATGTGGTGGTCGACTCAACCATTGGATCTTTAGAAGACAGATTCAAAATACTAGGGGAAGTGAGAAGTAAGTTTGGAGTGTTGCTTAACTTTCCAGATATGATGAATGAGGCAGTGACAGAGGAGTGTGAAGAACTTGGGAAAACATTAAACTGTGGAAACTGTGGAAATCTATCCCAATCTTTGGATAGCACTTCGGATTGCTTGTACTCTCCCAGTGACAGTGGCATCAGCAGAAAGAAGCTTTTCAAAACTAAAGCTCATAAAGACCTATCTCAGATCGACAATGGCACAAGATCGCCTCAGTGGACTCGCTATCATCAGTATTAATGAAGAGATTAGCAGGCAGCTGTCTTATGATAGTGTTATTGAAGATTTTGCCTCGAGAAAATCAAGGAGGTACAGATTATAAGCACTTCAGAGTACTGGTGTTTATGGTTTGACAAACAGTGATGTTTTTTGTTAATTTTTCTAATCATGGTTGCAGTTGGCTTGAACAATTTTCCTTTATTTCTTCTTGTTCTCTTATTTATCATTTTATCAAACTATATTTACAATTGTCAATTTTATTTTCCACCATTGCTTATTATTTTCTCCACATTAAAATTATTTCAAATTTATACTCTTCGTTGGAATTTTGAATATTTGTAATTCTTTAAATAATAACAGAGGAACACTGATACTGATTTACCTTCCTGTTATATATTTGTTAAAGATATATATATATATATATATATATATATATATATATATATATATATATATATATATATATAATAAGAGCTTGCCTAGGGCGCAAATACCCTTGCGCCACGGTGTGTGTGTGTATATATATATACACCTTACCTTACAACCTTACAAAGGTTCCACGTGATGATTTCTCATTTCGCGAAGGTCAAGCGTGTCGCCCCTCCTCTCGAGTTGGCCTGGTGAAGTAGTGAGTTGGATTCTTGCGCTCTCCACCTCACATAGCCAGGTACGCCCGGCTCATCGGGGATTGTTCTGAGCCAGGCGTCAAGTCTTCTTTTGAAGATTTCCACTGCAACTCCCTTCGTGTTTCTTAGGTCTTTGGGCAGCTGATTAAATAGTTTTGGTCCTCTCACTACAAAACTATTTTCTTTCAGGGTTAAGGATGTTCCCTGTCTCGCCTTCAATTTGGGAATACGACACAGTCTACCGTTTCTACCTTCCACCGTTGTTTGGGGAGTTATGGGATTCAGAGTAAGATTAGGGACTAGTTTCTCCATTATTTTCCAAGTGTAAATAATGGTGTATCTCTCTCTTCTCCTTTCCAGTGAATATAGGTTTAGTTCTCGTAACCTTTCCCAGTAATTTAGTTCTTTGCACCCATTGATCTTGGCTGTGAGACTTCTTTGAATCCCCTCCAGCTGTCTAATGTCTTCTTTTTTATATGGGGATGTTAGGACCGAGCAGTACTCCAGTTTGGGTATTATCAGGGTTTTCAGTAGGGGGATCATTACATTCCTATCCCTTCGTTTAAAAGTTCTCAATATCAGACCCGTTATTCTCTTTGCTCTGTTTACTGCTATCTTATTTTGTGTTTCAAATTTCGCATCATCTGTCATTACAACCCCTAAATCTTTTGCTCTGGAATTTCTCTGGACTTCCTGTCCATTTGGGGTATAATATTCCATGGACTTTAGGTCTTCTCTTTTTCCGTACCGTAATAGCTGAAATTTCTCGGTGTTAAACTTCATATTGTTGTCTTCCGTCCACTTGTAAATTTTGTTTATGTCGGTTTGTAGAGATCCTATGTCTTCTGGTTTTCGTATTTTTCTACTGATCTTTGTGTCATCTGCAAAGGATGTTACTGTGCTGTCTCTGGTAACGTCCTCATCTATGTCAGTTAGCATGATTATGAAGAGTAGTGGAGCTAATACCGTTCCTTGTGGTACTGAGCTGAGGACCTCTGATTCTGATGAAGATACTCCTTGTACTGTAACGACTTGCCTCCGCTCACTATATATATATATATATATATATATATATATATATATAATATTGGGTGTTTGCTTTTATCAAGATGATGTCTCGTAGAAAATCAGAAAGATATATGTGGCCCTGGGAGGGTTGTGTAAGGAATGGGGGGCCCCCAACCATTTTGCACAGGGCCCCTCAGAAGCTAGGGCCGGCCCTGACTGTTACGCCAAAGAATAAAAGGGTGTACATATGCAACGTTTGAAAATTTGTGGCCAGCAACTACTCTCACCTAAAATACCACAAGACAACCTGCGGAAAGCCTAAGTTGAAACAACAAAATGCCATACATGAGGGTACAGAAATGGTAAAACAAAAACCTACACCTAAGCTGCAACGACAAAATACTCCGCTACATGTATATTAGGGTGGATCGATTTTACATTTTTTTCGATTTCCATATTCTAATAGAGACAAAAATTTGCGCATGCATGAGAAAATAGCCTCTGCAAAATTTTAGCTTAATAGGTAATCATCTTCTGCCCCCGGCAGAGCGATGAAAATCATATTCTAGTAGTCAAAAACGTATTTTTAAACCCTAGCCTAGAGTCATAAAATTTTGCGTGTGTGTTATTTCATGCCTAAGCAACGATATAAATGCTATGGGAAATATATAAATGCATTATTTAAGACAAAGAGCCGATCTGAAAATATGTATATTATACATATTTTCAGATCGGCTCTTTGTCTTAAATAATGCATTTATATATTTCCCATAGCATTTATATCGTTGCTTAGGCATGAAATAACACACACGCAAAATTTTATGACTCTAGGCTAGGGTTTAAAAATACGTTTTTGACCACTAAAATATGATTTTCATCGCTCTGCCGGGGGCAGAAGATGATTACCTATTAAGCTAAGATTTTGCAGAGGCTATTTTCTCATGCATGCGCAAGTTTTTGTCTCTATTAGAATATGGAAATCGAAAATGTAAAATCGATCCACCCTAATGTATATATATAGTATATATTGTATATATAGTATTATATTAATTATATATAATTATATGCATATTATATATTGTGTATTTATAGTATTGTATCTTATATATATATAGTTGACCTAACGATTGGTTAGGTTAGGTCGTGATATTTTCGTTAGTTAGCCTTATAAAGCTAACTAAAGAAGGCTGGGGTCCCTGATCTTGAATTGATCCTCCAAAGAATATACAAGAACTAGGAATTAGTAAAATTTATACAGTAGAATGGAACGTTTTCAAGTTTTGTGTAGTTCCAAGTTTATGAGGGAAAAGTTTTAAAATATTCTCATCAAACGCAATCACTGATGGGAACCTACGAACACGACGGAGAAAGAGAGCGCACGGAAAAAAACGGAAGATATTGGAGAAGTTGTCATAGAAAGAGAGTCATACAGCTGCAGTCCATCAGAAATTCGCATTTTTCTTTCCTTGTTATTTTTATTTCAATTTCACGATAAGAGTCCGTGGAAAATAGGGCCTATATCTAAGATGAATTAATAACTGTAAATTCAATTTATTTCCCCCTACGGCCGACGAGAGTCAAGCATTACCGAGGCCCTACGATTCTATTCGTCACGCGCGAGGCCTATCCCGTTTCTTTAAGTCTACTTGATTTTTGATCAAGGCTTCAGCTTGTTTATTATTAATTGTATAACTAAGTGTAAAGTTAATTTAATTTGTGAAAGAACATAAGATTAAAATAGAAAAACTTCTTGGTGTTTTTATAACAACAGCTAACGGTAAAATTTTGGAAATATAACGATGAACAATGTTAGTTCTTCAGCTGAAGTCAAAAACTAATACGAATAAAGACATCAGTGGGTTCACGTTACCACATAAATTGTCACATCCGTTGACTGTGGAAGAAGTAGTAAGTGTCCGTGCTACTGTATCAACTGTAACCCATATTGCGTATTAATATCGGTGCATTTACAAAGGGCAACTTCGTCACACCCACCCACGAGCGGAGCAATAAATGAAATGAATGAGATTGTTTTCATTTGAGGGTCACCGAGAGAGGGACGCCACCCGGGGAGAAACTTCAAACCCTTCACTCGTAAGCATTCGTACAGAGAAGTATTTCAGTTATATTCGTCTTTTCCTTTGGACCATGCATTCCTAGGATAGTTATGAAAAGTTTGCCTTTACTTTGGAAAAATTTAACACATAAAAATTTAGTTTAACTCTAACTTATAACGCAAAAAAGAATATGAGGAAACGTAACATTTCTGAAATGTACTTAATTAAGTGAAATTTAAAAATATCTGCTGTAATATGTACTCAAACAGTTAAAGTAAAAAGTAGCATCTCAAACATAATATCGATAATGATGAACATTACTTTGTAACGACGATAAGCTATGCACTAACTATATTTATTAGGTAACGAAAAAAACAAATATATGACTTCAACCGGCAGACTTCAGCAGATGATAAAGAAAGCAGAACGCGTTTCATTGGTTGATTTAAATGTCCGCGCGTCCTGTGTCCTCTGTTTCGTTGCTTCAGACATGGTAGTTTCTAGAATGTTAGGGGAAATTAACAAAAGGTATCGAGAGAAATGTAGTGAAGTAAAAGTGCAATATTTTCTCTTAAAATTTACTTAAGTAAGAGTAAAAGTATTTAAAGATAGACATACTTTTAAAAAAATTGATCCCGAAAAAAGTTACTTTAGTATGGTTATTCGTTACCTCTGCCTAAACTGGAAAATATATTAATAAAAATAACCTAACCTAATGTATCTTCCATGCACCATACTTTACTTCTGGTATATATATATATATATATATATATATATATACAGGGTGGGCCGAAAGTCTGGATCCATAGGAAAATATTTATTTTAATACATAAATTACAGCAAATGGTAAATACTTAAAATGAATATCAACTTTAACTCGTAAATGCGTATCCGTGATACTGTACAGTGGTTCGTACTCCAGTATAAACAACAAATTATAACAAATGCTCAAATTGGCGGCCTCTGACATCGAGACACTTAGGGATGGAATTTATGATTTTTAATAATTCTTCGAATTGACGTTCTCGAGATGCGTGTTTCATTTGATAATCTTCTTGTTGACTTTACTGGATTATTCGTTAAAGTTTGACATACCATTGCAGAGGTATTTTCATCAGTTGCAGTTTTTGGACGACCAGAACGCCGTCGATCATGTACACTTCCTGTTTCTTTGAAACGTTTAAACAACTTGCCAACAGTCGCATGTGTTACTGGCTGCTTATCAGGATGATTTCTATTGAATTCGGTAGCAACTTCTCTGTGTGTAGCGCCCTGTCTTGCGTACATGAGCACAAGTTCTACCCGGTCTTCTGTTGTTAGATTCGAAGCCATTTCTGGGCTGAAATAAAAAAAGTATTTGAGTATTTATACTGGAGTACGAACTACTGTACAGTATCACGGATACGCATTTACGAGTTAAAGTTGATATTCATTTTAAGTATTTACCATTTGTTGTAATTTATGTATTAAAATAAATATTTTCCTATGGATCCAGACTTTCGGCCCACCCTATATATATATATATATATATATATATATATATATATATATATATATATAAATAATTAAGGGAGATGCCACACCCCCAATAATATATATGTGTGCGACGTTATACTATGAAATTTAGCCCCCACCCTTCAAATCCATCTTAGACAACATTCATATTACACCATCGAGAGTTGAAACTCCAACCTCATTCTTTATAGTACGATATTTTAGGCTTCAGTGTATATGCATTTTAACTATCACATTGAGGACGGGCGGGGGTTCGAGTTCCAGTGGTGCATAATCGAAATATTGACTCCCGATGGTGTAATATCACTGTTATGCCAAAGACAGATTTGAATGGTGGCCCCTAAAGTTCATAGCATGATATCGCACAGATATATATTACTGGGGATGTGGTATCCTCTCATTTATATATATATATATATATATATATATATATATATATATATATACACACGAGGGCCACTCAATATATTTTGCCCCACCTTTTTTTTTCTTTCCAAGTTTCCTTGTAAGTTCCAGAAATTTTGTACACAAGTAGTTACATACCTTTTTTACAAGATTTTATTTTTCCACATACAGTAGTCTCCATCGCTTTCTACGGTTTTCCTCCACCTCGAAACAAGGGCCTTTATTCCTTGCTGGTAAAAGTCCGCTGGGTTCCGCTGGAGCCACCTCTTAACCTCCTCAACAACCTCATCATCACTCTGAAACTTTCTTCTACGAATAACATCTTTATATGCCCCAAACAAATGGAAGTCTGAAGGTGCCAGATCCGTGCTGTATGGAGGGTGGGGTAACACAGTCAAGCGCATATTTGTGACGGCCTCTCTTGTTTGCAAACTGTTGTGTGGTGTTGCGTTATCGTGCAAAAGAAGGACGTCTTCCAGTTTTGTCTGCGGTCGAACTCGCTTTATACGTCTCTGGAGTCTCTGTACGGTTGTCCTTTCTTCATAATGTCAACCAGAATCACCCCTTTCATGTCCCAGAAGAGAGAGCCATTTTGAACTTTTTCTTGCGTGGGGAGTCTGTGTGATGCCACTCCATGGATTGGCGTTTTGTTTCAGGTTCAAAGTGGTGTACCCAAGTCTCATCCCCAGTCACAATTCGTAAAAGGAAGTCATCTCCTTCTGTCTCGTATCGAACCAACGACTCAGAAACAATTTCTTTTCTTTGGGCTTTGTGATCTTCAGTCAGTTCACGAGGAACAAACCGTGAAAACACTTTTGACTATTCCAGTTGCTGAATTATCATAGTCGCACTTCCTTCACTAATTCCTAGCTGCAGTGATAGCTCCTTGTATGTGACGCGCCGATTTGATCGAATGATGCTGTTAGCACGTTGCACAGTGTGAGATGTCACAGCCGATGCCGGGCGACCGCTGAGTAGCTCATCATCGAGGCTGGCTCTTCCTCTCTCCGATGATCTCACAAGTTTAGACCAGCATCCAATTGTATTTCGATCAACAACAGCATCTCCGTAAACGCTTTGTAGACGTTTGTGAATATTTTCAACTGTTTCCTTCTCTACGGTTAAGAACTCGATAACAGCTCTCTGTTTACGACGCACATCAATGTCAGACGCCATTTTCGAAACTGCGTTAACCATGGGTTTTATACAAGGGCGGTTAAAAGCGGTTTTGGTTATTATTCGTTTTTTGACCCAGTCACACCCAGCTATAACAGCAATATTTATTGAATAACCAATCAAAACTGAATAAGAAAATATATATATTATCTTGTGCAAATTTGCATAAAATGTGTTTTTTTATTAAAATATATTTCCTATTTTTGGTCTTTTTTCAATATATATATATATATATATATCGACTATTTGGTGAATATTTCTTATTTTTGGTGATTCTGGCCACTTCTGCGTAATTCAATTTGTCCTGTTTTACAAGTAAATCATTTTTAGCAAATGTTCGTCTGTTCAGTTCGGTTTTTTTGTGACTAGAAGTATGACGTGTCACTTATGCATATTTGATTTTGAAGACGTGGTCCGCCATATTGCCCTCGATGAAGACAAGTGTTTAGACCTTTTTTTCAATCACGGAATAATTAAGACATCCGTGACCTGACCTAAATGCAATAGTGCTTGTATTTTAATAAAAGACCAGAAGGTCTTTAGGTGCCGTAAAAAAAATCCTAAAAATAAACGTGTCTCGTTTCAGTTTAAGGGCACGCGAAATTTAGCAGACTACCCATGCAAGGTTGGCACATGTTATTACATTATCATTTGTATAATTTAGGTCTCGGGGGTTCGGGGGCGGAGCCCCCGTAAAGATCACGCATCACAAATTGATCGGTCCTAATGTTTTGCGGACAGTTCAGTACGTGACACCGGTTAGGTAAACTGTACGCCCTTGATGATTGGTTAGGTTAAGTCATGATATTTTCGTTTAAATTCGTTAGTTTAAACGAAAATGACGAGTGCAAACTTTTCTGGTTAATTTTGAGGTGTTTTGTACGAAACTGCCATCCGTTTCCTGTGCAAATGCGTACTTTTCAAGATGACGATATCTCGAAAACTACGCATTTGCACAGGAAACGGATGGCAGATTCGTGCAGAACACCTCAAAATTTACCAGAAAAGTTTGCTCTCATTATAAAAAGAGACTGGGTCAAAAAACGAATAATTACCGCGGTGAAGCGCAGAAAGTTCAAACTTAGGGCCCAAAAGACATTTCAGCCCCATGGCCTATTATTTAGCTAAGAAAAAAAGGTGGGGCAAGATATATTGAGTGTCGCTAGTATATATATATAATATACAGTGTGTGTGTGTGTGTGTGTGTGTGTGTATATATATATATATATATATATTACATATATCAGGAGAAGAATGGTGCATGGGTGATAGGTTAGGCTAAGTAGTGATTTCTTTTAATGTAATCATTTTTATTTATGGTTAATATGTATTTTATCCCACTCAGAATATCAAAAGCAAATATAATTATAAAATATTAAAGCATAATTTTCTCATCATTTTCATATAAGTCACTATGCTCGCAGATGCGTACTTAACAAATTATGTACATTTGAATATTATGACATTTTTGCATTTTTTTTCCCGCCCTTCCAATATTTTGATTGGTGACGTCATGAGAACATGAAATATGAGCAAGATTTTTTAAGTTCTTAGGCCTTTTAAGTTGCTAGTCTACTTCTGTTAGTTTTTGATAGATGTTTGTGGCGATGACATGTGAACGGTGCGAATATTATTTTGAGGATTTAATATACTCTAGGCTAGGTTAGCCAGGGTTAGGCTAGTTTAGCCAGGGTTAGGCTAGTTTAGCCAGGGTTAGGCTAGTTTAGCCAGGGTTAGGCTAGGTTAGCCAGGGTTAGGCTAGGTTAGGTAAGGTAAGGTTAGGTTAATTAATACCAAAATACATTTTCCTAGTAATATTTGATGTGTTTTGCTTAGATTTTGACTTCCATTTCCCTTGAAAATGAGCCAAACTTCAAAGTACTATAACTTTGTTGGATCTCATTTCCGACGGAAATGGAGGTCATATTTGAACAAATCACATCAAATACTACTAGAAAAATGTATTTTGGTGTGTAAAATGACTGAGTGACTTAATATACATAATTACACATTTATTTATAATGATATTTGTTATATCGAACTTATACTGCACCGCAAACTTTAACTTTTTTTTGTACTGAATTTCGTTTAACTGCATACAATACCTGTCTGACTCGGCAGCGAGTGTCTGGTGAGGCCTAACCTAATGGGAAGCCAAAACACAAAGTAGATTTTATATGAATTTCAATTCAATTTAACTTTTGAAACACAGTGATTAAAGCTGGGGCGAATTAAAATGAATATGACATTGAAAGAATGAGAGGTCTCAGTCGGCCTACCCCGAATATAATTAACAGAATTTACATCAAAGAGTACTACGAAACTTAATACGTCTTGCGCTCACAACTTTCAGCGAAAATATGTTTTAAAATGAGGCGCAGAGTTGCCAACTGTAAATTTTATAACTAACTACTCTCTGGGCATACGAACTGGGATTTTAAAACTAATTCCGGCAGTTAATATAAAACCAATATCTAATTAATAATCACGTTAAATTGCATTAATTAACAATCACATTAATTCCGTTTATTACAGTCAGGTTAGAGTTCTTTACCCTATTACTCCCATCATTAGGTTAGTTTAGGTTAAGTTACTCCATATTCAAATTTTTATTTTTCGGTTAGGTTAGGTTAGGTTAGGTTACTGTATATTCAAATTCTTTACTTTTTTTGGGGGTGGGTGGTGGCATTCTTTGACATCTTTGCATCCCCCACTCCCCCAATTACTCCTCGATATTTTCGCATTCCTTATCCCCTAATTACCCACTTGAATTATTTGCATCCCCCATTCTCGAATTACCCCCTCGACATATTTGCATTACCCATTAACATTTTTGCCACCATACTACTACTCCCTTCGTAATGGCAAAGGTCATATGACGGAGGGGACCTAAAGCTTTACGTGGGATCTGAAGCTCGGGTCGTTACATCATCTGAACGCGTAGGGCGGTCACCATCTAACTATAGAATAGACCCAACGTCACTTAACCTCTCTGATGAAACGGGAAGCGGTTATGGAACGTGGCACCGATGTAACCCAAGAAAGGTCAAATAAAAATTTGCTTATGTTGTTAGATCGTTTAATTTTTTATAAAAACATTTTGCATTTCACAAAAATTCTCGACTCCTCGAAAATTTCGTTACCGAGTCAAAATGTTTGCTTTTCTTTCTTGGCTTTCAAAAGGTCTCAACGACCCCAGTGAGACGTTCGAGAGTTAGTTAAGAGTCTTTTTACCTAACCCTGTGGGACAGCCAGGAAGGCTATATCGTCCAGGGGACTTCCGAACGAAACTCGCAATGAGGTGTTCTTAATCTCGAAGATATTTTTCAACCTTATCCCTTCTGTTTCCATATACCACTAAAACAGTTGTTAATTTTATATCATACATTTTTCTTGCTAAAAAAATACCTCATAAGCAAAGTATCTATAAAACAAGTTCTGAAATTATTTAACTGAAGAATTTTCAGAGCGTTTGAGTAAGATGTAATAATGGCAGAGAAGTGTACTGGTATCTGATGACACACGAAATCATCCTTACGATGACGTTGTTGATGACGTCATGGGTGACATCATCATTGAATGAGAGTCAAAATTGAGGGAAAAGGAGGGTTGTTTTTTTTTTAAAGAAATTTAATAAATTGTTTATTTATTAATGATAAATATTATATTTGTTTATTCTAATTTCTTTCATTTTTGTTTACTGACATACAAGCATTATATATATACACACACATATATATATATATATATATATATATATATATATATATATATAATTACGGTGATTCAAATATGGGGGTAAAAAAACATTTTTTTTATTTTAATGTGTTCAACCCTTTATATGGTTCATTTCAGCATAAAACAACTATCTTAAAATATTTTAGCAAATTTTTAATTTTTAGGGGTTGCTACCAGCAATTAAAAATTGACAGAATGACTCAAATTGTCAAATTTTTCCACACCACCCAGGAGGTACAGTACAAGGCGCATTGCTTTTTTTAATGTGGAAAGCTCCCCCGTAGGTCCTACCATAACCACAAGCATGCATAATTAAACTAGCATGATATTTGAGACATTAGCTGTCCTTACTTCATCAATGTTTCTTTTTTTCTATCAGGGTAAACAGCCCTGTAGTTTTTCACTACTTGTAGCAAGAATTGTTTTTGATCTTCGTCATGTGTTAGTATTTTATTATATTCATCCATTAATTTTACTCCTCTTTCCGCTATATCATTCACGACTTTCCACTCTTTGATAGATTTCTTAGCGGAGTTATATTCTTCATCATTACGCCATTCTTTAGCATCTTTGAGTAAAAATTTTGAACTAAATTCTGTTATTGTAAAGAATCTTTGAGTATTTGATGTGACAAAATCTTCTAATTTCTTCGTTGGAATAAGTGCAGGATCTAGAAAAGCCCGTTTTGCAGGAAGAGTTTCTGTTGTATTTTGCAAGGCCTTTACCATTTTGTTTTTTGTTTCAGTAGGCACTTCATCATCATAAAAGGCCAAGGCTACCAGTTCTTCTGATAGGTACCAGAGGTGACCTAATAGTTTTTTAATAGCAACAAATGCAATTGTGTCATTTATTTGTTTGTAGACTACAAGATTCTGTAATAATTCCAGATCAAGACGAGGAGCGCAAGATGGCACAGGAGCTGTAAACCATGCCTTTACATATAACCAAGTAGCAGATAGACAGATGTCTTTTAGTCCTTTTTTGTCTTTTACTGAAATTTTGAACTGAGATTTGAACAGAAAAATTTCTAATGAATATGTAATTTTGGCCATCCACCTAGCCCGATGAAGTCCCGCTGGATGTTTAAATTTGATTCCACCTTTTGGTTCACCTCCCAAAAAAATAATTGTTAACTGCAATAGTTCTAGGTAGTTGTCTCTTGGTTGGAATGTATCTAGTTGATTTGCTGCAAATATAATTGTCATCTTTGATGTCATGAATATTTTCATAGATATCTGGATCTGATAATGCTGTTTCGTAGTCCTCCTTATTAATGCTTGACCATTTTTCTCTGAACTTCTTAAAAAGGACTATATCTGGGCCAGAAGATGGTGATAAAGGCATTGAAACAACAGCTTCCAGCATAATTTCAAATATGACAATAAATCGTTGTCGAATTTTTGTTCTAGAAGAATAGCTGCACCATTTCTCGGACCAGTATTGGCTGCCGTTGTATCGAAACCACATGCATTTTATATGTTCGCAGATGCCCCATTCAAGCGATGTCTGATTGTTGGCATTAAAACTAGAGACGCATTTCTGTCACTCAATTTTGCAACATCAAGACTTCCTAATAATTTATCATCAAACAATTTTCTACGTTTGCCTACCTTACTTTTCCATGTTGAAGGTTGTGCAATGTGCAGCACAGAAACCAGATTCATCACTTTTACTCTCCTCTGATTCTGATTCTGATGATGTACTGGTGAGTATGACAGCCTCTTCATTCTTCTTTCTTTTGATCTCTTCTTCTGCTTTCCTCTTTTCATAATGTTGTTGCTTTTCTGCTGCTCTTTGCTCTTTTTTAGCAACAGCCTTATCAATGGTACCCATTTTTCCATGACGTCCTTTCTCACGTTGCATTTTCAAGAATTTCTTATCTTCTATTTTTATAAGCTCCATATAATTCTCATGAGCAATGTCAAATAAGTTTTCCAGTTTATCTTTCCATTTTTCTTCTTTATTATTTAAATTTTGTGATCTTTTCAATTTGTTTGCTTTGTTTTTCTTAAGCGGCTGCCATTCCTTCAGTATTCCTTGAATTTTATCTACTACATGTACTCTTTGTTTTGCTGGTATTCCTGCTTTTTTCCAAACTGCTAGCACATCATCCGCAGTAGAGCAGCATGATTCTCTAATGCCTCGCTTTTTAATATTTCTGTAGTGCATGAAGATGGCCATCATTTCCTTCTCTGATGGTAATACGGATGTTTTTAGTACTGCAGAGGGCTGCCCAATTAGCCATACTTCAGTTTCTTTTCTCGTAGAACTTCTCCCAACTGAGCAACTAGGTGATGGTGAGTTAGGCCTAGCTTCCATAATCGATTAATTGGTATCAAAATTACGAGTTCCAAACAACAATTAAAAGCAAGCTAGTATATAAACCATTAATTAAAAATTCTGAAATATAAACAATTAAACATAAAATCATAAGTTGTAAAAACAAACAAATTGAAAAAAAGGGAAACTTTGACGCCTGGTAGCACATAGTAAATTTTATTTAAAATTCACCAAATTTGGCATACACTACTTTTTTGTCATAGGGAACAAAAATACAGGTTGAACAATTAAAAAAAAACTTTGATTTTTTTGAATCACCCTAATATATATATATATATATATATATATATATATATAATATATATATATATATATATATATATATATATATGCAGTAAAATCACAAAATAACACGGGTGTCAAAAATGTCCTCCCTCCGACAATCGATGGGGTGTCGGGGGACGATGAAATTGCAAAGCTGTGGAAAAACCACTACTCTAACATTCTTAATAGTGTGAGTAGGGATAATCTTAAGATAGATTGCAGCGAAACGATTGTGGGAGGGACAAGGGAAAATATTTTGATATCATTTTCTGAAGTAAAGAGGTTAATTAAAAGAGTTAAAGACTGGTTCTGCGTCAGGGGTAGATGACTTATCGAATGAGCACTTAAAATATGCAAATGACGTAGTATGTCTGCATATATAATTGCTCCTATCAGCCATGCTTGCTCATAGCTATATCCCTGCAGAGTTCATGAGGGTATATATCTTGCCCCTGGTCAAAAATAAGTATGGAGACATTCTGTCCAGCAATAATTACAGGCCTATTGCTGTCGCTTCCTGCTTCTCGAAACTACTAGAAAAACTCTTGTTACTCCGATTAAATGATTTCCTATGGACATCTAATCAGTTTGGCTTTAAAAGGTCCCACTCAACTGACCTGTGTATCTATGTACTTAAAGAAACAATATCTAAATACATTGACAGTAATTCAACCATTTATGGCTGTTTCCTTGATATAAGTAAGGCATATGATAGGGTGAACCACAATATTTTATTTGCAAAACTAGAAGACAGGAAGGTTCCCATGTACATATTAAATTTATTGAAATTTTGGTATTCCCACCAATCTTTCACTGTTAGGTGGGGCAATGTACTATCCGAGTGTTTTCGCTCCTCTTGTGGGGTGAGACAAGGCTCCTTCCTCTCCCCTATGCTGTTTAATGTGTATATTGACGGATTAATTGCTTCACTTAATGAGGCAACAGTAGGATGTTGTATAGATAACACAAGGATAAATAACTTAGTTTATGCCGATGATATGGTGTTAATAAGTCCCTCTGTTAAAGGTCTGGATCGGCTACTAGAAGTCTGCGAAGTGTATTCGCAGAAACATGATATTCTTTTTAATGTGACAAAAACTAAGGTTATGCAATTTCATCCTAAAAGCTGTAATCAGCCAGCTGATATAAGGTTTAAAATGAATGGTGAAGTAATTGAGGAAGTACAAGAGTTTAAGTATTTGGGTCAAACTATTACCAGCTCCTTGAGTGATGACTCGGATATAAGAAAACAATCTCGAAGCCTGTGTGCTAAAGCGAATATGACCATAAGGAACTTTCGTTTCTGTACAAGTGAAGCTAAAGACACACTCTTTCGTACTTTCTGCAGTAATATATACGGTCAGCAACTCTGGGTGAATTATAAAAAAGGTTCTGGCAGAACCCTAAATTTGCTGTACAACAGGTCGTTTAGACTCTTGCATAAATTACCCCCGAGATGCTCAGCTTCGCAAATGTTTGCAACCCGCAATGTTCCGAGCTTCCCGGAGGTAACAAGACGTGCTGAAACACAGTCTAATGCAAAGAATTAAAAAATCAACCAACCCGATCATCCAAGCTATCCATGAGTCCTGCCATTTATCCTCTAAGCTATGGACTTTTTGGTACGAAAACGTCTGTCTGTAGCTCCACTTAACTTCGACAGTGCAGTATTATTTCTAATCAATTGTATATATTTTTATCCTTAGTGTATGAACTGTCATTGTATTAATAATATTTGTCATATGGACTATAGTCTGCCAATAAACCTTTTCATTTTCATTTTCATAATAAGCAAACAACCACGGGGAAGAAGGAAAAAAGAAACACGAATGAGCGCTTTCGTGATATATTCACATTTTCAAGGACAAGAGAGAAATATTTCTTGTCCTTGAGAATGTGAATATATCACGAAAGCGCTCATTTGTGTTTCTTTTTTCCTTTTTCTCTGTGGTTG